>WTXC01000025.1:0-335204 GCA_022496195.1 Lactifluus subvellereus
TGGCTGCAGCTGCGGCTGCAGCTGCGGTGAGGGTGCTGCCATAGCTGGGGGCAGCGATGACGGTGCCGGCACAGCTGGTGGTGGGGATGGTGTTGGGCAACAGCGATGGTGCAGCAGCGGTGGCGATGATGGTGCTGGAGTGATGGCAACGGCAATGGAGGTGCTGCCACCATTGCAACCGCAATGATGGTGCCAACACCGCGACGGCTGCAGTGACAGTGATGGTACGGCGGCAGCGGGGAGGGTGCTGGGCAACCGCAACAGTAAAGTTGGTGGCACTACCACAACGGCGGTGGGGGTGCCAGGGCGACGGCGATAGTGCTATGGAATGATTGCAGTCTAGTCAGTTATACCACATATGATTTGACTGAGGTACATAGCTGGTTATGGTGAACTCCACCTCTGCCAACACCCCAATGGTTGGCCACTGGGGAAACACGAAGGCGAGTCCCACCTAGCCTGTTCCTCCACATGAAAACGTCGCTTGTGGCCCGAGTCAAGGGGAACTGTAGTTCTAGTCAATGTACATCTGGATTGAGGGAAGAGCCGCCTGAATAAACATGTGGACAACTAAGGATGATGTGTATAGAAAATGGGTGTTGACTTAGAAAAAAAGGTCAAGGGTGGGCTTGCAGGTCATGTGACAGCCAATGTTGAACTTTTTTTTTTTTGTTCATACTGTACCCAAGCCCCACTTGGAGGCATGTTCAATTGAGGTAAGTAACCCACCCCTTCTTCCTAGCTAATAATTTTATTCTGCAGGTATTGTTGCGCCCACTGGGTATGAACAGGCCCTGGGGTGTGCCCTGCTGCATTGCCGCCTATGCACCCACATGCATGGCATCCATGTCATTCGCCACGATTGTGGCCACCTTTTCCTGGGACAAGTAAGTGCAGGAGGTAAACAACGAACAAGGTGAGCACAAATACTACCACCTCCACCACCACCACCTCCTCGTCAGCACCACCCCTGTACCAGCCACATCACCACTGCCTTGTCACCATCGCCACCACCACCTTATTGTAACGACCACATACTGCCACCAACCACCTCATACTGGCCACGTCACCATGCAGGCGTTCGCCTCCTGGGCCAGGTAAGTTTTTATTTTTATTTTTTTCACTATGTAGTGCTAATGCATCAGGGATCACAAACCGCCAAAACACCCTCGTTCATTCGTTCACAGTCACCACAGTCTTCAAACCGCCACTACCACCAATGGCCAAGAGGGCTCCTAAAGACAGGGGCAGCATGAGCTCAGGAGGCATTGCCTCCCAAGCTCACAGGTATGTCCTCTTTTTTTCTGTCAAGTTTTTTTATGTAATTAGTCTCTTAATCTATAGGAACTGATGATGACGGCAGCAGCACCAATGGCAACGTTGGCACAACCAATGACGATGACGCTGACACCCCGCGTCCTCTGCCCTCCAGTTCATGAATGCCTGCACTCGCTCGCTCAGTTTCACCCCTGCTGACACCTCACGTCCTCTGCCCTCTAATCTGTGAGTGTCTGCACTCACTTGCTTGGTTTCACCCCTGCTGACACCCCGCATCCTCTGCCCTCCAGTTTGTGAGTGCCTGCACTCGCTTGCTCGGTTTCACCCCTGCTGACACCCCACGTCCTTCGTCCTCCAGTTGGTGAGTGCCTGCGCTCGCTTGCTTGGTTTATCCCCTGCTGACACTCTGCATTGGCGACACTGCGACCACGACTGTGACAACCACGACACTGCGACCACGACCGCAACCACTGCAACACCACGACCATGACCACAACCACAACCACAACCACAACCACAACCACAACCACAACCACAACCACAACCACAACCACAACCACAACCACAACCACAACCACAACCACAACCACAACCACAACCACAACCACAACCACAACCACAACCACAACCACAACCACAACCACAACCACAACCACAACCACAACCACAACCACAACCACAACCACAACCATGACCATGACCATGGCCACCACACCCTGACCCCAACTACCGTGACCACAACCACAACCACTGTGACCACAACCACAACCACCACGACCGCAACCATGACCACTGTGACCACAACCACAACCACTGTGACCACAACCACAACCACTGCGACCGCAACCATGACCACCGCGACCGCAACCACAACCACCGTGACCACAGCCACGACCACCGCAACTGCAACCACGACCACCATGACTGCGGGTGACAATGACCGCGACCATGACGACTGTGGGCGATGATGACCATGACTGCAATGACTGTGGGTGATGACAACGGTGATACCGCAGCTGTGACAACCATGACCATGATACCATGATGATGACAGTGGTGACATGGCAACAGCGATGATGACCAGTCTAGCAGACTCAAGGGTCTAGTGTAGTTTAGATTAATAACAATGTATATGTAGTTTAAAAAATCAATAAACCTAAATTTTTATTTCCTTTGAATGAGGATGACTGCGGGTATGGGTAGTGTGGGCAAATTGTACCACAATGAACCCTAACCCTAATAGAGATAACTGCTCCATAGTGCACTGCTCAGAACATACCCTTCACTATGGCCACTATGGCACTATGGCTCACTATGGCTCACTGTACACATCACCAAGATGACAAAAAACTTGTGGTCTTTTTGCCACTTTTGGGGCTTGTCAGCCTGTCATACAAGTTGGCAAGCATTGACAAGTGCAACAAGTGCAACAAGCATGCAAGAATCTTAAGGATCTATGAGTGACACCATGGGTGACACCATGGGTAAAATTTGTCACACCGTCATACCTGTGTACCTGGACCCAGGTAGCACCTGTGCCAAACTGTAATTCACACATTGTCCCACAGCTTTTATCCACAATTTCTATGTCTATTATTAAGTTCTAATGTATGTACAAAAACTGTAGCTACGAGATTAATTAGAAAATGTAAGAGAAAACATTACCGTTGCTGTTGCTGCGTCGCCACCCCCCCCCCGCTGTTGCATTGCGGCGGCCATGCAGCAGCAGGTGCTGCTGCTGCCACCACCGTGGTCATCGTCACTGCAGCGGTCGTCGCGGTCGTCGCAGCAGCCGCCACAGTCATTGCCGTCGCAGCAGCCGTCACAGTCGCTGCCATCGCTGCAGCTGCAGCTGTCGCCGCCATCGTCACTGCAGCTGCCGCCGCCGCCGCCACTGCAGCTGCCGCTGCTGCTGCTGCCGCCGCCACCGCCGTCACTGCAGCTGCCGCCACCGCCGTCGTCGCTGCAGCTGCCACCACCACTGTCGTAGCTGCCGCCGCCATCGTCGCTGCAGCTGCCGCCGCCATCGTCACTGCAGCTGTCGCCGCCATCGTCGCTGCAGCTGCCGCCGCCATCATCGCTGCAGCTGCCACCACCGCTGTCGTAGCTGTCACCACCGCCGTCGCTGCAGCTGCCGCTGCCGTCATCGCTGCAGCTGTCACTGCCGTCATCGCTGCAGCTGCCGCCGCCATCATCGCTGCAGCTGCCGCCACCACCATCGTAGCTGCCACCGCCGCCGTTGCTGCAGCTGCCGCCGCTGTCGCTGCAGCTGCCGCCGTCACCATCGCTGCAGCTGCCGCCGCTGTCGCTGCAGCTGCCACCGTCGCTGTCGCTGCAGCTGCCGCCGCTGCCGTCGCTGCAGCTGCCACCGCCGCTGTCGCTGCAGCTGCCGCTGCCATTGCTGCAGCTGCCGCCGCCATCGTCACTGCACCTGTCGCCGCCGCCATCGCTGCAGCTGCCGCCGCCGTCGTCGCTGCAGCTGTCGCCGCCGCCGTCACTGCAGCTGTCGCCACCGTCGTCGCTGCTGTCGTCACTGCAGCTGCTGCCGCTGCTGCCGTTGCTGCAGCTGCCACCGTCGTCGTCGCTGCACCTGTCGCCACCGTCGTCGCTGCACTTGTCGTTGCTGTCGTTGCTGCAGCTGCCATCGCTGCTGTTGGTGTAGCAGCTGCTGCCACCACCGCCGACGTTGCTGCCATTGCTGGAAGTACCCCATGTTAGCATAAAAGAATGAGATAAATGCACACCAAATAAATAGTGGTTCGTGTAGCAAATCCATGCTAGTGGAATATCCACAAATCACAGTACAAGTGATGGTCTGTCATGGTGGCGGCGGTGGTGGCGGCAGCAGAGTCCAACACACACCTGTCACACCTGTGACCATAGTAACACAGAGGGAATACCCGTGCCCGTGCAAGCAAGGATCAAGATAATGCTATTTTAAAAACTCGTGGCTGTGGTGGTCAATATAAGGATTAACAAAGTAAGCAAGGAATAGGTCCAGAGAGTCAGAAAAATGAAAATCCTCAGGTAGGAAGGAAGATCCATAAATGGGAAGGAGATGTGCCACCCTTGTAACACAGTCGATGTGCTTTCCATTCCGGGAGTTGTCATTTGAGGGAGTTCCCTTCCAAACCAATGTTTGCCTCCACCCTCTGACTGAATGTCTGGCCATCTGTCTGATCCACCATTCTTAGTAGTCACACTGGCAGATATCGAGATCGCATCTTTGGAACGTGTACAATTCGACCTCAGGCAATTCGTCTTCAAGGCGTCCAAGGACTTTACCAAAGTCCCACTTCATATCAATTCCATATCAACTGCACAATGTACGTCCAAATATCGACCAATAGAAGGGTTATTGACTTGTTTGTAGTTCCATCAACATACTGATTGCAGAATGCCCCCTTCCCCTCCCACGCAACTGCACAATGGTGTGTGTGACTCTTTACATCCCCATGCACTGCACCAAGTGCAGCCCCCGCACCCATGCGTTTGACCTCCAGTGGTGCATGCTGGCCGGGTTGCGGTAGAGTGAAGTGTGGGAGGCAAGGCGGCTCAGACGGGATGCCTGGGTCAAGGTGCAGGTTGTGCTGAGATTGCAGCAGGCTCGATCAACAATGGGTCAGGCCCCCCTGTGGGGGCAGCAAGGGGCACAGTAGCAACACATGGATGAGGTGGGGGTGCAGGATGGGGACAGGGTGGGGGCATAGTGTGCATTCATCATGGGGATGAGGCGGGGGTGCAGCGTGCATTCATCGTGGGGACGATGTACGCGCTCAGTCGCCAGCTACTCCCTGGCGTGCCGTGTCGCGTGCGTACACGCCTGGTCTAGCGAGCTGGGTATTCCATAACATTATTTTATAGTGTTATTTTAATAATAATATATAAACATTTTTAATAATAATATATACATATTTTTAATAATTAATATTACTAATTTTTGATTTGTTTTGAGTGAGGTTGGTACTGGTGGCCAGTGGCGGGTATGGGTATAGTGTGGGAAAACTGTGCCTGGATCTAGTAGCGTACCTGTATCATTCCCTATTGTGTTTACTGTAAACTTGCCATCTTTTGGGCTTGTCAAGCAAATGAAAATCTTGACTTGTGGAAAATTGGACATAGCTGGTTTTACTTTTTGGCTTGTGGCTTTTAAGGCTTGTACAAGCTTGTACAAGCTTGTACAAGCCCTCACAAGAAAAATGTAAAAAACCTGATGGGCACAGAAGCTTGCAAAGCGAAGTGGAGTTGTTCCCCTTTGTGCTTCTTCTTGCTGCCACCACGCTTACCCCTGAACTTAGATCCTGAGCCAGGAGATTGGCTAGGGGTTTGATAGGGAGTGGCGCCTTGGCACTGTTTCCCTTTGCCTTTCCTATCTTTTTGAGTTTGATAGGAAGGCGGTCCACCAGGCTTGCACTTGATGGCGCTAAGCTTCTGGGCAGTATTGGACCTATTATCAAATTGTCCCTTCGCAGTCTTTCTGGCCTGATCGGCTTGCCAATGTGTCATAACATGTTGTTTGACATCATTAAGGTTCAAAAGGATAATCCTTCACGTGGAGATGATGGCAGGGACTATTTGCTGCTCCCATTGAGTAGGAAGCGCAGTCAGGAGCATCATTGCCTGTATAAAGGTTGGTACTCCGACATTCTGGGCCGCAAGGCGCTGATATTGTGCCTCCAAATATTCAAATTGGGGCACAGGCGACTTGTGTGGGTCCAGTTTGAAGGTCATAGCCTTCTTAAAGTCATGGAATAGATTGGCCACAGTTATTTGGCCATAATCATTCCACAACGTAGTCCATGCTTGGTCACATCTTTGCATAAGGATCTTATCCTGGATGGTGGTAACCACATGCAGTAGGATATTTCCCATGGCACAATTGGACTCCTTCATCCAAGCCTTCTGCAAGGCACGCTTAGCTGCAGTAGGTGCAGCAGGATCTGCGGCAGCAGGAAAAGGTTCCGCACCACTAGTGATCTCCCATAAGTCCAAAGACTTAAGGTACGCGTTCATTTGTTTTTCCCATTCAAGGTAGTTGGTGCCATCCAACATGGGAACAAGTTGAGTAAGGGCGTTAGACATATTTGAATTTGATACAATTTGAGGTCTGTGTGACACACACTTAATCAGCACTTTGTAGGTGCAATGAAGACCAGAAAAAGGATGGTCTATGCCTTTAGCCTTATGTGCACACTCATATTTTGGTGCATTAGAGGCTAGACTCATGATCCACTGGTACACCTTAGTAGGCCAGGCACATATGGCCCGCTGTAGTTGTGCAGCCTATGCTAGGCCAATCTGTGCCAATGCACAAGGAGGCAGTACATCCCTGAGTGGTATCCTTCCTCAGGAGGAAGGGTAGAACTCAGAGTTGTGCCTAATTGTGGTACATGGTACTTGCGCATAATTGCAGCAGAGTGCCATCTCACAAAGCACAGTTGCAGCCTTTTAAGGCGCATTAGGGGCTACCAGGGCCCATAACCTGTTAGCGCAGCAACTAGTGCAGTGCGCAGCTGACAGGTATACAGTGGAACTTAGAAAGGACTCTTACTTGTATACTATGAAGTGTGGGCGAAAGCAACACTAATATTTACCAGTGAAAAGCTGGTGCTTATATACATGTAGACATGTGTGACATGACATAAGGTGATGTGCATATATCCTAGTATATCATAATATATCCCATAAGGGGATATTGCCCATATGTCCAGATTAGGTCTAGTCAGACCTAGAGCGGCCTGGATCCCCATGGGATCCGGCCCTTGTGTTGCTGGTTCAACACCAGTCCTGTGATCAGATTGTTACGATCTCACCTACGGACTGAGCGGACCGTTCTTTTTCTTGTACGATACCATGCTTACACCTCTCCTCGCATTCTGGACCCTGACTTGGTAGCTACGACTCATCGCGCTCCACTGGGATGTGGAGTGCATACTATACTTAGCCCTGACTTGACCGTGACTCATCCTGCCCCATGATAGCCTGTGGAGCCGGTACTATACTCAGCGGACTACTCCACTACCCTCATTATGACTCAGTAGCATGGTAGCACGTGATCCCTTTGTATGGGCCTATATAAGGGCCGCACTTTGCGTACAGTCAAGCCTTAAGCTTGACTTCTTTCCAATTCGATCTAGTCTTGCCTCTTCTCTTGAGCTTGCCGCTCTAAGTCACTTCCCCACTTGAACTTGCCGCTTCAAGTCACCTTAAGGCCTCAGCCGCTCAGCAAGGCACTGCTTCGCTCTCACGCCTCTCTAAGTCGGCTGTAACAACTTAGCTCTGGGCCTTCGCACTCGTCACATGCTCGCCCTACTCCAAAGAACTTAGCTTCTCTCTCGTGTCGGCGTGACCACTGAAAGTGTCACGCTTGGGACCATGTGTTCGTTGCCTTGCACGTGTTCACTCTTTGCCCACGCCCAAGTCACACAAGTCGTGCTCACGGCCCATCAAGCCGTAACACAGATCCCTCACTTGCATCAAGTCTGCAGTTGGGCTAACTCACCCACAAATTGCTAATCTTGTGGGCTAGTGTTGTGGCAGCTTGAGCCAATGTCTTTGCTATCTTGGTAAATAAGATAGCTAAAAATCTGAAAATATTTGAGAAGATAGATTACCTCAAAAGCTGAGGGGTCCTCTGCCAACTCTAAGCAATCCAATTAGCAGTTCCTGAGTTATTTGAACTGGCTTAGACTACCTCAAGCTGAGCCAATTTTTGAGCTGGCTTAATAACTGAGGAACTGCTGATCAGATTGCTTAGAGTTGGCAGAGGACCCCCCAGCTTTTGAGGCAATCTATCTCCTCAGATAGTGTCATATTTTTAGCTATTTTATTTCCCAAGATAGAAAAAAACATCAGCTCAAGCTGCTGTAATGCTATTCATCAGGGGAACTCAAAATTCCTTAATGCATCTTAATGCATCTTAAAGTCATCATTAAGAAGAATTAAGCAAGTTATCATTAAGAAAAATCTGACTGAAATTCAGGAGCATTGGTTTCTTAATCCTTGCTTAATTGACAGCTTGAAGTAAGCATGCAACTAAGGCAGCCATAAGCACACACCTAAGGCAGCTATAAGCACACACCTAAAGCAGCCATAAGCACACACCTAAGGCAGAGGTAAGCATACACATAAGGCACATTTACAAACACTCAAGCAAGTTTAAGAGACCAATGAGCATTTAAGCAATGTTAAATTCATTCAATTGAAACCAGTAGTGTACAAATAATTTTTCTAATCAATCTATTAATATAACTATTCATACAATAGTACAAATGCAAGCAAGGGGTGTGTGGTGGCAGCGGCGAGGGACGCGGCGGTGCGTGGTGGCGACGGTGTGAGGGACGCGGCGGCGCGTGGTGGCGACGCTGCGAGGGATGCGGCGGCGCGTGGTGGCGACGTGGCGAGGGTCGCGGCGGCGCGTGGTGGCGACGCGGCGAGGGACGCAGCGGCGTGGTGGCGCCGCGGCGAGGGACGCAGCAGCGCGTGGTGGCGACGCGGCGAGGGCCGCGGCGGCGCGTGGCGGCGACGCGGCGAGGGACGCAGCGGCGCGTGGTGGCGACGCAGCGAGGGACGCAGCGGCGTGGTGGCGACGCGGCGAGGCACGCGGCGAGGGCCGCGGCGGCGCGTGGTGGCGACGCGGCGAGGGACGCAGCGGCGCGTGGTGGCGACGCGGCGAGGGACGCGGCGGCGCGTGGTGGCGACGCGGCGAGGGACGCAGCGGCGTGGTGGCGACGCGGCGAGGGACGCGGCAGCGCGTGGTGGCGACGCGGCGAGGGACGCGGCGGCGCGTGGTGGCGACGCAGCGAAGGACGCGGCGGCGCGTGGTGGCGACGCGGCAAGGGACACGGCGGCGCGGCCAGGGACGCGGCGGCGCGGCAAGGGACGCGACGGCGCGTGGTGACGACGCAGCGAAGGACGCGGCGGCGCGTGATGGCGACACAGCGAAGGACGCAGTGGCGCGTGGTGGTGACGCAGCGAGGGACGGCGCGGCGCGTAGTGGCGACGCAGCAAAGGACGCGGCGGCGACGTAGCGGCGGGGCGTAGGAGAGAAACCACCCCCAGCTCGCGCTTGTAGGCAAGAGGGAGTGGTGGCGGTGATGTGGTAGCGACCTCGTCATAAGGGAAAAACCCGCCTCGTATTTGCGAGCGAGGGGTGTCGGCGACGCGTTGTGTATCTGTGAGGGGAGAGGCAATTGTTAGTTAAGAATAATATGAACCAAAAAAGAAAGCCCCCAGCTCGCGCTTGTGAGCGAGAGGAGGTGGTGATGTGGCGGCGAAACGTCGTCATATGCGAGTTAAACCACCCCAGGCTCGCATTTGCGAGCGAGGAGGGTGGTCGACGTGACGGCAGGGCGCCGTGTACCTAGGAGGTTATTGTCAGCTAGGGATGATATAACAAAGAAAAAGAAAAAGAAAAAGAAAAAAAAATGCCCTGAGGGCCCTGGTACGATCGCGAGAGGTGAACATTGAACATGTTGAAAAAAAGTTCTAAGTCAACTTCTCGCGCTGTCACACTAGCAAGCATACTGTACGTGTCACGTTGTGACATGAACGATCACTGCGGCCAACCGCACTCTTTTCACAAGTTCGTTCAAGTTGTTAGTATCTTTTCTTGTAGACTAACTTTTTGGTTGCCTTTAGGTATCACTAGTGCAAGTGCACAGACAGGGAAGGTGAGTAAGGTAATTAGTATTTAGATGCTGACCATGTGTTCCAGGTTCTGCACAGGATACCCCCCATCGCATGCCTCGCATCCGGGGTGCCGCCGCGCCAGCGCCATCACCACCGCGGCCGTTCAGCATCGTCCCCACAACCGCCGCTGTGCCAGCAGCGTCACCACGGCCGCTGCCACGCCTGCGCCGTCACCGCTGCCGCGCCAGCACAGTTAACGTGACCGTCGTGCCAGCAGCGTCACCGCGCCCGCTGCTGCGCCAGCCCTGTCCCCCATGCCTGCGGCAGCACCATGGGTGCGGCCGCTGCTGCGCCAGCGCCATCACCTCTGCTGCACCGGCGCTGTGCACCATGACCACCACTGTGCCAGCAGCGTCACCCCGGCCGCGCCAGCGCCATCGCCGCTGCCGCTGCCACGCCAACAGTGTCACCGCACCCGCACCATCGCCGCCGCCGTGCCAGTTGCGTCACCACGACCGCCGTCGTACTGCGTCACACGGCCGCTGCCACGCCAGCGCTGCCACCGCGCCAGCAGCGTCACCGCGACCACTGCTGTGCCAGTACCGTCGCCATCCCAGCGTCGTCAACGGCCGCGCTGCACCGGCAGCATCACCGCACCCGCACCCGCCGCGCCATCGCCGCGGCCGCTGCCGCACCAGCAGCATCACCACGACCGTTGCCGTCCCAGCGTCGTCACCGGTCGCTGCTGCGCCGGCAGCGTCACCACACCCGCACCCGCCGCACCGTCGCCGCACCAGCACCCGCCGCACCGTCGCCGCGGCCGCTGCCGCACCAGCAGCGTCGCCGCGACCGCTGCTGTCCCAGCGTCGTCACCGGCCGCTGCTGCGCCGGCAGCGTCGCCGCACCAGCACCTGCCGCATCATCGCCGCGGCCGCTGGTGCGGCGTCACCGCGACCGCTGTCGTACCGCGTCACACAGCTGCTGCCACGCTGGCGCCGCCACCGTGCCCGCACCGTCACCGTGGCCGCTGCGGTGATGGCAATTGCAATGGCGGCAGTGGCGACAGCAGCAACAACAGCAGTGGCATGGGTATGTTTTTCTATTAGAACATACACTATAAAATCTATGGGCTGCTTAATACTCTCACTGTACTTAATAGAAATACAGTTCTTAACTTGCTTAGTTCCTTAGAATAATCTTAGTTTCTAAACTCCTCTTAACCATGAAATCTCTAAGTGCAAAATAAGATGTGATGTTGTCTTAGTTGTCTTAATTGAGCTTAATTGAGGTTTAAGAACATTAAGACCCATTAAGGAAATTTGAGTTCCCCTGATGTTGTGGACTGCTCTATTTCTATCATCAGCTCATATTGGAACATCCAGCACAGTCCCAGACATCAACCCTATTGAGGACATTGGGATGGTGCTCAAGATCAGGGTGAATGCTAGGCCCAATCATCCAAGAAACCCAGATCAGTTGTGAGATGTGCTACAGGAGGAATGGAAGAAGATTAACATAGATCTCATTAACAGGCTAGTTTCCAGCATGCCTCAAGGGGCTGAGGCAGTCTATAGGACCAAGGGAAGGTCTACAAAGTATTGAGATCACCCCTAATGCATTAGATCTCATGCTATAAATCATTTTGTAAAGAGTCTCATTATGTGACATTGTGACTGGTCAAAACTTTTGTCACCCTACTGTACTTTACAGGCATGTGTAATTTAATTTAGACGCGCTCATAACGTCATAACGGAATTCCGGTCCGACCACGTTCGTTCTATCTTCCCACGATCACGATGACACGACCTGGCCAAAAGCCGCGTCGCGCGTTGATTCGCTTTTGGAAGGTTCGTACGGTAATTGGTCTCTTCAAATAATATTATGTAGGACCTCGGCAGGGACTACCACTTCGCTGGTACCTCCCTCGAGGTCAAGACTGCCACCCCCTCCAACGTCACCCTCGTCTCTACCAACCTAAAGGCCAGGTACTCTGACAAAATTCACAGCCTCACCTTCACCCAGAGTTGGTCAACCTCCAACGCACTCCGCACCCAAATCGAGCTCGAAAACCAGATTTCCAAAGGCCTCAAGCTCGAGACAACGACCATCTTCAATCCGGAGGGGAACACAAAGTCGGTCGTTCTCGGCGCTGCATACAAGCAGCCCGGCCTGCATTCCCGCGCAGTTTTGGAGGTCTCCAAAGTTCCGTGCTCCCCCCTTTTCCCTTTTTTTTTTGTTCTCCCAGGCTCACTCCTGCTACAAAGGGGCCTACATTCATCGCTGATGCAGTGTTCGGTCGTGATGGCTTCCTTTTCGGCGCAGAGACGTCCTATAACGTCACCGAGGGCCGCGTTGATAAGTACTCTACTCTACCGCGGTCGGTTTTTCGGCGCACGAATACGCCGTCATTTTCCACGGCATCTCCGACCTCACTACCTTCGCTGCGAGCTACTACCACCGTGTGAGTCCCGACGTTGAGGCTGGTGCCAGGGCCGTATACGACACCAAGGCTACCTCCTCGGTTTTGCGCTTGAGGTTGCCCATAAGTTACCAAACCTTCTGGATTGTATACCTACTGTCACCTTCCGCACACTCCAAACCGCATCAGGCGCATAGCGCTGCTGGTCACGGCGAACCTCACGCTCCCGCAGAGAACATCCCAAGAGCACCTCTGCCTGCAGAACCGACCAAAGTACGTCGTCTGTCTACAGCATACCCACCCTATGCGTTAATTCTCTGACTCGTCCAATTCAGAATAGGGGGACAATCGCCGACGCCAAAGACACAGAGGTCCCGGTTGAAGAGGTGAAGGCGTCCATAACCCAATCTATCGTGAGCCATCCCTGTTTCTCTGGGCTTTTTTATTTACTGTCACTCACTGAAAAATATCTTTCGTTCTTTCTGATCAGACGCAGGGCGATGCCAAAGAAGCGGCGCAAGCTGAGGTCGAAGCTGCCGAATCCGCAAAATTCAACGAGGTGCTCCAGGACAGACGAGCGAGGCCGAGACCGATCATGAGCAGAAAACAAGGCCCGATGCTGAGTCGAAGAAAGGCACGCTTCAGAGTGACGAGGACACGTCGCCGCGGCCGACGGACCTGGGCAAGGCGCGTGAGCAAACCACAAACATGCGCCTGTTTCTTTTGGGTCTCGCTAGATTCCATAAAACGACAGGGTCATCTTATTAACTTTTGTAGTCGCGCTAGGCAAGTGCACCGGAGGCTGCTGGCAGTGAGGATCCCAAACGAATGTGCGCTGGTTGTGCAGCAAAAGGCGACTTGGGGTTTAGACACAGTAATCGCACCCAACAATTCGTTGTCACGGCTTTTTTTTTTTTAAAATTTATTGGTTTTTTCTGGCCAGGAGTCAAGAACCCTGACATTATCGGGACATTGTGGACGGCTCTATAGTATCTGGCGTCCTCCCACACTAACATGGACTCGCCATAGGCCCAGGAATCACACTACTGACGCATGACTGAGTGAACCGGGCGACGCAATGAGATAGACGCGCCTACCTCCGCGTGGGCTAAACCAAGGAGGAGGAGGATAACAGGAGGTAACTCCAAGAGACTCCCTGTAACATAGATCGCGAGCGCGCAAGCCTGGCGTCACCGCAGCACCAAGCCTATCGGAACGGCTGACACGAAGAAGGAACTAAAAGACCTATTAGAGATCATCAAAGTGACCAGACCGTGGATTGAACCCAGGCCTTCTGGATATATACCAGGTGCTCTACCACTGAGCTACCTAGCCTTGGATCACTGAGGCGGATGGTTTACTTTGTCTTGATCTGGTCCCCTCCGAGTCTCTGGGGTGACGATGCTGGAATGTCCAGGTCATGTGACAGATTACCAATCCAACAAGACCCAGAACTGAAGGCAGGCCAGCATTCGACCCTACGCCTAAGGCCCGCCCGCACCACCCGCGTTTTAACGCCCTCCCCTACCATAGTTCAATGGCAAAACAGCTGGCGGGAAGCACCAGACGCCAACCAGCCTACCTCGCGCTCACCTCTCCTCCGGATGGTAAGCCCCCCCCCTTCGTGCAAGGTTTGACTAACTTCTCCCGGCCCATTTTCACCACGGGCATACGACTCCTCACGGGACACGCCTTCACGGGCGAGTACAACGCCCGGCACCGCGGCCCCCAATCCAAACACCCCCACGACTGCCAATGCGGCGCTGGCTTACAAACGGCGCACCACGTCATCACATCCTGTCCATTGTACGCAGCCGCAAGGCGGCGCATACTCCACCCCATTTCCGCATCCCTATCCCTCTCCACCATCTTCGGCACCAAGGAAGGAGGAGCCGCCCTGGGAGCATTCCTTGCAGAGATGCAAGCGTGCTTACGCCCGAGACGGCGCAACCCACCGCCGGAGAATTATGGATAGACACCCGAGCCACAGCGACCACCATCCCTCCATCCCACCCACAATCACCCATTCCACATCACCATGCGTATATACCAGTCCATAGCCATTTCCGATCAACCGGGGCGCATCGTCACCCCGTGCGCGTCTTTGTATCTACATACATGTTGCACGTTATAAATGCAGATTCCAAAAAAAAAAAAAAAACGCCCTCCCCTACGCGAATTGCTCCGCGTACGATTCCACCGAAGCCTTACGATACGCCACGATCGCTCACTTATGGACATGGGAGAACGTTTAAGACAGCAGAGTCCATTGCAACGGAGTAGTTTTTACATCAGATCTACGTATTGGAGTAGTGCTACATACGGTTCTGTACCCCAAGGCACACACAAATGGATTCGAGGAAAAAAAAAAAACTCCAAGAGACCCCTCTCGTCCCACCTCGCCGCTACGTGTGAGCCCAACCACGCATCCTCGCAATCGAGTTTAATATCGAATCGGCACCGTCCACCTAGAGCGCCGTCGCTTTCCCCGTTTCATAGACCATCCTCACGACTTCGATCCACCTGCTCAGTTCCTGGCTTTCCACGCTCAAAGCGCTGACGATGTTTCCCAATAGCTCAGGTCCGACCCCAGGTGCGCCGCACCGGCCGTCGTCAGAGAACCGATGGATGGAAGAACGTTTTGCGTGACGTGCTTGATGGTCGAGAGGCCCAGGGAAGAGAGCCACACGCTTGCGATGGCCTCTGGCGTGAGAGCCGAGGTGGGTGCAGCATTAGGCACGAGTCGGGCAGCCGATGCACGGCGCGCATGCATTGGTGGTGGTTCAGCTGTGGCTGGTTCCGCGAGCGATTCTAACAGGGCAACGTCGACATGCGGGAGCGTCCCAATGGAATGGAAAAGGCGAACACGTCGTCGTCTGTATAGACCTCAAACAGGCGCGGCGGGTTGGGCAGGCCCTCAGCAGCGTGTTGCATCGCCTCACTTGAGGACAACGAGAACGTCGGCACTGCTGCATCACTCGTCGCTCCCGCGCCTCCTATTCGCCGTGGTGCTTGACCAGAACTGGTCCAAAGAGGCGAAGAAGCATAATTAGTAAGGGATTTGTGAAGAGACGGCATCGCCGCCTGGAGGGAGGTCTGCACGAAATTCGCCGCAACATCGAGAGCAGCGTGCGCTTTTGCGAGGATCGGCGAAGCGACCGGCACGCGAACAGAGTCCTGGCTAGGGAGGCGGCCATCGGGTAGATGTATAGAGTCTAGGAGGTCTCGAAGGAAGCGTGTTGAGTGTTGACTCTGTAAATGGTAGTAGCGCGCCGCGCGTAGTGCCTAGTACGCCTGTATGTAGAACTTAGGCGCGAGCACGGAATGGGGTGAAAATGCAGCGTTCCACGCAGCTGCGATTCGAACACGGCGGACAGGAGGCCACGTACATCGCCAACCTGTATCCCAACCTGTCTGTAGTCCAAAGCAGGAAGAACCCGGGACCATGTCTTTACCTTAGTGTACTGTATGTTGCGGAATACAAATGCTGACTGAAAAAAAAAAAAACGGCGGCCACGTACACCGCAGGGATTCCGGCAGGTGAAGCCACGCTTGGATAAGTAAGGATAATCAAGGTCAGCCAGATCCTCCGCATAGGAGCCCATCAGCAGATGCGGCTGGAGCCGGGGTAGATGGCGTGAACGACACTTGTGAGGCAGATGTCTTTTCGGCCCCATGGCAGTCTTCCGAGTCCCGCGCGCAGTGAGCGTACCTATCCCGGCGTTCTCAACCTCCTCTTCGTCTACGTATTCTCCGCCTGAAGCCTCATCCGACGTTAGTTCCTCACCCTCATCAACATTGTCCGAAGGCGCGACCTCGGTCTTATGGTGCGAGCGGTACTGGACTTGCGCCGTCTCACGTCGCCACCGCCGGTGGGCGTTGATTATGGTGTAGGACGCCGGCATCCGGCGGCCTCTCACGACACTCTTCTTCCAGCTCTTCTTTTACGGGGACCTTGATTACCGCCTGAACGCGGCGGGTCACCTGAGGGGGTTGTGGCGCCAGAGTGGGTGAGTGTGGTCAGTGGTCACATCGATGATCCGGACGCACGCCTCGTGAAGGATGACGTGGTGGATGAATCGACTGTTCGAACTGGAACTCGCTTTGGAGTGTGTGCGAGCGTAGCTGCGTAGCCAAGGAGTCATATTGTTAAACTAACGTACCTGTGAAGATAACTGGTTGAGAAGGCGTGTATGCTCTGCGTCGATTCGAAGGAATTGGTCTTTCTGGGCGTTGATTTCTCCATGTAAGGTCTCCTCCAGGCACAGGCATTGACCTTTTCGTGGCTAAGCTTCCTGCCAAAGCTGCGCGACCAGCTCAGCTTGGGGAGGGTTCTACATCGAACCCGTGGGTTAGTTGGAAATTTGTAAACTCGGGCAGTGGATGTGTGCCTCACCACGATCAACGCTCTATCCGCCTGCCGCGACTGCAAGCGTAAGCACGGAACGAAGGGAGATACATGACAGAAGACGCGCCTTTGACTTCCACTTGTCCACCTCTGCAACCCAGACTCGTGTTTGGTCTTTGATGGTATTGAGGCCTCTAAGCGCATCGTCACGCTCGCGCCGCAGGATATGCAGATCGTCGTGGGTTTGATTTACAGTAATCTTGCATGCGTTCCATGTTCGTGAGCGCGGAGCTGAAATGAGTGAACAGGAGAATTATGAGGGAGGTATTCCCTACTATTCTGGCACACTGCAGAGACCGTCGCTTGAGAGAACTGGTTGGATGCTTCCGCTACGGCAACGGAAGGATCTGACATGACTCGGTCGCTGTTGTTGCTTCTTGTTGATGCCGCGGCCAGCGTTCCAAAGTGGTAGAGTCGACCAGTGCGTCGTGTCTGCATAATGGCAACTCGGAACTCGTGACTTGGATAACAAAGTCCGGGCGACACAGGTTGCTCTAAGTCCACAATGGCCCTGAACATCAATTATGGGGCGCAAGGATCCTCGAGATCCCAATTTTCGATCCAATGGGCTGATTCATTAAACGATGTCGGCTCACAAGTCACTCGATGGCAGATCATAGCATCCACACTACCCTTCCGACATCCGGATCGTGCTCGGATTGCCCACAATATTGCAATTTACCACGAGTCCCGCTACAAGGCGACTCGACAGAAGGGAGACCTTGACCAAGCTATCGTGGGATATGCTGAGGCGCTTTTGCGTGGAACGAATCATCCTCTCCTGGACGTTTTGACTTTCGAGTACCTGACGCGTGCATTAGCCACTCGTTTCAATGACTTCGGGACTAGGGAAGACCTGGACCACATTATCTCATACTTTCGCCACCTCTCCAACCTCCCGCTAGAGGTCGCCGGCATCAATCGCCTCATTGTCCTCATTGGCCTTGCCGATGCCCTCTGCATTAGATTCGGAGTTGGAGGGCGACTGGAGGACATTGAGGATTCGATCTCGTTGTTTCGACATGTCATCACCATGGTCCCTCTAGGCACAGATGATTATCACCTCTTCGCAAGCAAGCTAGCAAATGCTTGGAAAAAAAAGTATGAACAGATTGACGAGTCAGAAGATCTCAACGAGGCTATCAGCCACTATCGTGCGGTGCTCACATCCTGTCCACTGGACCATCCCTCGCGTCCTTCGTGCCTCAGAGGCCTTGCGGATATGTTTATGTCACGCTTTGAATGGAGCAATGAGCTGAACGATATTCAGGACTCCGCTACGCTATATCAAGAGTTGCTTGACCTCCTGGACAAGGAACACCCCGAGCGATTGTGGGTTCTCTTGAACCTTGCTAACGCCTATCATTCCCGCTTCGAGCAAACAGATGACTCGGAAGATCTTGAAAAAGCAATCAATCAGTATCGTGAGGTCCTCTTTTTGTGTCCTCCGAGCCACGAGGGCAAGGACGGTCTCCTGACGAACCTTGGGCTTTCGCTCATCAGTCGCTTCAATAAATTTGGTCGCACGGACTGCTTGGAGGAAGCAATATCGCTTTATCGTGCTGCTCTTGGCCTTTGTCCCCAGGGTCACCCACGTCGACAAGAATCTTTGCGTGGACTCGCCCACGCCGTGCGTTTGCGCTACTTTCGGACAGGTAGAATTGAAGATTTGGAGGAGACGATTAACCTTGGACGTAACAATTTAGCTCTCACACCTCCAGGGCACCCAATGCGTCCGCACATTCTATATGACCTCTCGCTCAGTCTTCGAACACAATATAAATGGAGGACCAGAGACATAGGTTATATCGAAGAGGCAATTGAACATCTTTATGAAGCTTCGAAATTAATCAAATCTGGACATCCCCTTTCACGACTTATTCTTCACCTTCTTGCGGCAAACCTGGTTTACCGCTTTGGGCACCGTGGCGCAGATAAAGATATGACCGACGCAATCAAACACTACCGAACTTCCATTTCCTTAATCCCCGAAGGACGCCCAGATGCCTCCGCCATGCTCTCTAACTTTGCCACTGACTTGGGCTTAATTTTTTCCCGGTCCGGCGATGCAGAACATCTCGAGGAGTCTATTGCTTTATCTCGATCTGCCGTCGAATACCAATTCTCTAGTGCGCGTGATAAACTGGTAGCAGCTAAAAACTGGGCAGACACCGCACACAACACACGACACTCCTCAGCTCTGACTGCATACCACAAGGCACTCTCCTTACTGCAGCGTGCGATAGACTTAGGTCCCACAGTACAAACTCGGCATGAATATATCAGTGGCCGAGACATTGAGCCCCTTCGGAATCTTCCAATGGACGCTGCGTCATACGCTATCGAGTCCCGTGCCTATGAGGAAGCCACTGAGATGCTTGAACAAGGGAGAGCGCTGTTGTGGTCCGGCATGCGCAGCCTTCGCACCCCACTCGATCTCCTCCATGAAGTCGACAAATCTCTAGCAGATGAATTCACAAAAATCAGTCAAGCATTGGAGGCAATAATCACTACAACCGATGTTCGTGATTTCGTGCAGGCTCCAGCTAAAACGGATGACGATGGTGTCGCGATTGGGAGAAAGGACACGTTCGCTCGTGACTTGGCGGAGAAACGCAGGCTCTCAGGGGAACTGGAAGATGTTGTCTTGCGGATCCAAGCACTACCAGGATTCGAGAACTTCTGGAGACCCATCCCTTTTCGTCGCCTCCAAACTGCGGCTCTAGGAGGTCCAGTGGTCATCATTAATCTCTCTAGATATCGTTCCGACATTCTCATTGTCCTTTCCAACCACCCAGTTGTTCGTATTCCTACTCCGACGGACTTCTTTGATAGGGTTACAAACCTCGCCTTTCAGTTGTCAGAAACGCGGAAGAGTTACCGTTTGGAGTCAAAAAAATATGATCGTGTATTGCGACAGACCCTGGAGGAACTGTCCGAGTTGGTGGGTCAGCCTGTTGCCAACAGGTTAATGGAACTTGGAATTCCAGAACAGTCCCGAATCTGGTTGTGTCCGACTTCTGTGTTGGCCTCCCTTCCGATTCACGCTGCAGGACCCATATCTTTACACACCAATGTGAAACGATACCTTTGTGACATTTATGTGTGTTCATACACACCGAGCCTCTCAGCGCTTATAGCGTCGAGGTCTCGCACCTTATCTGGATCTGCGAGTGGGCGACCATCGTTACTCATCGTCGGACAGCCAGACGAATCCCTTCCCGGAGTGGACTCAGAAACGCGCAGTATCGAATGTTTGGTTGGCAGCGGTTCTGTGACAAAGATCGCAGGCAAAGCAGCGACACCTGAAAACGTGATCGCTCACCTTCTGATGCACCCCTGGGTACATTTTGCGTGCCATGGCATGCTGCAACCAGGTCGGCCTTTCGAGTCATCCTTTCTTCTCCAGCATAACACCCACCTCACACTCCTTCGCATTGCCAAGTCTCACGTTCCCACTGCAGAACTTGCCTTCCTAGCGGCCTGCCATACTGCGGAACTAACAGAGGATGGTACGCCGGACGAGGTGCTCCATCTGACTGCTGCGATGCAGTTTAGTGGATTTAGGAGCGTGATTGGGACTATGTGGGCGATGGCTGATGAAGATGGGAAGGACCTTTCAGAGCACTTCTATAGCAGGATGTTTGCTGCGGACGCGCAAGTTGCCAGCTATGAGAAGTCGGCAAGGGCACTCCGACACGCGACTCAGAAACTGAGGACGAAAAAGGGTATTTCGCTCGAGCGATGGGTGAACTTTGTCCATTATGGAGCCTGATCAAAGCAGGAATGCTGGGTAGTATAGGGTGAGTCGCTTGAAATCGCTTGACTGAGCTAGTATGACTGATGTCGTAGTAGTGATCGACATTGTGAACACCCACATACTAATGACGTTTTCTGTTATTGTACTCGATTCTCTGACACGGGCTCGGATGTTGCTCGGCTTGCGTTGGTCATCTAGCATTACATGTGCACTTACTCTGTTCATTCTACTTTACTTCAGTATTCTCCTCCTTGGTTATCCAGGTTATGGCCGCTTTCTATGTTACCAGTATTGCACGTTCTGTCCTCACCGGGTCTACCCTACTTTTCTTTGGTATTCTCCTACGTATTGGTATCGCCTGTCCGTATGTGACTCGAACCCTGTATTACGCGAATGTCACGGTATCGCCACTTGGCATGCTCTCTCTCGAAAATTCCTTCCACTCCCGCCTCAAATGGTGCCTGGCACTGGCACCCGGGCCATATCTATGATCAACCTATCTCGCTCTACTTGCCTCACGTTTCACACCAGTTCCAAGCACCTCGCATCGTGGCAGGAACACATTGTAAACGCCATCCACCATGCATTCTGGCTGGAAAATCTTAGTTCGCCATGCTAAATATTTCACGCCTTGTATCTGTTCAGTTACAGCTCCATTTTTTGTCTATACTACTTCTACGTCTACATCGCTTTTTCCTACAAAGAAGTCGAACCACCTGAATGTCACTTCGAGCTTGATAACCTGCTGCAGCAGCGCATCGGCGAAATCCTATGTACGCGGGGCACACTTAAGGCGAGATGGCGACTCGGAGTGGCGTCGGTGTCCGAGTCGGCGGCATACGTGGGTTCAGCGTCTGTACGTCGCACCACTCTTTCCCTTACCTTTCGCTGACGTGGAGAGTGGGCCGCGCCCGGAGCCCATTTCTCTTGGGACGTGGTACGTGTTTCATACTGCCTACAGTCTGGGCGCCCAAGCTGCAGCTTGGCATAAGCGGTCGGTACTGAGGAGCCCGCGTCACTGGCAATGACCAGCAGATGCAGATCCGACTCAAAACAACACTCAGTCGAGCGACACCTTGCGCAAGGTCGTGGGTGATATCACCTACGTTACCGCGGGCGGCTTCGACCGTGCGTCAGCTACCAGCGCAGTGGGGAAGTACAGCGGTCTGGTCGCCTTTGGCCGTCATTTCATTGTGGATGTGAGTGCTCTCCCTTCAATTGCGGGGGCCTGAAAACGGGTTCTCAGACGGACATACTACCACAGCCCGATCTTCCATTGCACCTGAAAGAAGGGTTCCCTTTGACACCGTATAATCGTGGCACGTTCTACAGCCCAGAAGCTGCAGCTGGATATATTGACTACCTCTTCGTTACTGTAATGAAGGCGTAGAGCAGATACCATATTGTATTCGAGATCCAGTAGTAATAAGTACTTAACAATTAACGGATACCAGTAAAGACCTATAACGCTGAGCTGCGCGTTTGGGAGAGTGGCGAATGACGAAGGGGAATGGGGCGTTTGCATCCCGTGACGTGCAACCGGCGGCGAAACCGAGACATCTACATACCATGAGCACCTCCGGGTCACCAATCTCCGAGTCAGAGCGTAAGCCTTTAGAGGATCCAAATCCGCCGCCCAGAACGTCCAGCTCGACGCTGCGCCGTCCAATTTATCAGACCGAGATGACAGGAAATTACTGGGGCGACGTACGCGAGGCATTCAAGGTGCATTATCGCTCTACGTTCCCCCCTTCCCCTCCCTTCTTTCCTTACCGTGCTGCCAGTTGTGCTAAATGCATCGACGTGATTTGGGTATAAAACTCAGTAGAGGTTGTCGCCATATGACGACCTGCAGCGCATCGGCGAAGTACCGTGTGCGCGGAACAGCCTCCTGAGCGGGATTGCGAGTGGTGTCGGCGTCGGCGTCATACGTGGGCCCACGTACGTGTCCTTTCCCCCTCCTTTTTTCCGTTCTCCGCACTGCGTACGTAGCTTGCTGACGCCGAGAGGGGGCCCCCGCGCGCCGGGACAGATCCGTTTGCGGCGAGTCATTGGGCCGTAGGGACATTCATGCTCGTTTCTCTCGGGACGTGGTACTTGTTTTTTTTTAAAGTATTGTCTGTCCCCGTCTGCCCACCTAAGTTTCTGGTCTCGGTGGGTGGTCGGTGGTACGAGCACGCGGACGTTTGTCTGAACGCAGGTCCATGACAGGACAATTTGCCAACGCAATATCCACAAGGAACGCCGCCGCGTAGAGACTGTCGTTGAACAGCTTCCCAAGCGAATGCTCGCAAAGCCCGGGGACTCCGAGACGCCCCAATGATGATGGCACCAACACACAATGATATATCCGCTACACGAAACACGCATATTTACAACAACACATTACCTATCCCGAAGAAAATATTCCACTGTTTCCTGGTAAATTGACTGGGTGTGGTATCGCAACGGTGCTTTCGAATCGCTTTCAGAAGGACCAGTCGGCGGCCCAAATATGTTTGTTCCAATTTTCGACCAGTTTGTGGGACATCCTGGTGCCTTGAATAAGAGAGGACGCGGACATAGAGCGGTAGGGGGTCGTTACCTTGAACTTTGCCTGAAATTCGGTGAACCCCCCACGGAGGATGAGGACTTGTTGGGTATATCTTTGTCGTCCTGCAGCTGTTTGCGTCGATCATTGTAGATCTAAGGCACCAGAAAGGGTCAGAAAACCAGGTTTGTGCCCTGACGGTCACACTTTAACTTGCCCGCGCGGCTTTTGGGCCTCTAAGTACCGCTTGCGACAGTCAGACCCATAAGGAGTGCGTGTGGTGCGACTCACCGTGACTGCGAGAACGCACAGTGGAAGATACCTTGTGGTATCTCTTTGGCGTCGCGGACCAAGTCGTCTAGGAAGGTCACCGAAAGGGCGTTGTGACAGTTTGTTATGTTTCCTCCGATGTACTCGTCATCGCGGACATCTACGATGAGATAGTCCTTGCGAGGGTGCTTGTCGCTTTTGTTGGTCGCAGAGAGATCCTGGAAGGGTCTTGAGTTACTACGAGAGCGAAGGGCTTTTGACATAACTTACATCTCGACTTCAAGTTGTACAGTACAGGCATATGTAATTTAGACGCGCTCATAACGTCATAACTTAGGAGTTCCGGTCCGACCACGTTCGTTTTATCTTCCCACGATCACGATGAGACGACCTGGCCAAAAGACCGACACGTTGATTCGCTTGGAAGGTTCGTACGGTAATTGGTCTCTTCAAATAATATTATGTAGGACCTCGGCAGGGATTACCACTTCGCTGGTACCTCCCTCGAGGTCAAGACTGCCACCCCCTCCAACGTCACCTTCAAGGTCGACGGAACCCGTGACTCGAAGATTTCCTTCGTCTCTGCCAACCTAGAGGCCAAGTACTCTGACAAAATTCACGGCCTCACCTTCACCCAGACTTGGTCAACCTCCAACGCGCTCCGCACCCAAATCGAGCTCGAAAACCAGATCGCCAAAGGCCTCAAGCTCGAAACGACGACGACCCTCAATCCGGAGAAGAACACAAAGTCGGTCGTTCTCGGCGCTGCATACAAGCAGCCCGGCCTGCACTCCCACGCCGTTTTGGTTCTCTTCAAGGTTCGCGTGCTCCCATCTTTCCCTTCTCTCTGTTTTTTTGTTCTCCCAGGCTCACTCTTGCTACAAAGGGCACTACATTCACCGCTGATGCTGTGCTCGGTCGTGATGGCATCCTTTTCGGCACAGAAGCGTCCTATAACGTCACCGAGGGCTGCATTGATAAGTACTGTACTCTACCGCGGTTTTTCGGCGCACGAATACGCCGTCACTTTCCATGGCCTCTCCGACCTCACTATCTTCGCTGCGAGCTACTACCGTGTGAGTCCCGACGTTGAGGCTGGTGCCAAGGCCGTATACGACACCAAGGCTACCTCCTCGGGTGTCGCGCTCGAGGTTGCCCATAAGTTACCAATCCTTCTAGATCGTATACCTACTGTCACCTTCCGCACACTCCAGACCGCATCAGGCGCATAGCGCTGCTGGTCACGGCGAACCTCACGCTCCCGCAGAGAACATCCCAAGAGCGCCTTTGCCTGCAGAACCGACCAAAGTACGTCGTCTGTCTACAGCACACCCACCCTTTGCGTTAATTCTCTGATTCGTCCAATTCAGAATAGGGGGACAATCGCTGACGCCGAAGACACAGAGGTCCCGGTTGAAGAGGTGAAGGCGTCCATAACCCAAGCTATCGTGAGCCATCCTTGTTTCTCTGGGCTTTTTTTTTTTTACTGTCACCCACTGAAAAATACCTTTCGTTCTTTCTCATCAGACGCAGGATGTCGCCAAAGAAGCGGCGCAAGCTGAAGTCGAAGCTGCCGAATCCGCAAAATTCAACGACGGTGCTCCAGGTAAGACGAGCGAGGCGGAGACCGATCACGAGCAGAAAACAAGGCCCGATGCTGAGTCGAAGAAGGGTACGCTTCAGAGTGACAAGGACACGTCGCCGCGGCCGACGGACTTGGGCAAGGCGCGTGAGCAAACCACAAATGTTCGCCTGTTTCTTGAGTCTCGTCGGATTCCATAAACCGACAAGGTCAACTTATTAACTTTTGTGGTCGCGCTAGGCAAGTGCACCAGAGGCTGCTGGCAGTGAGGATTCCAAATGAATGCGCGCTGGTTGTGCAGCGAAAGGCAACATGGGGCTTAGACACAGTGATCGTACCCAACAATTCGTTGTCATAGCTTTTTTTTATAAATTTATTTTTTTGCGAGGTTTTTTCGAGTTTACACAAACTACACGACGCATAACCAAAAGTCTTGTTTTTGCTGGCCAGGAGTCAAGAATCCTGACATTATCGGGACTGTTGATAGCTCCGAGTCTAGTACACTAACATGGACTCGCCATAGGCCCAGGAATCACACTACTGACGCATGACCGAGTGAGATCGGGAGACGCAATGAAATAGACGCGCCTACCTCGGCGGGCTAAACCAAGGAATAAGATAACAGGAGGTAACTCCAAGAGACTCCTGTAACGTAGACCGCAAGTGCGCAAGCCCAGCGCCACCGCAGCACCAAGCCTGACTCAAGCCCATCGGAACGGATGACACGAGGAAGACGCAGAAGGCAGACCAGCATTCGACCCTACACCTATAGTAGGCCCGCTCGCACCACCCGCGTTTTAACACCCTCCCTTACGCGAATTGCTCCGCGTACGATGCCACCGAAGCCCTATGATCATGATAGGCCACGATTGCTCACTTATGGGCATGGGAGAACGTTTAAGACAGCAGAGCCCATTGCAACGGAGTAGGTTTAGATCAGATCTACGTATTGGAGTAGTGCTACATGGGGGTTCTGGACCCCAAGGCACACACAAATGGATTCGAAAAAAAAAAAACACCAAGAGACCCCTCTCGTCCCACCTCGCCGTTACGTGTGAGCCCAGCCACGCATCCTCGCAATCAAGTTTAATATCGAATCGGCACCGTCCACCTCAACCGCCGTCGGTTTCCCCGTTTTATCGTCCATGCTCACGACTTCGATCCACCTGCTCAGTTCCTGGCTTTCCACGCTCAAAGCGCTGACGATGTTTCCCAAGTAGCTCAGGTCCGACCACAGTTGCGCCGCACCAGCCGTTGTCAGAGAACCGATGGACGGAAGAATGTTTTGCGTGACGTGTTTGATGAACGAGAGACCCAGGGAAGAGAGCCACACGCTTGCGATGGCCTCTGGCGTGAGAGCCGAGGTGGGTGCAGCGGCATTAGGCATGAGTCGGACAGTCGATGCACGCCGCGCATGTATTGGTGATGGTTCAGTTGCGGCTGGTTCCGCGAGCGATTCTAACAGGGCAATGTCGACGTGCGGGAGCGTCTCGATGGAAAAAGCGAACACGTCGTCGTCTGCATAGACCTCAAACAGGCGTGGCAGGTTGAGCAGGCCCTCAGCAGCGTGTTGCATCGCCCCACTTGGAGACAACGAGAACGTCGGCACTGCTGTATCACTCGTCGCTCCCGTGCCTCCTGTTCGCCGTGGTGCTTGACCAGAACTGGTTCAAAAAGGCGAAGATGCGTAAGGGATTTGTGAAGAGGAGATAGCATCGCCGCCTGGAGGGAGGCCTGCACAAAATTCGCCGCAACATCGAGAGCAGCGTGCGCTTTTGCGAGAATTGGCGAAGCGACCGGCACGCGAACAGAGTCCTGGCCAGGGAGGCGGCCATCGGGTAGATGTATAAAATCTAGGAGGTCTCGAAGGGGAAGCGTGCTGTGTCTGAAAGTAGCAGTAGCGCGTCGCGCGCAGTGCCTGGTACGCTTGTACGTGGATCTTGGGCGCGAGCACGGAATGCGGTGGAGGTCTGAAGTAGCGTTCCACATAGCTGCGATTCGAACACGGACAGGCGGCCACGTACACCACGAAGGGATTCCAGCAGGTGGAGCCACGCTTGGATAGTAGAGTAATTCTTCAAGAGCATAGTCAAGGTCAGCCAGACCCTCCCCATCGGAGCCCGTCATAACCGATGCAGCTGGAGCCGGGGTAGATGGCGTGAACGACACCCGTGAGGCAGATGTATTTTCGGCCCAATGGCACAGTCTTCCCGTGCGCAGTGAGCGTACCTATCCCGGCGTTCTCACCCTCCTCTTCGTCTACGTATTCTCCGCCTGAAGCCTCATCCGACGGTCCTTCATCGTCCTCATCAAAATAGTCCGAAGGCGCGACCTCGATCCTATGGTGCGAGCCGGCACTGGTCTTGCACCGTCTCACGTCGCCGCCGCCGGTGGGCGTTGATGTATGGCGTAGGACGGCGATGTCTCGTCTAGCCCACAACACTCTTCTTCCACCCCTTCTTTTTTACGGGGACCCCGATTGCCGCCTGAACCCGGCGGACCACCCGAGGGGGTGGTGGCGCCAGAGTGGGTGAGTGTGGTCGGTGGTCACATTGATGCTTGTCGGCGCGTGCAGTTGATGACGATGCGGACGCACGCTTCGTGGAGGATAACGTGGCAAATGAATCGACTGTTCGAATTGGGACTCGCTTTGGGGTGTGTGCAAGCGTAGCCTATGGTTAGACCAGATCAGGGTAGCGATGTTGCCAGAGGAGGCATATGTTAAATTAGCGTGCCTGTGAAGATAACTGGTTGAGAAGGCGTGTATGCTCTGCGTCGATTCGAAGGAATTGGCCTTTCCGGGCGTTGATTTCTCTACGTAAGGTCTCCTCCAGGCACAGGCATTGACCTTTCCATTGCTGAGCTTCCTGCCGGAGCTGCGCGACCAGCTCAAGCTTGGTGAGTGTTCTGAGTCGAACCCGTGGGCCAGTTGGAAATTTGTAAGCTCGGGCAGCGGACGTGTGCCTCACCACGATCAACGCTCTATCCGCGGGCCGTGAATGCAAGCGTAAGCAGAACGAAGGGAGATATATGACAAAGGACGCGCCTTTGACTTCCACTTGTCCACATCTGCAGCCCATACTCGTGTTTGGTCTTTGTTGGCATTACTGCCTTTGTCAGAACTTAGGGCATCGTCACGGTCGCGCCGGAAGACAGGCAGATCATCGTGGGTTTGATTTACAGCCTGAGTAATCTTGCACTCGTTCCTTGTTCGTAAGCGCGGAGCTAAAATGAGTGAAAAGGAGAATTATGAGGAAGGTATTATTCCGGCGCACTGCAGAGACCGTCGCTTGAGAGAACTGGTTGAATGCTTCCACTACGGCAATGGAAGGATCCTCCGTCGCTGTTGTTGCTTCTTGTTGACGCCGCGGAAGAGTCGAGCAGTGCGTTACGTCTTCTGCATGATCGTGACTTGGATAACAAAGTCCGGCGGGCGGGCGACACGAGGCTGCTCCAAGTCCGAGTCCACAATGGTCCTCAACGTCAATCATGGGGCGCAGGGATCCTCAAAATCCCAAATTTCGATCCAATGGGTTGATTCATCAAACGATGTCAACTCACAAATTAATCGATGGCAGACACAAGCATCCACACTCCCCTTCCGACATCCGGCTCGCGCTGTGTTTGCCCACAATATTGCATGTTACCACATGTTCCGCTACAAGGCGACTCGACAGAAGGGAGACCTTGACCAAGCTATCGTAGGATATGTCGAGGCACTTTTGCGTGGAATGAATCATCCTCCTGCAAACATTTTGACTTTCCACCACCTGGCGCAAGCATTACTCATTCGTTTCAATGACTTCGGGGCAAGGGAAGACCTAGACCACTGTGTTTCGTATTTTCGCCACCTCTCCAACCTCCCGCTAGAGGTCGCCGGCATCAATCGCCTCAATGTATTCAATGGCCTCTTCGATGCGCTCTGCGGTAGATTCAAAGTTGGAGGGCGACCGGAGGACATTGAGGACTTGATCCCGTTGCTTCGACATGTCATCACCATGGCCCCTCCAGGCACAGATGATTATCGTATCATCGCAAGCAACTTAGCAAGTGCTTGGGAAAAAAAATATGAACAAACTGACGAGTCAGAAGATCTCACCGAGGCTATCAGCCACCATCGTGCGGCGCTCACATCCTGTCCACTGGACCATCCATTCCGTCCTTTGTACCTCAGCAACCTTGCGGGGGTGTTGATGTCACGCTTTGATTGGAGTGGTAACCTGAACGATGTGAAGGTCGCGGCTACGCTATATCAAGAGTCGCTTGACCTCCTGGACAAGGAACACCCCGAGCGAATGTGGGTTCTACTGAACCTTGCTAACGTCTATCATACCCGCTTCAGGCAAACATATGACTCGGAAGATCTTGAGAAGGCAATCAGTCAGTATCGTGAGGTCCTCCTTTTGTGTCCTCCGGACCACGAACACAAGGACAAACTCCTGATGAACCTTGGGCTTTCTCTCATCACTCGCTTCCAAAACTTTGGTCGCATGGACTGTCTGGAGGAGGCAATTTCGCTTCATCGTGCCGCTCTTCGCCTCTGTCCCCGGGGTCACCCACTTCGACGAAAATCTTTGCGTGGACTCGCCCACGCCATGTCTTTGCGCTGCCTTCGGACACATAGCATTGAAGACATGGAGGAGACGATTAACCTTCACCGTGAAAGCTTAGCTCTCACACCTCCAGGGCACCCAATGCGTCCGCAGCTGCTATATTACCTCTCAGTCAGTCTTCACACACGATATGAATGGACCGATGACATGGGCTACATCTACGAGGGAATTGAACATCTTTATGAAGCTTCGAAACTAGTCAAATCTGGACATCCCGATTCACAACGCATTCTTCACCTTCTTGCGGGGAACCTGGTCAAGCGCTTTATGCACCGTGGCGCAGATAAAGATATTGCTGACGCAATCAAACACTACCGAACTTCCATTTCCTTAATGCCCGAAGGAAATCCAGAAGTCTCCTCCATGCTCTCTAACTTTGCCCGTGGCTTGAGCCTTATTTTTTCCCGGACCGGCGATGCAGAACATCTCGAGGAGTCTATTGCTTTGTCTCGATCTGCCGTCGAATACCCATTCTCTAGTGCGCGTGATAGACTGAAAGCAGCTAAAAATTGGACAGTCACCGCGCATGCCACACGACACTCCTCAGCTCTGACTGCATACCGCAAGGCACTCTCCTTACTGCAGCGTGCGATAGACTTAGGTCCCACAGTACAAACTCGACACGAATATATCAGTGGCCGAGACATTGAGCCCCTTCGGAGTCTTTCAATGGACGCCGCGTCATACGCTATCAAGTCCTGTGCCTATGAGGAAGCCATTGAGATGCTTGAACAAGGGAGAGCGCTGTTGTGGTCCGGCATGCGCAGCCTTCGCACCCCACTCGATCACCTCCACGAAGTCGACAAATCTCTAGCAGATGAATTCACAAAAATCAGTCAAGCATTGGAGGCAATAATCACTACAACCGCTGTTCGTGACTTCATGCAGACTCCCGCTGGAACGGATGACAATGGTGTCGCGATTGGGAGAAAGGACACGTTCGCTCATGACTTGGCAGAGAAACGCAGGCTTTCAGGGGAACTGGATAAGGTTGTCTTGCAGATCCGAGCACTACCAGGATTCGAGAACTTCCGGAGACCCATCCCTTTTCACCACCTCCAAGCCGCGGCTATAGGAGGTCCAGTGATCATCATTAATCTCTCCAGTTATCGTTCCGACATTCTCATTGTCCGTTCCAACCACCCAGTTGTTCATATCCCTACTCCGACGGACTTCTTTGATAGGGTTACAAAACTCGCCCATCAGCTGTCAGAAACGCGGACTCCGAAGAGTTACCGCTTGGAGTCAAAAACATATGATCGTGTATTGCGCCGGACCCTGGAGGAATTGTCTGAGTTGGTGGGTCAGCCTGTTGCCAACAGGTTAATGGAACTTGGAATTCCAGAACAGTCCCGAATCTGGTTGTGTCCAACTTCTGTGTTGGCCTCCCTTCCGATTCACGCTGCAGGACCACTATCTTCGCACAACAATGTCAAACGATACCTTTGTGACATTTACGTGTGTTCATACACACCGAGCCTCTCGGCGTTGATAGCGTCGAGGTCCCGCAACTTATCGGGATCTGCGAGTGGGCAGCCATCGTTGCTCATCGTCGGACAGCCAGACGAATCCCTTCCCGGAGTGGACTCAGAAACACGCAGTATCGAATGTCTGGTTGGCGGCGGTTCTGTGACAAGGATCGCAGGCAAAGCAGCGACACCTGAAAACGTGATCGCTCACCTTCTGATGCACCCCTGGGTACATTTTGCGTGCCACGGTATGCTGCAACCGGGTCGGCCTTTCGAGTCATCCTTTCTTCTCCAGCACAACATCCACCTCACACTCCTTCGCATCGCTAAGGCGCACGTTCACACTGCAGAACTTGCCTTCCTAGCAGCCTGCCATACTGCGGAACTAACAGAGGATGGTACGCCGGACGAGGTGCTCCATCTGACTGCTGCGATGCAGTTTAGTGGATTTAGGAGCGTGATTGGGACTATGTGGGCGATGGCTGATGAAGATGGGAAGGACCTTTCAGAGCACTTCTATGGCAAGATGTTTGCTGCGGACGCGCAAGCTGCTAGCTATGAGAAGTCAGCAAAGGCACTCCGGCATGCGACTCAGAGACTGAGGACGAAAAAGGGTATTTCGCTCGAGCGATGGGTGAACTTTGTCCACTATGGAGCTTGATCAAAGAGCAGGAATGCTGAGTATCATCAGGGTGAGTCGCTTGAAATCGCTTGACTGAGCCAGTATGACTGATGTCGTAGTAGTGATCGACATAGTGAACACCCACACTAATGGAGTTTTCTGTTATTGTACTCGGTTCTCGGACTCGGACTCGGATGTTTCTCGGCTTGCGCTGATCATCTAGCATTACATGTGTACTTACTCTGCCCATTCTACTTCGCTTCGATATTCTCCTCCTTGGTGATGGCCGCTCTCTATGTTACCGCCGGTATTAAACGTTCTGTACTCACCGGGTCCACCCTACTTTTCTTTGGTATTCTCCTACGTGTTGGTCATAGTCTGTCTGTATGTGATCCTGTATTACGCGAATGTATCGCCATGCTCTCTCGAAAATACCTTCCCCCGTCTCAATATGATCAACCTATCTCGCTCTACTTGCCTCACGTTTTACACCAAGTCGAAGCACCTCTAATCGTGGAAGGAACATATTGTAAACGCTATCCCCCATGCGTTCTGGCTGGAAAATCTTAGTTCGCAATGCTAGATATTTCACGTCTTGTATCTTTTACAGCTCGATTTTTCGTCTATACAGTATGTACTACTTCTACATCCACTGGCACACCGCTTTTTCCTATAGACAAGTCGAACCACCTGAAGACTTCATAATGTCCCTTCGGGCTGAAACAAAGACAGGTTATCATCACGCGCGCATATTGTGAACTTACCTATTATTCTTCAAGTTGTTCAACAGTTCAAACACGGTGACTCTCATCAGGGAAGACCACCTTTCTATACCTCGCCTATCGTCATCAATACTGATCAAACCACAGCATGGGAAGATGTGCACATTGCTTCAGCGCATGGAACACGCCCATCCAATCTGTCTGGGGTAAACGATGATCCTTGCTGTTGTGGAGGCTACACCGGTACCTGCTCAACAGACTCACCCATCAAAGCCGCATACTGTACACACAGTGCACAGTCAATAAAGTGTTCAAGCGAACAGAAAAGAAATGTACTAATTTCTTCAACAGTTGAGCCACAAAGAACAGTACTCCCACCAGTGACGAAGTGGCGAGCGAGGCGCGTATGAATCCCAAATCCCATGACCTGCAAACCAAGCATGTATCATGAGGACCTGTGACTCGTCGGTGTCAGTGCGCCCTCTGAGCCTCAGTGCGCGAGGCACTCAAAGTACAAATTTCCGTGCCGACACGTCGATGTGATCTGGTATACTGCTAGAGACTGTCGTCGTACGATAACCTGCCGCAGCAGCGCATCGGCGAAATCCTATGTGCGCGGAGCACACTATAAGGCGAGGTTGCGAGTGCTGTCGGTGTCAGCGTCATACGTGGGCTCAGCGTCCGTACGTCGCACCACTCTTTCCCTTAACTTTCGCTGACGCGGAGAGTGGGCCGCACCCGGAGCCCATTTCTCTGGGGATGTGATACGTGTTTTATACTGTCCGCAGTCTGAGCGCCCAAGTTGCAGCCTGGTATAGGCGGTCGGTACTACTGAAGACTCGGAGCCCGCATCAATGACCTACAGACGCAGATCCGACTCAAAACAACACTCAGTCGAACGAGACCTTGCACAAGGTCGCGGGTGATATCCCCTACGTTGCCGCGGGCGGCTTCGACCGTGCGTCAGCTACCAGCGCAGTGGAGAAGTACGGCGGTCTGGTCGCGTCATTTCATTGCGAACGTGAGTGCTCTCCTTTCAATTACGGGGGGCCTGGAAATGGGTTCTCACATGGGCATACTACCACAGCCCGATCCTCCCTTGCGCCTGAAAGAAGGGTTCCTTTTGATACCGTATAATTGCGGCACATTCTACAGCCCAGAAGCTGTTTGAAGGCGTAGAGCAGGTCCAGATTGTATTAGAGACCCAGTAGTATAAATACTTAATAATTGACGGATACCATTATTGGCGTTGGTGGTAAAGGCCTGTAACGCTGAGCTGCGCATTTGGAAGAGTGACGAATGGCGAACGAAGGGGGGCGTTTGCATCCCGTGATGTACTGTACAATTGAAACCGAGACACCATACCATGACCACCTCCGGATCACCAATCTCCGAGTCGGAGCGTAAGCCTTCAGAGGACCCAAATCCGCCGCCCGGAACGTCCAGCTCGACGCCGCGCCGTCCAATTTATCAGACCGAGACGACAGGAAATTACTGGGGCGACGTGCGCGAGGCATTCAAGGTGCATTATCACCCTCCCCCCTCCCTTCCCCTCCCTTCTTTCTTTACCGTGCTGCCAGTTGTGCTAAATGCGTCGTCGTGATTTGGGTATAAAACTCAGTAGAGGTTGTCGCCATATGACGACCTGCAGCGCATCGGCGAAGTACCGTGTGCGCGGAACAGCCTCCTGAGCGGGATTGCGAGTGGTGTCGGCGTCGGTGTCATACGTGGGCTCAGCGTCCGTACGTGTCCTTTCCCCCTTCTTTATCTTCTCCGTACTGCGTACGAAGCTTGCTGACGCCGAGCCCTCTCCCCCCCCGGCGCGCTGGGACAGATCCGTTTGCGGCGAGTAATTGGGCCGTGGGGACATTCGTGCTCGTTTCTCTCGGGACCTGGTACGTGTTTTTTTAAATATTATCTGTCCCCGTCTGCCCACCTAAGCTTCTGGTTCGGTGGGTGGTCGGTGGTACGAGCATGCGGACGTTTGTCTGAACGCAGGTCCATGCAGGACAATTTGCCAACGCAATATTCATGAAGAACGCCAGCGCGTACAGACTGTCGTTGAACAGCTTCCCAAGCGAATGCTCGCAAAGCCCAAGGACTCCGAGACGCCGCCATGATGATGGCACCAACACACAATGGTATATTTGCTACACGAAACACGCATATTTACAACAACACATTACTTATCCCGAAGAAAATATCCCACTGTATCCTGGTACATTGACTGGTATCACAACAGTGCTTTCGAGTCCTTTCAGAAGGACCACTCGGCGGCCCAAATATGTTTGTTCCAATTTTCGACCAGTTGTGGGTCATCCTGGTGCCTTGAATAAGCGAGGACGCGGACATAGAGAGGTAGAGGCCGTTACCTTGAACTTTGCCTGAAATTCGGTGAACCCCCCACGGAGGATGAGGACTTGTTGGGGTATATCTTTGTCGTCCTGCAGCTGTTTGCGTCGATCATTGTAGATCTAAGGGATGACCACCAGAAAAAGTCAGTAACTAGGTTTGTGCCCTGACGGTCACACTTTAACTTGCCCGCGCGGCTTTTGGGCCTCTAAGTACCGCTTGCGACAGTTAGATCCATAAGGAGTGCGTGTGATGCGACCCACCGTGACTGCGAGAGCGCACAGTGGAAGATAACCTGTGGTATCTCTTTGGCATCGCGGACCAAGTCGTCTAGGTTGTCCAGGAAGGTCACCGAAGGGACGTTGTGACAGTTTGTTATGTTTCCTCCGATGTAATCGTCATCGCGGACGTCTACGATGAGATAGTCCTTGCGAGGACGCTTGTCGCTTTTGATGATCGCGGAGAGATCCTGGAAGGGTCTGAGTTACTTACGAGAGCGAAGGACTTTGACATAACCATAACTTACATCCCCCGAAATGTACTTTACAGGCATGTGTAATTTACGACGGAGCGACGCGGTAATAGACAGGATGGCCAATACAGTAGGCCTCTGCAGTGAACACGTCAATTTTTGACAGCAATTCCGAGTTTGAAGTCGAGTTCCGGTCCGGTCCGGTCCGGTCCGTGTGGCCGACCACGTTCGTTCTTTCTCACGACAGCCAAAAGACCGACGCGTTGATTCCTTTTCTCATTCGCCGCTGCCAACGCACAATCTCTCGTCTCGCTTTACACTCTCGTCCTCTATAATGTCTCTCCCTCAGCCTGTTCCCCCATCTTGGAAGGTTCGTAATTGATCTCTTCAATTATTATTATTTTTTTCATAATATTACATGCATATGTAGGACCTCGGCAAGTCCTCCAACGACCTCCTCGGCAAGGACTACCACTTCGCTGGTACCTCCCTCGAGGTCAAGACCGCCACCCCCTCCAACGTCACCTTCAAGGTCGACGGAACCCGTGACTCGAAGACTTCCCTTGTCTCTGGCAACCTAGAGGCCAAGTACTCTGACAAGTTCCACGGCCTCACCTTCACCCAGGCCTGGTCAACCTCCAACGCGCTCCGCACCCAAATCGAGCTCGAAAACCAGATCGCCAAAGGCCTCAAGCTTGAGACGACGAGCATCCTCAATCCGGAGAAGAACACAAAGTCGGTCGTTTTCGGCGCTGCGTACAAGCAGCCCGGCCTGCACTCCCGCGCCGTTCTGGACGTCTTCAAGGTTCGCGCGCTCCCACCTTTTCCCTTCTCTGTTTTTTGTTCTCCCAGGCTCACTCTTGCTACATAGGGCCCTACATTCACCGCAGATACTGTGCTCGGTCGTGATGGCTTCCTTGTCGGCGCAGAGGCGTCCTATAACGTCACCGAGGGCCGCGTTGATAAGTACTCTACCGCCTTCGGTTTTTCGGCGCCCGAGTACGCCGTCACTCTCCACGGCCTCTCCAACCTCACCACCTTCGCTGCGAGCTACTACCACCGTGTGAGCCCCGACGTCGAGGCTGGTGCCAAGGCGGTATACGACACCAAGGCCACCTCCCCGGGCGTCGCGCTTGAGGTTGGCACCAAAGCGTACGTGCACTTTTTCGTCTTCTCGGCGTCACTTGTCTCACATGCTGCCGGCTCGGCCCCTTCAATCACCTAGTTACCTTGATTCAGCTGCATTCGTCAAGGCTAAAATTAACAACGCTGGTGTTCTCGCTCTCGGTAAGGCGTTCTGCCATGCTTTAGACTTGGTGCAACCATTCATGGCTTTTCACGTTTCAGGCTATACTCAGGCGCTCCGTCCTGGTGTCAAAGCCTCCTTTGGTCTCGCCCTTGATACACAGCGGCTCAGCGACGCGAGCCCCTTGGCTCCCCCCGCGCACAAGGTTGGCGCGCAATTTGTCTTTGAGGCGTGAACGGTCGCAGATGGTGCAAAGTTGTTATCTCGTCCATACCTTATTCCGCAATGAATGAAGCAACATATCTTACCCCACTCATTTCGTGCGTCTTGTGAGCAGATAATTGACAGCTCATGCCAGGGCTCTGACATTGTCCTGATCCTGATTTCACGAATTCCACTTGGGTGTCATTTTTTAGACCGCCAGAGTTTCTAAAGGCGTCATGACAGATAGCGAGGAAAAAAAAACAGGCGTATATTGTGTTCAGTAATGTGATAAGGGTTTATTTCCAACAACACTTCTGTAGAACTTTATTTCTCTTCTGCAGGCGATAACGAGCACGTGGGGGGACTGAGTGGGAAGGAAAGTGGGTACGATCAACGGCCGCGCAGTGCTTTATCCAAGACTATAATGCACAAAGGTTAAAGATTGGGATCGTCATTATTATCATCTGGCAGGGAAAAGGAGGAAAGCTCCCACCGGTCTCGTGAGCCACTTCACTATAGTCGGTACCTTGGATCTCCAGCGCGATACCGACGAGGGAGCGTCGAATGGCGTCTCGCGAAGACGCAGACACCATCTTATCTTTGACCTTCGCGCCATCGGGTGACCTAGCAAACAATGTTGCGGAGGAATAAAAAATAAATTAACATTAGACTAAAAGAAAAAAAAAAAGAGGTCGCTGGTCTGGTTGCGCCGCTTTTTTTCGGAGGGGAGGGGGGGAGGAAAAAGGCGTACCAGGAGTAAAAGAAGATCTTGTTGCGCTTGCCACCCTCCTCATTCTGATATTCAAAGTCGTACACGGCCCAGCGGCACTCGGTCTCGGGTAGGTCGCCGAGGAACTCGTCGTACTCGTTCGAGGTGGACGTTTTGTCCACGACGATCTCCGTCTTTTCTTTGTTAAGCGTAAAGATGATGTATTTGGACCTCTTTTTGAGTTTCAACTCCTGGAACGCCTCTACGCACTCCTGGCTCACGCCCACGCCGGATGACTAGGGAACAAGCAAGTTTGTCATATTAAATCTGCTGATGCCCGGATAAGGCGTGGCTCTCTCACCATCTCTGTTATGTTCTAGGTTTTAAGGGGGGTGACGATAGGCCGGTATTGGGGAGGACAGGAGACTGAGAGCAACACTCGGGTTGTGGGCCCTCTTGAAGTGAACTGAGTATCGCGATGGCAGTGTCATCGGCAATCGCCATCATTAGATAATAGTTTGCCTTTCCGGGCCACTCAGGTTCTGCTAGCTAGTACTAGTACTCGAACACACACTCTAACCATGCGTCGTAGTCATATTCGGCCTCCCCTGTCCCATTCGGTGTCCCGGGCATCACTTCCCGCAAGTATTCAATCGCACTTGCGGGTATGTGTGCCAAGCGCAAGTCAAGCTCCGTCACATACGGCTGCGGATGCGCAGTCGTCCGAGTCAGAGCTCACGCCAGGTCGGGAATAGTCAACCTCCGGGGACGCACCTTATTACTCGCGGCCCCTTGGAAGGCCTCGCGTAGCTGGTCGGGCGACGTTTGATCCTCTGTGATGTCGACCTGCACGATGTCAGATCCAACTCCTAAAGTAGAGTGCGGCTTCATGAACAACATACCAGGAGGTTTATGAACGCTTCGAAGGTAATTGCGCCATACTCTTGAAGAAGTTGATCGTAGATGATATCAAGGTCCTCGTCCTTTGTGGGAAATCATCAATGTAACCCTGTGAAAGCAGAAGAAAAGAACTCACCGCGTAGACAATACCCAAGCTAGCCAAGGCGGCAGCCATCTCGGAAAGGTTGAGCGTGTTGGTCTCGTCCTTATCGAAGTATCGGAAAGTGCTCTCGAATTGCTCAATTTGCGCCGGTGTCAGATTGGTCAGATTGCGTGACACGATCTGCGACCACGTTGATCAGAAAAGGGCGTCTGGAGGAAAGCCACACATGCCTGGTTATCGATGAATGAGATTTTCTTTGCTATACTCTGCACGACAAGCTCAAGCTCAAATTCGAGATCCTGGCACGTGAACACGGTGTAGTCGTTCTCTTCAACCTTTGCAGCCACGCACTCAGCTTCGGCGGCCTCGACCGTCGTCAAGGCGTCTGAAAGCGCAGGTATTCGAGTCTGAATCTTCTCGGTTTGGCGTTGCTGCGATTCTAAAGGACCTTCTACTGCAGACAACTCGAGAGAGACAGCGCGCAGGCGCTCCCGGAAACCATCAACCAGCTCTGCGAACTTTTTACGGAGGGTCTCTTGGATCCTGCCACGAGAATTAGATACCGCGGCCACGAAACTCTATGAGGACCGTACTCTCGTATTTGCGCATTAATGGCCCTTGATCGTTGTGCTTCTGATGCTAAGAGGACCTCCCACGCGTCATCGATATCCTGTTGAGACATGAGCTCACATCCGTGAGGTTCGGCAGGTAGCAGACTTACGGAAAGGGCAAGGCCAGGAGGGGGAATATAAGGTCTAAGCTTGTAAGTCTTGAGTTTCGTTTGAACGTTACTAAGTAGAGTGGCTAGGTCTTGCTTTTCCGTAACCCACGTCTTCTTCGTGGTCTGCTTGTAGGTCGCGAAGTTCGCGGCGTGTTCTTTCACGTCCGTATATGTGCCCGTGAATTTCACCGAAGCCCACCTTTCTTGCGTCTCTGTAAGCGCGGCAAGTAGCTATGATACCATTATTTTCTCGCCCCGATGACCCAGGGCAAAGATCGGTCACGCACGGCTCGAACGCGGCGCTCGTAATCATTTCTGCTAACCCAAATGGACCGCATAAGTTCTGCGAACTTCTCAATGCGACGGGAAACCGTTTCTGCTTGGTCTGTTCGAATGAAGGGTGAGATCTTATGGACCTCGAAACTGATGCTTACCTTGAGATGAGAACGCGTGGAAATAACTAGCGACATAAGTCATAACACTACGCTCGTCTGGTCGATCAGAATCGCAGAGATCTGCAACCTCCAACAGTTGCTAGTTCTACTGTATGAGCGACGCCACGTATTCCTCTCTAGACAATGCAAAGACAAACTGGGATTCCGAGCGACTGTGCAGCAACGTCGAATGCTAGCTGGGTATTGCCATGGCGATCGGACTATGGAGGGTTAATGGGTGCAAGCACCACTAAAAACATGACATACTCTTACCTTGTCGAGTTTATCGTAGTCTATCAAATCCGGTCGATGACAGTGAATCAAAGCGCATCTGAGATATTGTGATCGAGTCAAGACGGGTAGGACAAAAAAAAAAAAAAGACAAACAACGCAAGTCCGTCGGACCAGCTCAGAGAGAAATCCTGGACGTCGACTTCTTTATACGGAGCTGTCTTGCGTTGACACCAGAGCAACAGGCCTTCTTTAGCGGAGAGGCCCTCTTCACTTGAGGGCACGAATACGGTTAGCGTATCTATCACGTAATACAGGGACTCTAGAGAGAGATATCGCACTTGATATCGGCTATTGTGAATCGTAGGACGAGCGTCCAGATCATCCCGAGGATAAGCTTCAGGTTACCATCGATGATATCTGCGAGCGATTATGTGGGGGAGTTAGGAAAGAAAGAAGGGAAATACCCTCAGGTCCAATGTTGGTTAACTTGACGCCACGAGAGGTGATAAACTCTAGTGCTTTGTTCACGTTTTCCGCTTTCTGCACGCGCATACGCGGGTTCTTGTTGTAGCGTCCAAGAGAAGTGTCGCCTGCATATATGGCGCGTCGGTTTGGACACTCCAGAACGTTGGATGCTACTTACCCATAATCTCCTGGTCGACTCACAGTCAGAGATAGAAGCAGCAGAATCAGATTGAAGACACACCATGAGCTGAATGAGTCTGACACCATCTGAAAGGTCTTTCACGAGAGAGCTCATCGGAGGGTAGCCGTTCGCCTCGAGCTTGGTGTTTAGCCTAAGATTAAGATAGCCTCATAAAAACAGTAGAAGTCGAGCATAAGGGTGCGCTGCACCATTTGCAGAAAGTTCGCTCCTGAGTATTACGGGAGAGCGTTTCAAGACTATCCATGCACGGCGTCCGGTGTCAGGAGCTAACGCTGGTGTAAGATGAAGGACGAAAGGGGTCGCTTTTGTCTTTGTCGGGGCCGGCAACGTGAAGAGACGCGTGCGCGTGTTCACACTCCGCCGGACGCGTCCTCCCAAATAACCATCTTCGTTAATAGCAGTCTCCGCCAAAATGACCACACAATTTGACAGGGTATATTATGGGCTCCCGACAGAACCAGGAAGTGCGTCATTCATTGCCATGTCCACAAGATTTACAGCCTCATCCTTCTGCTAGAATTCCGTGTGGCGTCCAGCGGTATGGCGTGGAGAGCCGAGGATACCGAAAATGTCATTGCCATGTCATCGACAGATATAAAATGGGCACGCTGGCTTCGTGTAGCAAGAGGCTTCCAGCTTCGCATCGGTTTGAAGGACCGCCGCCGGGAGACTTTCGACGGCTTTGAACGTGATGTGAGTCCTGCCTCAAGGGTGCAAGTCCTGATGTTCGTTTGACCGTTAACTGTCAGGACCACGATAAACTCGCTAGCTTATTGAAGCAGCATTTTAGCGTCACGTTGGAAACCGAGGACATCTCATTCAGAGGTTGGAATTGGGGAGTGACGGACTTCCGGGGTGCGTCCTTGCTACTGTCATCAGCCCAGCTCCGGATACTCAGCCAGGCTCCTAACAGGCGACGAACTTGCCTTCCTCGTTGGCAACAAAACTTCATTTGAACTTCCCCTGCAGTATGTTGCCAATTCAAACATCGCGGGACGCACCGAGGTCTCTCTAGAGTTTATGACACCCTCTGATTCCGCTGGGAAAAAGCCTTCAAAAGGCCAGCCCGACGAGATGGTTGAGATACGTTTCTTTGTACCTGGCCAAAGTACGCGCGTGCGAGGTTCCGATGCCGGCTCGAACAAGTCGGACGCCGAAGACGACGGCGACGAAGTGAGCGCTGCGCAGGCGTTCCACGACGCCATCAAAGAAAAGGCTGAACTCGGACATGTGTCGGGCGATATCATCTTAAGCTTCGAGGAGGTCCTTGTCCTAACTCCCAGAGGTCGATACGACGTCGACATGTTCCCGGACTTTTTGCGGCTACGCGGCAAAACTTACGACTACAAGATCGTGTACACGAGCATATCAAGGCTGTTCTTATTGCCAAAAGACGACCTGCACATTCTCTTTATTGTATGTACAGTGAAAACTTATGCCTAACATCCTTGCTGACTTCTGCTCCCAAGCTCGGCCTCAACATTCCCATTCGACAGGGCCAGACCCGTTACCAGTACTTAGTCATGCAATTCAGTCGTGAGGAGGAGATCACTGCTGAACTGAACATGAGCGAGTGCGTGTCCCTTGTTTTCCTGTTTTTTGCTGACCTAATCTCTGTGCGGCTAGAGAGGAAATTGCAAAATACGACCGACTAAGGAAACACTACGAGGATCCTACCTTCGAGGTTGTGTCAAGCGTCTTCCGGGCCTTATCAAAAAAGAAAATAATCAGCGCCGGCAGCTTCCAGAGGTATGTCCAGCATACATTCTCCAATGAATTGCCCTCATAACCGCACTTTTTTTATAGCCGAAATGGGCACCCCGGTCTCAAAGCCAACCTGAAAGCTGTACAAGGCGATCTCTTCATGCTCGAAAAATTCATCTTTTTCGTCTCCAAGCAGCCGGTGCTCATCGAAATCTCCGACATCCACCAAGTCGTCTTTTCCCGCGTTGGGGCGGGCATTGCCACCGCGCGCACGTTCGATATGCAGATCATCACGAAGCACGGGCCCGAGTACACATTCACGTCGATCAATAAAGAGGAGCACGAGCCCACGGACGCGTACCTCAAAGACAAGAAGGTCCGAGTGAAGAACGAGATGGTGCCGGATGGCGACCTGCTGCTCGCTGCAGGGGGAGACGACTCGGACGAGGAGATGCAGAGCGTCGCCAGCGACGACGACGAGGAGCCACGCGTGAGACGGGCGCGCGATGATGACGATGACAGCGAAGACGGTAAGTAATAATAATAAAAAAAGGTTCCCTACACTCAGTCCGACTGACGTATCCTTTCTCTCTTTTTGCACAATTACAGACGATGACTTCCAAGCGTCCTCCTCGGACTCAGGTTCGCCGACCGACACGAGCTCAGACTCGGAGGGAGGCGCCACCGCCTCAGACGCGTCCGGCGACCGCGACATGATGAAGGGACCGAAAAAGAAAAAGGCGAAAGCGGCGGCTGCTGCCAAAGACGCCGCCGCCGGTGGTGGTGGTGGAGAGAAGGCGCCGGCGAAGAAGAAAAAGAAAAAGGCAGAAGCGGAGGGCGACGGCGACAAGGATAAAGACGAGAAGCCAAAGAAGAAGGACAAGGCGAAAGCCAAGCCAAAACCAAAGAAAGGCGGTGACGCCGATGATCCGATGGAGGTCGACTCGGAGCCTGACAAGCCTGCGCCCAAGCCGAAACCGAAACCGAAGCCGAAACCGGTCACCAAGGCCTCGAAGGGGGAAGAAGGCGACGAGCCCGCAAGGAAGAAGCAGAAGAAAGCGGGGGACTGAGCCTATTTCAATCTTCCATTAGATCGATCGCAGTGTAGCACCCTTTCCCCACCTATCTGTCGCATGTCACTCTGTTATGCCGGTTAATATGTTGAAATATTGAATTTCCAAACCAAGACAACTATAGAAAGTGAGATACATGACTATTAATCTGCAAATACATATACAAATGTTCAGGGAACGAAAGTGGCTCTAATGAGGGAACAGAGTAGGTGCACAGACAGCATTCGGAGAGTATACAAGAGAGTACCGGAAGGGCAGGATGAAGAATCATAAAGAACGGCGTAGATGATAGTGAAATAATATATTGTTGGGCAAGGCGATTATCGTTTGGAAAGCAGTGACCCGGGTTCAAAGGCGTACGACTGTGTGGCTATTGTGGCCGCTGTAGTATGCGCAGAAACATGCAACAGCGGTTGTTGTGCGGTGCGCGATCCTTTCCGTGTACCCGAGCGCGAAGGAATTTTGGCCGATGTTCCACCGGAGACGGGGGAAACCCCGACCGAGAGCGTATTACGTTCCTGGTTGATAAAGTAGGACTGTAAAAGACGTTGAGATGCAAACCAATTATGAGAAAGCTGTCACTTACACGGGCAAGAAGGATATTTTCCAGCCACTTTTTCCCATCCTTCTCTGAGCAACAGAACACGTGGACGTAATCCGCTGCATTCTCAAAGAAGGCGAAGTTATCGGTAGACTTGACGGCGAAGACATATGGCTTTGGGGATTTGTGTATCCTCGTGACAACATAGGCGTCAAAATTGGCTAGAGAACAGAGTAAAGTTTCGTCTTTTCCCTGGGGAAAAAGGTCGTCAAGTTCGTTCGTATGATATCGAAACCCAATAATCACATTGTTCTTTTTGGAGAGCCAAAGTCCTTGCTCTCTCAATTGAAGCCATCTTTTGTTCCACTTCCGAGGTTTACTCTCCCACTCTACATAGGTGCTGAAAATAGGCGAGCTAGATGGCATGGCCTATAAAGAAAGCAGTTAAATTTCGCCTTTAGCATGACACACGAGATGAACCCCTACAGATGGATGCAGCAGGGCCGCCAGTGGAGTTTTCTTTGCTACCAGAAGGTTGACACTTTTGTCCTTGTCCCAAGAATTAATGACCTCCGATACAACTTCGAAATTTCGGATTGGTCGCTCTACGAGTCACTACGTTACCAAGATATGGCTTGTCAAATGGGAGTGGTACTTACCCATGCCGAAATCCTGGGAAACTTCGAACAGCATCCACCCACCCGCTCCAACCCAATTGGCTAATTGGCCTTGGGTTTCCAAGACGCCTATCACTTCCCTTGCAGTCGTCGTCGGGTTCATTACAACCGTGTTGAATCGTTGTAAATCGACAATGAATATCCGCTGCTGCCACGAAATCTGTTTTGGTTCCCTCGACACGGCCGGGAGGGATGGAGGGGGATCCGAAACATCGGTGGATATATGTTGTACAGATACGCGTTGGGAACCAGACTGAGTGGGGGCTGTTAATTGCTGGTGCGCGTCTTCACTCGCTCGGAGATGCCTAGAAGACTTGGATAGCGAACCAGGCGTGACGTGAGCGGAAGTCTCAGACTGATCGTGCCGCCCGACAGGACGCGAGGCAGTAGTTGCACTGCGACCAAGTCTGGACGCATCATGAGACGGGAGATGAACGGGCAGAGGCTGCGCTCGCATGCTCTCCGCAGTGCCTGGACGGTGAAACGATCGCATAGGCCGGATGGACTTGTCTTGAGCACCCACACTCGCAATCCGAGCAAGACCCTCAGATCGCTGCGTGACTTGGTCCGAATGGGAAGCAGAGTCTAATGGCGAATGCTGGTGTCTGTTCAAAAAGGACGCGGACGAAACGTTCAAGTCTTGGATGTCCCTCAGCCGTCTGGCGAGATCCTCAGCGACAATGGGCCGCGAAGAGTTACTGGGAAGCGTCTTAGTGCGTGTACGAGTCGTGCGCGATGAAGACACAGGCTGGCTGGACGCGTGTGGGAGGCTCGGACCTCTCTGCGTATGGCGTTCCTCACCCAGTAACGTCTGATTGTCAATTTGTTGTCGCTGCTGCGGCTGCTGTTGACGCCGCAAAGCGCGCTGCCTCCTACGCTCGTCTTTTTCATCGCGCACCTGCTTTCGAATCGTCCGCTGAGCACGAAGTGCAGTAGGAATACTCCGCGCGAGGGGGACGTTATCATCTTCCGAAGTGGAGACTTCTTCTGATGCAATTGATCGTGATCGCCCCGCTAGAGGTCGCGTGCTGTCTTCCTCACTTTCTTCGTCGTCCGTGTCGCTGGGCGTGGAGAACGCCGAGGATGCCTTCCAATTGCGTTCGTCCTCCCGGCGATCATCACGTCCTCCATTACCACTACCCCCGCTCGCCGAACCCCATCCATTACCGTTGGAGTCACCACCGTTGACTTGTCGCCAATCCTGACCGCCACTTCCATTGCCATTGGAAGTCTGGTGCTCCTCATAGCCTTCAGCACTTCTACGATTACGATTTTCCTGTCCATTGCCATCGACAGTCTCGTCCACATTCTCAACGCGTTCGTCAAACATGTCTGCCTCATCGAATTCCGGAGTAGCAGAACCCTCGTAAGTGGACGACCAATCCTCGTCGGAAGGAGTAGAAACGCCATCGGAGACTATTGAATTGACCAAGGGACGTATGGTGCCGGCAGAGGTACCCGGTTGAAAGCTATCCGCTCCAGAGAAACCTCCCGGCAACAGTGCCGAAAAAAACTCGAGACCTTGCGAGTCGCGAAGGCTGGGTTCAAGCGCCTCGGACGGGGAATATATTACGTCATCATCGAAGCCGAGATCAGCAGGCGCAGATTCTCCCGAAGAAGAGCGATTTGGGCTTCGTGCGGGCGAGTCACCACATTGCGTCCGGAGATCAGGGGAAAGTGCAGGTATGGATGAAGTGGAAGATGTTGACGGAGAGCGGGACAGGGAGGATGATGAGAAACTCGAGAGGACTTCAAACAACGACGCGAACATATGGGAGCCTTCTTCAGGGCCAGGTTCGAGGGAAATGGGAGGCTGAAGGAATGATGCCTCGCTGTCCAGAATATGTGTCTCCTTATGCTTGTATACGTCAACTGTAACGTCTGGGCTGTCACTAGTATGTACGTCTTCGTTCGCACCGAAGAACGATTCTGGACCGTGCGGGAACCCAGAAATATGGAGAGGTTCTGTAGCGTGGTCAGGGCTGAGAAGAGACGGCGCTTCTTCCAGCAGCATGTCCCGATCGGCGCTAACATCCCAGGGTTCGAGTGGAAGGCGTGCCCCTAGCGTCCCTTTACGTGCCTGAAGGGACGTCAACTGACCGAAAGAACGAGGAGAATGAAGATTACATACTTTGATGGGGTAAACAAAGTCTGATTGAGCGAGCACATGTAAAGAAGGAAGCGACGGACGCGGGGCGAACGCTGGTCGGGTATATGCAGGTCGGAGCTGCCGGCCACTAGCAAGTAGGGATGGACAAGATACCCGGGAACCCGAAGCTGACTGGCTGTATGGGACGGGCACAGACGAGGCAGATGAGGGAGACGGCGATACGACGGGACACGGTTCAGATGCTAAAGGGGAACGCGGTTGCTTCACGGACGTCTTCCTCAAACGTGGTGGGGAAGTTGAAATTCCGTAGTGGGGTTGCAGCGGACGCGCACCAGTGTAATTCGCGAAGGGGTCATCGTCGAGTAAGAAATCAGGAGGAGGGGAACTTCGGGATGACGCCAAAGAAGCAGCCTCGGGAGATTGCGTGAAAGATGGAGTGGTGCGATGACTGGGACGAGAGGAAGTTGATGGGGGACGTACACGCGTAGGGGAGCGAGCGGTCTCGGAAGGAGTGTCGGAAAGTGGAGGGATTGGGTATGATAGAAAAGGAGGGATAAGTATAGACTGTAAAGAAGTGCGCCTTTTCGTCGGCATCCTGTTCTTTTGTTGGGTATATGATAGATAATGTTGTTCAGAGTCTAGGCAGAGGGTACTTGCATCTAAGTCGGGAATTGACGCGTCGTATAGAGATGGCGATACAAGCAGGGAGGATACGAAGGACGAACGAGATGACTAGGAAAAGAAGTCACGATGAGTAAAGAAACGTGTGAGACGTTCGAAAACACATATGGGGGCAAATATGGCTAGAAAGACGCGTAAAGAAGACGCCTCCGGAGCGTAATGCAGGCAAGGGGATGAAACGCCGTCTCATTTCAATTGAAAGAGAGGACCAGTCCAAGACTATTTGTTTAATTACAAAGGGAAAAAGGAACGTACGAAACAAGAAGCGTCCAGGACGTAGTCGGAGGAATCCCAGTTGTGAGAGAGAAGATTACAAGAGTCCTCAAACGGTTTATTAATGTGAACCTGAAAGTATATCGCGTTGTATGAGGGGAAAGGAGAGGAACTGATGTCGTTGAGAGTAAGAAGACAATATAATAAACCGCGTACATACCCCGAATCCTCCTGGGGTAATTGGATGTGCATGTCCGCGGTAGGCAAGAGAGAAGAAAAAAAAAAAAAAAGACACGGTTAACATATTGTGACACGCCGACCCTGAATGTAATGAATGAATGTTGTTTACCAAAGCTTCTTGGCGCTAAATATACTCCCCGTAGCCAAGCAACAATATCGCATCCCGGTCGCCGCTCGCTGTTCATCATCCATTTCCTTTCCAATATCACCATCCCAGGGCACAAGTACGTATCTTATAATGATTCTGTCCACTTTTCCTCACGTGTCACAGCGTCAGAGTTCCACACTAGTCCTACGTGATCCCAACGTTATCATGATGGGTGATTTATAACTTCACTCTTTACGTCTTAGATTCCCGACTTATGCCCTCTTCCTCGGAAAACCCATCCCCGAACGATAGCACCCGTAGGAGGTCCTGAGACCGATAAACTTGTGCATCCCTTGTTATTATAAGGATAGCAGTTATTTACATTCTTCTCTTCTTGTGGCGTGCCTCCGGTACTTTGCCGCTCTCGTGACAGTTTCACCTGTTGTCCCTACGACCAGATCCGGACTCGGCCCCCCAAATTCTAAAACAACGTTAAAAGCCGAAAAGAGACACCGGATAACACCAGTGCCACAGGGATTCAGGGAAGAGACATGACGCTCAGTGCTCGGCGCCCTTGAGGCGCGCAATATTACGAGTAACTTAGTGCGTGATAGGCGCATGCTCCAGCAGCACTATGCCGAATAGCGGTTGGGTCCGCTGATCCCCATCAATCAGCGCTGTGTATAACCCAAAAAAAGGGTACGTAACCCGCACAATCTACTCATTACGCCGTCAGCTGCCGATCTGTTATTCCAAACCCGCAATAGTATCTTCACACCGTCTTTGTCAGAGCCGGACTCGCAGGCACGTGGCGGCGCGAACTACGCGAACCACGCCCACTCAACCCTTTTTTGAGATCATCCCCATGTCTAGGGCCGCTCTGTGCCCTGAAGATGGCTAAAGAGATCCCAGGATTCTATTTCGACGAAACAAAAAATCGTTACTTCCCATCGTCCTCAAGACCTAATAGGAGTCTTGCTGATCCTCCGACCCGAGCCGCACATCCACAGATTCCACACACCTCCGAAGCGTCGTCCCAACCACCGACGCCACCTTCGCAGGCGCCTCGGCAGCTCCCAGATGTTTGGCATGCCTTACAGCTCCCGCGTCTTGCGAGCCGTCCAAGGCAGAGAATTGCCGCTATTCAGTTTGTGTTGCCACACTAGTAACTAGCTACCCCGATCCTCACCGGCCAGATGCATCAGCCAATTGATGACTACTCAGCTCGAGGCCACAACAGCACATCAAGCTATTCCCATCCCCATCTACACCGGCCAGTCCCTCACAGCGTTTGCTGTGCGCGCTCGACTTTGCATGGGGATCTCGGCTTACATAACAGACAGGCAGGAACTTATGATGATCGCATATGGTCCATTGCTGGCGACAGCTATGGCGTTCTACATACATTTGATCCATCTCCTTCCGGAGATTTCCTGTCAGTGTCAAAGCATCTGCTAGAATATTCATGGACCCGAGGATACCAGCTTGAATCCTGGGTATGTGGACCGCCAAACCGCTTCCATTCTTCTCTCCTTGACGATGCATAGATCTCTTCCATTTGTTCCTCCGGCCCCCGATGGGCGTGAGCGCACAACCTTTTTAACGCTGCCTGCCCAATAATCACCCGAGCCCAGCGCAACTTCATTCGGCCCGACAATACTCCTTCACGACTTAACTTCCGCTAGGTGAGAACTCTGAGAATGTTCGTTGTGGTGCGCCTCTGACGTGCATGGAAGTACGGCGAAGTTATCCCCTCCGCCTCGTCTAGCGTGTGATATCTGGACGAGCCATCTGCGAGGGCGCAGCCTTGTCTTAGGTAGCGACGACCTCTCGCCCCACAGTTCCTCTGGAAAATGCTCATGAGAGATATACCAGGTGTGCGACAGCGCGCGCTGCTCATGCAAGATGTGGAGAGCCTGGGCGATGTTTGGCGCTTAGACACACAAAGCGACGTCTTTGCGGTGCACCAAGAGGAGGTAGGCCCCATGCATGCATCCTGCTTGAACCACTTTTGGGTCCGACTACGAAGTCAACCAGAACCTCGTGTACGCCGGCGCCCGTAACGGCACCATCAAGCGCTTCGACGCTCGAACACGAGCGCCCGGGCGAAACCTTCTCGGCGACGTGTTCGCCGAATCGTCCAATTCTATCACATACTTGAACATCATCAGGGACTGGCAACTCCTGGTTAGCACCATACGTGGAGCCGTACGTTTTCACGGGACTGTGCCGCTTCCGCCTGAAAAGCTCACGATATAATACCCCCGGTTCGGTCAGATCGAGATATTCGATATTCGCTACCTCTACGGGACGCGTCCGCTTATGGCGTTACCCGGGCATGTCAATTCATACCAACCTAACCTCGTGAGTTACGCTTCGCCCCTCGCCCTAGGGTTTTTTTTTTTTTTTCAAAGAGGGCCCACTCTGATGTTTTTCTGTCGTCGAGCCGCATGCCATCACCCCGTCTCAGGACTATTTCTTCGCCGCCGGCCTTGATAATCGCATCCGGGGATGGTCCCTCCTCACTGGCGAGACCCTTTCTTCATGTCCACATCCCACCATCTCTCCAGCTCTCACCCAAGAGGTCCCTAGTTACCACCCAACGCCGGCTGTGGACGATCACGCTTCGCCCTTTTCCATAAGATTCGGGGAGAAGATCACCTCACTCGAGATCATACAGGTCGAACGCGAATTGTGTCTATTTGCTACGTCAGGATCAGGGCTGCACAGATTTATACTTGGAAGACGCTTCTTACACGAGTCGTGACGCACACATCCGTAGACTGCGTTGTTAGATTTGTCACTCCCAGTCCGTGCAATCCGCAAGATGCTCCCACCCCCGGGGCCTGAAGCATCGATGTCAGCCAGTCCAGAACAGGCTGAGAGACCATCGGGCAACCTGAGTAGATAGGGTGTCGTTGAGTCTATGGTATGCGAGGAGGATGCTCGAATAGCTACAATATTTTTATGCAGAGGTTTTGTAGTACTGTACAGGCACGATGTTATGAGGGTATACAACTATACATGGATATACTTGATGCGATGTGGTCCTGCAGTTGACAGAGAGAGAGAGGGGGATTTAAAAAACGATCGATCCCAAGTTCATGGGTTTTCCAAGTGTTCCCGGAAGACGAGGACTCCCTACCATGGGACTCACTCGACCCTGGTGTCCGATAGGAGCGGAATGTCTTCGTCGCAAGGCTCCCCAAAAATGCTTGACAAAGAACTTGTCGGGCTCAGCCGCTGCTCGTCCGGCGCATCGCCAGCAGACTGAGGGCGATCGAGACAAGTAGGTGTGCTCTCCCCTAGGTCATGGTCTCGAAGGAATGCGTAAGCACCCTGCTGCAGTTTCTCCCACATTCGCCACACAAAAGGGGAGGGAAAAAAAACCCCTTACCTGACTTTATCAAGAAGGTCTCCTGGTCGTCTGGTTTTGCCAGACCACCAGATTCCAAGGGCTGAGCTTGCCTCACCTGCCGCAAGTTCGCTTCGAAAGACGAGCGGATTCGGCGCTCCAGCGCGAGCATGTCTCCCCATCTGGCCAAGAACGAGATGGGCGTGGGGTTCGCGACGCGGGGCGCTGCTGTAACGTCGGCGCTACCTAGTAGCCTAGACGGGGAGCGGGAAGCATCCTCCACCGAGCTATCGTCCTTGTCGAACAGAAACCAGTACATGCTGGGAAGCGGGCCCAGAGAAAGCTGTGGCACGACGGGGTCCGAGTCAAGGACAGAGCTACCTGAATGCATGCGTGCCGCCACCAGTGTGGAAATCGGGTCACGCTGGGAATCTTCCGGATACGCTAGAGCCGGAGGAGACTGGCGGCCAAGATCCTGGTAAGGATCACGAAGCTGAGTAGTCTCGGACGAAGTAGGAGGACCGCGTGGGTCTGCGGGCTGCACGATCATGCTGCCGAGAGAAGAGGCAAGCTGGAAGGAAGTGGTCGAGTAAATAGGGGTGGTCCGGAGAAGATTCACGCCGGTGCCCTGCTGAGAGTATAGTACGGTCGGGTGCGGCCGGGTACTAATAAGGGCTGCTGGATAACAAAATGCGGGGCTCTCGCGGTTCGCTTGCAAGTCAGATGCAGCGGTGCGGTGTTCCCAGGCCTGCGGGCCACCGTGAGAACTAGGAGTAGATTTCGCACTGTCAGAGACTCGGACGCCACCAGACAGGAAAGAATTCGCCACAGCGTCGGCGGACAGAGATCCTCCGGACGAGCTTGGCTCTGCGACGCCCACCGACTTCGCGGAATGGCCAGACCCGTTGATAGTTGTCGCTGCAACTCGCGGCCTCGAAGGTGCATCCTTCGCCAGGCCTTCGGCCTTCTTGGGAGCACTGTTCGCCTTCTTGAACCAGTTGGCTATCCACTTGGCGTTGCTGCGAGCGCGTCAGGATTCCCACACGTGCCGAGGCTTCGAAAACCGGAGGCTACTCACAGTCCTGTCTGAGTCGCTAGCAGCCTCCTCTGTTCGACGCTCGGGTGTGGCTGTTTCTGGTGTAGCTCCCGGAGGATCTGTAGTTGCCACTCTTCCGCTGGTAGTCGCGACTCGCCGCGTTTAGTACTCGGCGTTGGCCGTGCAGCACGCGAGGAAACGGACATGCTGATGGTGAGAAGTAGCAAGCTTAGATGGACGTTACAGCTACTGCATGCAGTCACGTGCCCCTTTCTGGGTCCAGTCTCACCGTGTTTTCTCCGTCACGGTGTTTACCCCAGTGGCAGGAGGGCGAGGAGTAATAGGATGCTGCTCATATAGCTACAGCTACCGCCAGTGTAGGCAGACGGAAAAATGATGAGACTACGTGTACAGACAACACGTCCAACACCGCCACCTACCACTTCCCTAGAACCCTCCCGACGGCCCAAGCGGAACCGCCAACCCCCAGCGGAAAAACCGAGATCCATGCAACAGCGTCCCATACAACACGACGACCGAGTCTTCTCCGCTGGAGGCTACGTTCTTTGCGTTGTAAAAGCTCATCGCCTACACCATCTTCGGTACGCACAACTGGTGTGGGTAGCACGATAGACAAAGGCCGCTTGAAGTAGTGTACAGTTATGTGTAGGATAGCTTGAAGAGGATTAGTTAAATAGACTATGTGCCGCGGAACTCGAGAAGACTTACCAGGAAGCACGTATGTGCTCAATAGCGAAAAAACAAGCAAGAGATCGCCGAGGACAACACTTGCCCCATTCGGCAGTAACGAGAACGCGGTGGTGACCATATATATAATAAACTTAGATATAGTTAGACTTGTCGCGCGGCGATTCGCGAACGGCAAAGATATTGGTGGGGCGGTGATGAGTATCGCAGGTATGGTTAATATAATGTTAGCCGCGCCCGATATAGCGATGAGTATATTTTCTCCCGCCGCCGGAGTGCTCTGCATTCAGTCTGTTGAGATCCGGGCTCGAAACCAGAAGAGTGGCAGAGGTATGCTTACGGGTGCGTTAGGTGATGAAGCAAACAGACATAGAGGTAATACAAGTGCGACAGTGATGGCAATGCTAGCAGCGGTCAACGCTTTGAAAGAACGGCGACGAGGTCGCTTCATAACTGCGGGGGGGATCAAACCACGGAGAGCCGCATAAAGAGGGAGAGTCCATGACGACGAAAAAATAAACGCGGTGGAAGCTATTCAGTGTGGTAAATAACACATTGCTACAGTACGAGCTCTTGTGCACTCAACTGATTCCTTGCCAAAGGACACCGGGATTTTGCCAACGGAGACCCACAGATAACGTCCCCTTTGCGTGGGCGTAGGACACCGCACTCAGCCATATCAGGTAAGCTAATAGTGACGCCCAAGTTGCATATACAACCCGTTTGGCAGCAAGCGAAGATGCTGCATAGAGGGGAAGCAACACCAGAGCAAGAGCAGCGGTGAGAACCCCTCGAGCAACGGAAAGGAAGCGTGCGGGGACGAGGGGAAGGAGTGCATCCACCGAGACTATGACAGGTGAGTTTTTCTAGGCACGAGGAAGGAAAGCGGATATAGCGAACCACGAAGGGATACCGAGGCCAATAGAACCCGCATAGTAGAGGTCCCAAACCTCACGATGGTGCGGAGGAGCCTTGTACGCCTCCTACCAAGGCCCCCCGCAAAGACATGCAAGATAACATCCTCCATATCCATCTTGTGAAGATACCTGGCAAGCAGGTACCACATTTGCCGAGCGGACGCTGCAAAAATGGCGCACGCAGCCAAAGTCGGTAGGGATTGAGATAATGGTGTGTCGCTAGTAGGTAAGAACATAGGCCCTAACTTGAGATAGAAGATAGAAAGATAAAGTAAAATAACTGTCGGAGAAAGGGGAGGGATGGGAGAGGCGTTGAAGCGGTCGAGTCCAGAGAATTCGTCAGGGAGATCATCGTCACTTGAAAAATCCAGCTCCTCGTTTGGGGAGTCGAGTCCGTTAACAAGGACGAGCTCAGGAGAAGAGTGTGGACTAATAAGGGGAGAGGTGGATCCAGCTATTGAGCTAGTGGACGAACGCCTGCTTGAAGACATTTTGAGCTGCGGCCAATGCGCGGGTGAGAACATCGTTTGAATATCGTTTGATATAAAATACGTGATTATCTAATCAATTGCCAAGACTCGAGCTCCCCACTTGGCATCAAACTATACGTTTATTCAATAACAACTCGCTTAGTAATCGACACCTCGTGAGTAGTGCGAGGGAGACGGCAATGAGGTATGTGAGGAAGATCATGGGGGCCAAAAAGGAAAGGAAAGAACAACGGAGGCGTTGAACGTAAGGGCTGCAGATAAACAGCAAACACACGAGAAGCAGAAGTACAACAGAACGGTGCAAGCAGGGCTGCAGGGGCACGTGGCGAAAACAGGAGAGGAAGGAAGGGATAAGCTAGGGAGTACGCGTCACACATGTCAGGCAAGCACTCGCTTAAGATTAGAGAAGGTGCAATAGATCACATTTTTCACTAAGACCAAGACCGTCGGAGATGAAAGCATGAGGATAGGAAGATTATGTGAGACGCCACACGTGATGCGACGCGTAAAAGGGGCGCAACCAGCGACCCCATAGAAACAAACCAGACAAGAGAAACTATGTACGTAGGTGCTCCACCGAGACTGTATCATAGTGAGAAGATTCTCGTAACGTCGTATTGAACATAGGAAAGCCTGGACACAAGAACGTGTGATAGTTGCGCATTTTACGCCGGGAAGAAAAGAAGACATTCTCAGACGTCCTGAATGCCGTGGTTCCCTCCAATATCTAGGTTGGAACCCGAAGGGGCCACGGAACTCTTAGCTCTCCCAGTCTCACGACGGGTGGATTCGTCCCTGGATGAACCGCGTTAAAACCCAGGAGATACGTTGTGGAAACGTAGTCGCTCACGGGGCATTGTCAAAGCTCTCTGGGCCAAGGTAGATGAGGGTATCATAAATAAAACTGGCAGCCAGTCCGCCGCAGACGGAGCCCAGAAGAGGGGACCAGGCCCAATACTGACTGCGGTAATTGAACACTGCGGTGAAGAGAACGGGTTAAAGACGACGGCTAGATGACTTTGAATAACGGTACCTTGCCGCCCGTAGCCAACCATTGCGGTCATAACGCGGGGTCCCAAATCACGCGCAGGATTGATAGCAAATCCTACACACAGATGATTTACTAAAGAGTTATGGGTTACATGTGAAAAAAAAACCTGCCTGTCTGCATCCCGAAGGACACGCCGATGCCAAGGATGGTGATGAACACGACCAGTGGAACAAGGCCGGCCGGCGGGGGTCCATTTCTTTTATCCGTGATTGCGAACACCACCAACAAGAGGACGAAGGTGCCGAGGAACTGGTCCTATGAGTGAGGTCAACCTGTCGCACCCTAACTGGAGACTCACCTCGTCGAAGAAGCAGTTTGCGCCAGGCATGTAATCAAGCTACTGAATGGATGAGAATCAGTTATGCAGCGGTTACGCGAGACGAACCGCATAAGTTCCAAACAGTGAACCGGTCTTGAGAGTACGTCTACCTTGCTGGCCTTCGAAGATATCTATCGCGTGGAAGTAGTTCGCGAAGACAAAGAGCGCCCCTGCCCAAGCGCCAAGGAGTTGTCCAATCACATATCCGGGAACCTTGTACCATGGGAAGCCCCTAAAGACGGCCATGCATAAAGTCACCTGTTAGAGATTGTATTTTGAGTTGGATGAGAGGAAATGTCGAGAAAATGCCATACTACGGGGTTGATGTGACCTCCAGAGACACCCCCAGAGACCCATGCACCCAGGGAAACGCCTGGATGATTGATGTTACCGGACAGAGTTACGATGGACCATAAAATATCCACGAACTGCAAGCCCATCCAATGCTCAGGGAAAGATAATCTCCCTTCTGGGATGAAGCAACACCACTGTTCGAACTGAGGACGACCTGGCAATTGGCAGCATTACCGACGAGAGTCAGAATCATAGTTCCAAGGAACTCGGCGGCTGGCTCGCGTATCACGTCGCTGTAATGTGCATCAGCGTCGGGAACCCTAGCAAGTGACTCCTAGTGGCGAACCGAATCCTTGCCCAGTTGTTCGGGTACCGGGCGTAGTAGAGATTATTTGCGTTGACAGTTTCAGCAGAGATAAATGCTCCACGCCCCAGGTGTGAGTCGTCAAACTTTGCTGGTTCGTCATAGCTTGAGCTATGGTGGTGACCTCTGGCTTGTCTGGAAGTCGAAGACATGCTGCCTTGAGAGACGGGGGAGAAGGAAGAAAGTTGTGTGAGGAAGTGGCAGACCAGGAGGGCGAGTATAACAGCCTTCCAAACAACACCCTTTTATCCATAGCAGGGTACACCCGCGCAATTTAGACTTTTCAACTGATTACACGAGAGATTACGGACGTGAACCATTGTAGCATGTCGGTGAATCCTAATCGGTTTGATATTTATGGCCCATGGCCCGGCCGACCATCGGTTCAGTCAAGATTGTAAGCCCCCGAGAACTGAGCGTTTCAACCATGAGAATAGCCTACGGCTAAACAGCGGCGAGCCACCACGTATCAGGTTCTTGCCTCGTTCTGAATAGCTTGAAGGACAGATGATCGAAGACATGTGAATGTCACCTTCCAAGAATTCCGATTCGTCCATCAAGCAAATGAATCAGGAAAGACTCGGACTAGAGTAAACCCGTCGTTTGCACCCGAGGTCATACAACTTAAATGCGCATTTAATGCGCTAGAAACCGCCACAGATGGGAGGCGTTGACGCACGAAATTAGGAACTGTGAAATTAAAATGCTGCGAGAGGTGAGTAGGAGATAACATCCCAGCACTGGCAACGCAAAGCTCACGAGGACACTGTAGATGAGGACAACATCTGAATCGCTGGCATTACTTCGCTGCCGACAATTTTCACCACACTCGGAGAACGGAACCAAAGCGTGCGCAATTCATACAACTTGCTTGAAGATAACTATTGCTTCCGGTGAGTGACGCCACTCACCTTATAACACGTGAGTCTTATCTATCGATAGAATGTGTCGCCGCGGCATTTGGACTTCCAAAAAGTGATATCGCCATCCGAACAAGGCGCATTCGTTCGATGCAACGCCCAGTTATGGGCGAAGGCACTCGATCGTCGTCGGCTGTTCCAATTTCAGTTTTCGTCTCCGTGGTTACCCAGGTCCGAGACCCCATTGCCCTACGCATCGCCAAACTCAGTACAAGTCATCAACGCTCCAGGTCGAACCCCGTCGTGGCATCGCAGATGTTGCGAATCGACAATGGACAAGTCGGCAGAGAATTCATTTCCACAACGTAACCATATTCGAGAATGGCCTGTTCTGGACTTGCATGATCGCTTTGACGTCAAACAATGGATGATTGATTTCATGATTTCCTTCGTTAGCTCTAACTAACATGAAAAGCTCAGCACGGTGGAAGTTACAGGTTATGACCGCGGTTCGAACCTAAAATCTCAATTCACCTCATGGGTAGAGAACCCTCACTAAGTATAATAGCGATATATGAGCAGGTCGAAATCGGTCACAGCCCGCACTCGGCTGCGACCGATTGCTCCACACGCTTTAACCCAAAGCAGTGTGATTCCATAACATGACGTACCAGTGTGCGATTACACAGGACTTTTGCATATTATGGTTATGGGAACCTTGGATAGGAAGTGACAGATAGGGGTATGGAACTCATCTCCAGGCTCCAGGCTCAGTAGGCTGTCTGACAGCGGAACGAGCCTCGCCACGCGGTACGTCACAAAGTGAAGGAGGCGGGCGGGTCAGTAGAGCTTCAAGTATCGCTCTTCCGGGAGCTCTAGAAATCACAATGTGGGGAAGGCAGCCGGCTCAGGGGTTCTGCCGCATTGTGACTTTGAAAAGTATGATGCTCTCGGTATGGTATGAGCCCACAGACTCGGGAAGGGAAGACAGGGAGGTGCATTCAAATGCCTAACTGGGCTTTAATCTGTGAGGTGCCTAGTTCATTTGGCAACTGCTGAACGACCTGCACGGACGATTTTTCAGCTAGCGTACAGCATTTCGATTAGGAGGAACTCACTCTGCGGACACATTCCTCCCCCCCTACTTCCCATCCGCTCTTCGCCAGGGGTACAATACAATTCACCAAAAGATTATTCGCAGCTTCGTCAATGCTGAACAGCGAGTTCGTATACCTCCTCCAGCGGAGAATGTTAGTCATCAGCTTCTCTTGACGTGCCAGTAGGCGCTTCCTGGCCGCAATGGCCTCAGGATGGAAGGGTGGCATGTCTAGCGCGAGGAATGGATCTTGTGATGACTTCAAGTCATTCACAGCATTTTGAAATACGCTAAAAACGACCTTCAAAAATATCTTGAACAGTCCGGGTCAGAAGTTGATATGGCTTGTGAAAAAGCGTCAATCACCTGAAACTTATGGTTGTCTTTTCCGATGGAAACTTCAACCTCCTCTGCCAGATTAACTACAAGCCGGATGTCCTTGCTCGAAAATGGGTCGAGGGCACCTCCTTCGATAAGATTACATAAACGCGGGATAACGGCTGTCGAAATTATGGCAGAAACTAGATCTCCATCCGATCCCAATTGAGGTTCTTCCTCGTCCTCATCGGACTGCGTTGGCCGGCAATACTTGTACAGGTCACCGTACCAATGAAAGCTGTCCAGCGTTCGCGAGTCCTAAAAAATAGAAAGATGATATTAGGAGTACTTCGGGCCGACGATTATGCGTGATTGACCTCGAATGGGTTCCAACCTAACAATTCAAACCGTGCCCAGAACTCCCACGCGCCAACCAATCCCAGCCCACCCCAAGCGCCGATGTAGCTATCCGCGAAACGCTCGCGCCACCCAGCAAATCGCAAGCCAATGCCAAGACTAGGATCCTTGAACTCCCTGGCCTTCACATCCGATAGAAGTTTGTCACGTTTACGAGATAATTGCTGGAGTGCAGCGATATAATCGGCAGCGTCAGAAGGTGGGAGCGTGGAATCTGTGGAGTAGCCTTCTTCATCCTGGACCTGGCGGCCGTTCTTTTGCCGACGTGCCCGCCGGGTGGCACGCGCAGTATATCGATCGTCCCGTGTAGCCCCTGTATTAAAACGAGGGATGACACGTCCCATATCGTCTACTTCTTCTGGTCCTGCATACGGAGCAACAGGAAGGGAACCCAGAAAAGTTGAGAGATCATCTTCGTTCTCGGCTCGACGCCGTGCGAGGATCATGTCGCGACGTTCCTTCACTATTGAGACATGCTCCTCCTCCAGTTGTTCCACTTGAGGAAACTAAGGGCCGAGAATCAAAAAGTTGGAAAGATAAGACTTTCGCAAGATCGTACCTTTTCATCGAGAAAGCCGGCAACACTTTCTAACCATTCTCTAAAGTCGGCAAACCAGCTCCTTTTCTCCTCTGTCCTCGTGATAGTCTCTCGTAGTTCGGTTTCGCGGTCGTCGAGCTGGGCCAGTTCCGTGGATATGGTAGAGATCGAGGCAGTATTCTGCGCATGGGAAGCGGCGATAGAAGTCATAATGTGCGATATACGCATGACCGAGGATTCTAAGCTAGGAATCTCTATCAATGAAGGAACTAGTTTCGCGTGAGAGTGCGCTTTAAAACCAGGAACTGCGGAGTCGCGTACTTTGCGCTGGTTTGTAGACAGGTGTCGCAGCATGGGAAGAAGAATATTCATCCGGCTTCAGACCACTGCGCTTTATTTGCGCATGTTCCCACTCTTGCGTCTCCTCATCAATTTCTTCCCTGATGCGAATGAGCGAGGGATCAACCAGGTAGTGGAAGGAAGGATACGAACGCATCGGCGATGAGGTCTTGCATTTCCTCACGGAGTCTACTTGCCTCCGCTTTTCTAGCCTTCTTACCCAGGGCAATTCGTGCTTGGGCGCTCGTGTACTCCGCAAAATCTAGTAGATGTAAGTCAAGACAGCAAGAGAAGTGGTTGGGCAAATCAAACACACCGTCATCTCCTTCACCAAGGTCGTCGTCCTCACGCATGAGGCGACTCTCTGGATGGGGACCCTGGTATTCGTCATCGCGCTTGGTCAACGATAGAGAGATGTATTCGTCAGCATGGGAACTAGTAGAGCCGGTGGTGCGCAAGCGTTCGCGCTTCTCTTTGGCAGCAAGGACGAATGATTGCGAAGGTATGGTCGTCTGTCCAGGATCTGTAAGGGGAAAAAATGTATCAACATGCAGCAAATCCAGAGGGGGCTACGCTTGTTACCGAAGTCGTCAAGGCTTTCTATCGTCATGTCACCCAGCGTAGAATCTAACAGAGTGCCATCATCGTGAGCAGCGCTCTTAGGACGCGATGAAAGAGTGTTTGCTTTCAACTCGTTCAGGTGGGCCTCGTCGTAAACGGGGCCCGTAGCGGCAGAGGAAGATATACTAGCTTGATCCGAATTGGGTGATAAGGTCCTGATCCCATTCCTATGTTGAACACGAATGGAAACCTACAGCCACATCAAACTCACCCTAAGGACGCTGGGTGCTGGCGGAGGGTCAACTTTTGACTAAGACTAGATTTCTTGATTTTGAAGACTTCCTCATTTCCACCCTATATTTGAAGGTGAAGATTTTGGGAAAATCGATATCATGCAGATTTACCTCTTCATCAGCCCCGAAACTCAGGGATGTCTTTGGTTTTACGCGTTGTCTGGCTTTACTCCTGATTTTTGAGGCGACAGCGCTGGGAGATGGCTCGTTCTGAATTGATTCAACTTGCTGCTCTTGCGCATCCTGCCGTGACTCTTCTCTGGCCCTCTGATTCGCTTTGAATTTTGTTCGTTTGAAGATGACGGGTGTGTCTGACATGCTTCAGGCCGCTGAGCCACCGTGACTGCCGCGGTGTTGCGTCACGGGTGTGACTGACGCGCCTCCTAGTATCGCTCGCGCGTTCCACACTGCTCCCAGGTGTGCAAAGTAGTAAAACACCACCACCGGGTAACATTTCCCACGGTAGTTTACAAGACACCATCTCATCGATATTATTACCCCATGCCTCCTCGCCCTCGCCCTCGCCCTCGTCCAGCGAATCGTCCTCCCAGTGAAACGGTCCCCCACGCGACCTCCTCTGTTACGCCGGCGGTGTCGCTTACTAGGACACAGAGGGAATTGGAACTCGATCGGGGTGATGAGTTCTTCATGCGGAATCGAAATAGGACCGCCGGGGATTGGAAGAAGCTAGATGAACTTGCGAAGGGCGAGTCTCTCACTACTTACGTCTGAGGCATGCTCAGCGAGACAAATGTGGGTATTGCAGAACAGGTTAGCCAGTCTGCTGACAGGGACTCGGACGCAGAAGCGCACTCCGACTCCTCTGGCACGCCCAGAAAGCGACGGAAAGTGAGACAACGGGAAGATAATAACCTGCCAGAATGGACCAGGAAAGCCGATGTCTCGTAAGTCATCACCTCCGAATCACATCTGCGATCCACCCAAGCTATATCCTCTTGCGAGTCGATCGTCCCAGCGCCGAGCCTCTGCGGCTGGGTGCGCAATCAATTCAAGTTGTCCGATGCTATTATCTTAAACTGCTTATGACAACTTTGCTAACCCTTGAAACCCTGATAACTAGCTTATTGGCATCTGATGACGAGAGCGACGCGGAGATCATTGATATAACTTCTCAAGAGGCAGGCAATTCCACTTCCGCTGGAGCTAAAGACAACAAGACCAACAGGCAGCGCAGCCGATCGAGGTCATTGACTCCGCCACCTGAGCTCTCCATGCAACAGATCCTGAACGTCCGGAAGGTCGTTCGGTAAGCTTTCCGCGCTGGGAATTCGCCATGCTAGGTACCTTATGACTCGTTGCAGCACAGCGTTGGGAAGTTCTCCACGTGCTGATTCCCCAACAAATGATTACCTCGACGACTCGATCGATACTACCATGCTTGATGAAGATCTCGCTTCCATTGCGCGCGAAGTGAAGGCTCAAGTGAATCGTGGGGGCGACCTCGCGAGTAGAGGCGGACCAGAGATTGTCACCATCAAAGTACACTGGTTGCCACATCCGCTGAACCCTGATGGTCATACCGACATTTGGACCTTCAAAATGAAGAGGGTATTTGTTGTCACTTTTTACTTCTATGGAATGTTTTGTGACCCCATCAATCTAGCGCGACACTTTCCACACCCTCTTCGAGGAGGTTGCCGACTCCGCTGGCATTCTCCCGAGGTCGCTTGTCCTGACGCACAGTGGTTCGCGCGTATTCGCATCTGCAACACCGCACAGCTTGGAAATCTGGGCTGAAGCACAAATGGGTACGTTTGCGTCAAAAGCCCGAGCGTTCATGTAGTTTTACGTCTGGCATCTAGACGCATCCGACGTAGCGACCTTCGAATATGTCCGTGAGCACCGGCACGAGCACCCTCCACCGATCGCGGGTGGGCCCACCCAATGGTCCTCCCCGCCAGGCAGCGCAGAGGACGCTGGATCGGAATCGGATGCACAATCGATGGCGGAGGATGACGAGGATGACGACGTATTCAAACTAATCGTGCGGTCGGGCGTAACAAAAGATGTGACCCTCAACGTGCGACCAACGACGACTTGCGGCGCCATAGTGAAGGCGTTCTTGAAGCGCGCGGGGATCGCGGACAAGTACTTCGAGGGAAAGAGTGCCCGTGGGAAGAGTGCCGCTGGTGGCCCACGGCTTATGATTGATGGCGAACGTATGGATCCAGATATCCAAATTTCCGAGGCAGACCTCGAGGACGGAGATCAAGTCGAGGTCACAGGCCTGTAACGTCACTAATCCAACTTGTACTTCTTTTCCCACCGGTCTTGACTCGGATACGTATCCAATGCTATTTTCTCAAGGTTTGCCATGAGGCTGTAATCCAATTCAGGATCTGCACCCCGTCGCATTGACCCCTCAAGGTGTGTAGAATTATACTGTAAGGTTAGGAAGATGATAGCACAGGCGAGAAGGGGTGGCATGGCCTACATGAGAGATCATGAACACAGAAAATGCAACAGAAGAACATAGTATGGTGTCACTGCCAACCCCCCGCCGCGTTTCGGACCAATATTCGCGCATTATTTACAAAGGCTCGAATGAGCTCGTCGAACGCCGACCGTTCGGGCTCTGGGCTACTCTCATCACCTCGTTTCGCAGCTGCCGCTGCAAGCAACCGTGGATTAGCAAGCTCCAACTCTAACTCGTGGAGAAGTTCTAGCTATAGAACGTTGAGACACCACCGTCTGAGGCAACACGGTACAACCTACCTGAGACCCGGGCGTTGCGCAAGATGTGACCTGCGTTAGGTCTACGATAAACTCTTCATGGGTGTAGCTGATACGGTCCTTCCGACGTGTGTGCGTCGGTGAACCCAAGGGATGCGGCACTGAAAGGAATGCTGAGAAGTGTCTAATGCGTCACAGGAGTAGGTATATTCACCTGGAACTTCAATATTTACGCTAATACGCCAGTCCGCGGCTCGCTTTGGACTGTAGACATCCAAGTTGCCTAGGCGCACCTTCTTCACAGTCGCAAGGACCTCGCCAGTCTTGTCGTTGCGCGTTACGCGAATCTTTTCTCTATCCCTAACGTTCTCCGGCGCATAGAATGAGTCGACGAGGCGTGTGTGAGTGTATGCGATGGGCGACGAGTGGGATCCCGGCTTGTCTGATTCTTCTTTGAGCCTATTAAGGAGCGTGTTATAGTGTTTGTGCTGCATCTAAAAGACGAATGTGAACCAAGTCATTGACAAGCGGATATCCAAGACTCACCAAGGACATGTTAGACTCGAATTGGCAGTCGGCTGCCTTTGGGGCTAGAACTGCCGGGAATGGTTTAGTTTCCCGACTACGCCAAGCGACGGGGACCTCACTTGTCTCAGCGAGAACAGGCAATTGAAGCCTGCTACCTGTTCCCCTGTCCCGCAGCACACCAATCTTCGCCTCAACCTCAATCTCGCCTCGTAGGTCTGGCGGCCGCGTAACGATCAAGTGGTGAACGAAGTCTGCAACTTCGCGAATAAATTCATCCAGAGGTTCTACCCCGAGGATAGAGAGGGAAAGCGGTGGCAAGACAGAGGAGGTTGCGGTCCCGCCATTTGCTCTGGCGCGGTCCGGGGGTGGGCTGCAGCGAGCGCGTTTTGAGGGGCGAAGACCGTAGTCTGCGTCTGACTCTGAGCCAGAGACGTATTGAGGATCCCGGGCGTCCATGGGTCGTGCAATCGGGGAGGGTAGCTGAGCGCAGCGGCGCGTAAGTACTAGAACTTGAAGAGTTTGATTATAATTGGTAAAGTCTAGTATGCCACGGTAGGGGCACCTCGGCTCGGCCCGGACCGCTCTCCCGCTTTCAGGCAGGCATGACCCCCACAGAGGATGTCGAGGTTGAGGACGATGTTTCTGTCTTCAGTGAGGACTTAGAGTTTGAAGAAGGCTCTTCGTATAGTGTGTCGATATCCTGATTATCTGTCGGCATTTAACTCGATCCAATGCAGGCGGGAGCCACTCATCCGACGGAGAACAAGAAAGCAATAATGAGAACCTTGAGCTGCCAGGGGCTGAACTTCGGATAGAAGGAGACTTCAAGTGCGTAAAAATAGCTTCTTTCTCCTCTGTTGTCGTTCTAAAATACATTCATTGTTTTAAGCCGCTTGGTTCAGAATATCAGGCTAGCCGATGACTCGTCCGCCGTCGGCGTCTTGGGCAAGGAGTGGGATCTCAGCATCGAGGAACAGGAGGTAGAGTTTCGAGACGACCTACGAGCTGCGTCCGGGATTGGTAAAAGGCGGCAGAAGGTGCGGTTTTGCCATTATCTGATATGTCAGGACTATCAAACCAACTCCTGTCACAGCACCTTGGTCGGCGCCCGGGAGTTATGTTATCTCAGCAAGTCAAGGCCCTTATCGGGGAAGGAAACCAAGCATATATCGACGGAAAGATACAGGATAGCATTCGAATCATGCAGGAAGTCATTCGAATAGAACCCCGCGCTACGTCGGCGTGGTCTGTCCTTGCCAATTGCTACCATGACCTCGGACAGCCTCAGAAGGCATTGCAGCTACGCATAATGGGTGCACATCTTCACCACGATGCGGAGGAATGGGAACGTCTGGCTAAGGAATCAAGGTGCGCGTGAACATTGCCTAGGAAATGCCCTAAGTATACATGACGACAACAGGGAATTGGGCTTCAATCAGCAGGCGTTGTACTGCTATGGGAAAGTCCACAGCTTAGATCAGTCAAATCTTAATGCGTTGTGGGATCGTGCAGCACTTGCCAAGGAGATTGGTGACAATCGAACGGTGAGGGTGTCTGTTACTTCGCTTCCTATGGTGTTGAGCCGAGATTAGGCAAGAAACTCGCTACTGGCACTGCTGAGACGCGTTCCGCACGACTTGGCCGTCCTTGAGGAACTTCGGCCTACTCTCATTGAACTTTCCGACCTTAGTCTATGTGCTGAGTTGTACGAGGCTGCTCTCGCACACTACTCAGCAACCTTCCAAGTAGGCCACGGCATCAATCCCGAAACCGGCCAAGAAGTTCCCGGGGGCGGATACGGTATCATGGAGATCTTGGTCCTCGCCGATCTGTATAACACTATGGGTGATTATGAGAAGGCCATCCGCGTCATACGCAGCGGATGCCGATGGCTTCAGGGACGTGGCTCACAGAAGTTATGGGACTCATGTGAAGACGACAGAGAATATGATGAGACAGATTGGAGGACGGGAAACGGGCGCGAGCGCGAGCTACCCCCTGGAAAGTATCCGCTTGACGTGAACGCGCGACATCGGCTGGCCATCGCGAGAATCAAAAATGGCGACATTGAAGAGGGTATGGTGTGTATCCATGATCTTTAAGCGAGGCCTTACATGCTGATACAAATCAGGCTCATGCTACTATTGTTTTGGGCCAAGAGATCGTCGATTATGCCCCCTTGTTCGTTGAAATTGCGGATGCATATTTCGATCGGGAGATGTACGCCCAAGCTCGGCCCATTTACGAAATGCTGGGCCAAGACGCTGGGGTATGCGATCCATCACATTTTTCCCACCCCGTTGTTTACATTGTCCACAGACAAGTAGTCTGCATGTTCTCCTCCAGGTTGCGACGTGTTACCACATGCTCGGACAACTTCAGGACGCCGCTGAGGTGTACGAAACCAGTAAGTGTCAGTGATATCTCTCCCCCTCAGATAGCACGTATCACTCCTAGTACTCTCCTTGGATTCGTCCTTGAACGATGTCAAGATGCGACTGGCAGGGATATATGAGGTACTACATGAACCACGAAAAGCCCTGGATCTTGTCTATCAGGGTGCGTCTTGCCGTAATATTTTTGAGCAAGTGATACATATCTAATGCATTACAGTGATCGACTCCCGAAAGAGACGCCCTAGAGATGCCGCAGCCAGTGCGCACCCTGCGGAAGGCCCGAGTTCATCGCTCTTTGAAGAATCGACTGCCAAGAAGAAGAGTAAAGTGTCCAAAACGGGCAGGTTGACGCTGCCACAACTACATGAACTAGAGCGAAAGAAGGAAGAGGAAGTAAGACGCGGATATAAGCTTCTCCGCGAACTCTGGCCGAAGATGCTGCTCCCACAAGGTGCTGAGGGTCAGGAGCTTGCTGAGCGAGAGTGGCTTCTCGAAGCAGAAAAACTGGTCGACATGTTCCGAGAAACGAGAAATCTATTTCGGACATCTAGGGTGAGTGTCCCGCCACTTGTACGATCCACAATATCTGCATGGACATTACTCCTCGTTGTCTAGAGCAACCCATTTCGAGGAATGCTACCGAAGAGAGCGAAACAGTCAGCAAAGACTACTGAAGAAAGCGAAGACGAAATGGCTTCACGTCTCCACCTAGACATCGGTAAGCATCAGCCCATAAATGGGTCCCGACTCCCGTGGCTCACTTGACAATGACAAATAGAGCGCGTGAGGCTCTCCCACGACCGTGCTAATGAGAGTAGCAAAGCGGCCGTGGACAATTTTCGCAGTGTCACCTTCGACAACTGGCTTCGGTTGTTCATGCAGGTGAGAAACTCTCCACATAACTACTATGCAGGGGCCCAACAGTATCGTAGTATGCATTCCTTCTCACGAAACGCGGAGAGTACGAACTCGCGGACGAAGTTCTCAACCATGTCCTGATCTCTAATGCCTATGTGGACCGCCAAAGTCAAGATACGATTCGCCTCGCCTTGATCGGTGCGTGTCACAGTACCTCCATTTGTATCGCTGCCACGAACCAATGCAGCTTGTGCCATCTATGCTCAACGGTATCCCGTCGTCGTCGAGCATTGCCGCAAGTTTATCGTTATCCACCAGTTCAATAACGAGCCCTTGCGTATGCTGTGTGCCTGCCTTGCGAGCGGTTATCGTGCCACGGATGCGTTTATTGCCTCCACTTTGCAGAAGCACCTGTTTCGCGAGATGAGGCTATATGACGCAGCCGTACATAATAAGGAGGCCCTGAAGTGGAATGCTATTCCCCGCCGTTGGGGTATGAATAAGTCTGGTGAGGCCGACGAAGGCGCGGAGGACGAGCCTAACGCAGAGGGTGTGGAAGGCGACGAGAAGAACGCGGCGCCGCAGCCGCCCACGAAGGATGACCCGGTGATCTATGCTCTGTACGGTCACATCTGTTTGGCGGGGAAAAGCTACCAAAGCACACTCTGTGCGTTCCACCACCGTTTTTCTTTGTGCGGGGTTAACCCGCGGGCTTCAGTCTATCTTCTCCACGCGTACGATTACTGTCCGAATGACCCAATGATATGCCTCGGACTCGCCATCGCCTCAATGGGTCGCGCCATGCAGCGGCAATCTGACAATAGGCATCACCTCGTGGCCCAGGTAAATCCATAGCTTACTCCTCCATCACCGCCTGACAGCCAAACGATGTTGCGTCGCGTAGGCGATGGCATTCCTTACACGGTACCGCGTGCTTCGCCAGGCGGACGTGGCCGAGTTTGATGAAGTTGAGTATAACTTTGGTCGTGCGTTTCAACAGCTCGGTGAGCAAGGCCTGTCTGGTTCCCATCCACATCACACTCATCTTCCGCGTAGGACTTCATAGTCTTGCAGTGAGACATTATGAGCGTGTACTCGACATAGCGGAGAGAAGAATGAGAATCAACCCTGACGTATGTCCCACCTTCTCTGCGATGGAAACGGATGACGATGATAACTTTGTGCAGGACGTCGGATTTGCCAGAGAGGCTGCTTATAACTTATCCCTAATATTTGTCACGACTGGCGCAAACGCTTTGGCAGAAGACCTGTATCGTCACTGGCTCACTTTGTAAACCTGCTAAAAAATACTTTTTCGCTGTACCCATAGAAAAAGCCCTGCAACTGTGTTCGTGTGACTTATTTCCGAGGAACGCTTTTCCGTCAGTATGACCTGCTCCGGAACAAAGCGGGAAGACATGTCATGTCATGGTGGGATGACCGCTGTGTTATGTCCGTGTCCGTGGTCAAGTAAAGTGCCCATCGCAAAGGGCGTGAAGATCCCCAACACGAGGAGAAGTATTCGCATTTTTGGGCTAACCCCTTCTGATGACGAGCGATCATGAGAGACCGGCTGCAGCACGGTTGCCACATATAGAAAACTTCCGGCCTAAAAATACGTCTATCAGATGCACTTGTTGGGATGTCTTGAACAGAACTCACAGAAATGAGTAGAGCAGTGCCGACACCGTCTACTTGATCCGAGCCGAAAAGCGAATAAGACGCATACGAGGCGATAGCCCCGACCGGAGTTGAGGCGCTGAATAGCAACAGATGTTTTTTACAGTCCGCCCGCGAGAGAGAGGTCGACATCAGAGAGAGGGTGTAAGCGAGGGCGGTAGGAGCTGCGCGAACGTTTGGAAATAATGATCAAAGTGAGCAACGGCGGGGGGAAACGGCGTTTTCGATGAAAACGTCATACCCTTATGTACCGCGAGTGCCAGGAACACCACCAAAGACAAGCCGTAGGACGGCGAGGACTCGTTATTATTCGACACCGCTGACATCCCGAGGGCGAGGCCATCGGCCAAGCCGTGGACGACCAAGCCTACGGTGATCGGGTACGCGGAAGGTGGCAAGTCGTCCTCGACGTTGGTCCTTGTGAAGCTGGGGCGGCGCTGATGACGAGGCGCGTCATCTCCCTCAGGCTCGTCCTCTGTCCCAGCTAACTCGACATCGAAGACCGAGTCGGGCGAAGCGACGCTGGCATGATAGCCCGAGCGGTGCGTGTGAGGGTGATGGTGATGTGAGTGGGACGAGCTAAGTTGTTCCACGACGAGCATGAATGTAAAGCCAAAGAGAAGCGGCAAAGCAACCGAAATTCCTTCCAACGGGGAGGATGGTCGACTGTACGCTAAGGCTTCGATTCCCCTGGAGGACAAGTCAACCTACGGATTGGCCGGTGGCCGCAGTAGCAGAACAACTCACGGACGTACTCTGGTATGATGATGCCCAGCGCAGCTCCCAGAAGAAGACCAGTCCCTAGACAGGAGAGCTTCGACATGTGCGCTCCTTTGATCAGTGTGAGGCGAGACCGAAGTTGTCCAGAGGCTTCGTATTAATGCTCACCTGAGAACGTGAATGATAGGGGGAGAATGCCAATGCCAAAGGATGTAAGACCGAGCAACGCAGAAAGCGTCAAGAGAATGCGTAGTGCGGACATGGTACAGTATTACAAGAGACTGGGCTCGATGGGTGTTCGTGTTCACGCCGCGTCACGGTCAAACACCTTTGAGGATTCAAATGCGCGCACTCGCACTTTACATATACAAAATACAGATGGACAAGGTTTATTCGATCGTACGCATCCGCAGATGGCAATCGGGCAACAGCCGAAATCCGCTCCTCCATTAATATTGTACATACATGAGTACCAATCATAGGACATGGCACTCAAGCGGCACGCTTGATCAGATCATCGTTGAGAGGGTCTCCAATTTCTGTTAAAAAGGATAGGATAAGGAGAGAGAACCTCATCGAATGAACGGCATACTTCTCTTCAAGGCTTCGAAGAGGGCAACATCCAGGAGGTCATCCTTACCCTTCGTAGGGTCTCTCCGATCGGGTGGCCCTCCCTTCCTGTGGCTACCCTCTCTACGTCGCGCTTTGGAGTCGCGGTTGCCGGTCGTCTTGGTGGACCCACCGGGTAGGCGGCGCTTTGCGACGCTTTTGGCAAAGGCGAATGTATTGGTTATGAAACTCGATCTTTCTGCTTTCTCGCTGGCCGCTGGCGCGGAGTAATCCTGGGACTGAGCGACATCATCCGTAAGCGACTCCGATGAGGATGAAGCCGGGGATGCTGGTTCGAGGGGGGAGTTCATGGCTAAACAGAGCAAGGGAACAGCACGGGTCGTGGACACGGCCTCACCAGACCGCGACCGGGCCGCACTAACAACTTGAACGCGCGTACAACGTCTGCCGTACTGTCAGCCATTTCATTTTCCGTCCTTCGTCTGTAGACTATCTTGTGAGACTTCCTCAAAGACAAGGAGTCATGTCCGTCGTACCAAAAACCAGGCTACCCATGCGTATCATTGCCCTGCCTCTGACTAGCTCCGTACGCGGCCCGGGACATACGGAGAAACCCTCGCCACTAGTCTATTATCACTTCCAGACGCCGCCCAAGGCAGAGAACAGGCGACGCGGGTGGGTCGATTGGGCGACGGGCAAGGCTACCAGTATTTGGGCACAGTTTGGCAAAGCGCCGGAGGGTTCATGGAAGGTCTGTAACTTCGTGCCGCCTCCGATCATTGCATTGAGGTCGGGTTTAATGCATTCGCATCACAGTTCAAAGTCTTTACGTATGGAGAGAGGTTGGTAGACCGCGTCGACTTTGAGGAGCTGGCCTTGAAGGGCGTGGACCCCTCCATGGGTCCCAAACTTTCGAACCCAAGAAGCCCAACCGAGGAGCAAAAGAAAACTGCATTTGTATGTGTCATGGCTCGGCGTATAAAACTATTAGAGCTAAACACGCGTCCCGAACAAGATCCCACTTGTCCATCCCAAATTTGTTGGCACCTCCCCATTAGCTCACCTAGAAACAATCCTTTCAAGGCGATCACCGCGACACCGCAAAGGCTTCTATACGTGGATGCTTTTGGCACCGCTGACTGCACCGTTTATGCTAATCCGTATGTGTCAACCCACACACCCGTCATGCTTCCTATAATATAATCCACCCACAGCTGTGATACCCAACTTGCCATTTTTCTTTTGCGTATGGCGATCGTGGTCGCATTATAGAGGTGCCGTGCATCCTTTGGTTTAGTATCCTTTCCTTCTTACGCACTTGTCCTTTCAGCATACAAAGCGTCGGACTATCTCCAGTCACTCTTACAGCGTGGCGCAATTGCCCCACGCTCCGATCCTGGTTTAGACGATATCTATGCCTCGCATGCGCCCTCAGATGCACTCCACGATGCAACAAAATCTAATGCCGAGGATGGGAAGGACAAGGAACAGAAGGTGCTCCTCAGACGTGACGCGGTCCCTCAGATACTTCAGCTGTATGGCCTACCCGAGTCTGCTGGGTCAGACATCTATCGTGCCGTAGAACAAGCCAATGCGCGCTTAAGAGAAGGGATCTACAAATAGTCTGTCGACAGCAACCTTGGGACATATTGTATCTCTATAGAACATTCACCACTCAGGGCGCGTCACGTACGGCACCATCGGCCTCGATCAGCAGCAACATGAGAGTATTGAGCATCTGACCCCGCCTCGGAATTTCTATAATTCACTAAGCAAGTGTTCTGGTCTTCAGCGTGTGTTCAACCACAAGAGCAAGGTTTAACGTCACTCTTCGCCTCCCCCGAATGCGTTCTGGGCGAGACAATGTCTGCTCTAGACCAAGGCTCGTTCACTGTTGAGATTATGATTACGCGTAATCGGAACAAAACCAAGGTCGCAGACGTTGTATCTCCAACTTTGACTGTTGATATGAAGTCAATCCTGACAACAACAATGATGGTCTACGGGCGTTTGCTCCAAGTTGTAAGAACTTGAAGGCTCGCCAGCCATTGATTATTAATAACCATCACGCCCTTAATGAGGCCACTGGGCAAGTGCAAGGAAATGGAACAAGATATCGGGGTTGACAAGGTATTCATGGCAGTGCATCCTTCACTTTGAAGCAGGAGGACAATGGCATAAACCCGACTTGGCATATTTTGTCTCTCCCTTGTGCATTTCGTCTCCAGTCTTTATTTTCTCCTTTATCTGTATCTGAAAATGTCCTTTGACTTCGAACCACGTTGTCCTCGGGCTTGTACAAAATGTACATTTACTAATGCTATACTACTTGAAACGCCAGTGTGGTGACGCAACTTACATTCATTCAAGCAATGAACCACTCCTTAGCCTGAGCACGACGAGCTAGTCTGACTTACATAAGGATAAAAGAATTCAAATATGACGGGCTTGATATTCTCCGCAGCGGCGACGTTATGAGGCGCGGGATGCCAAAAATTTTGGAAGGAACTAAGCCGAACTTGTCGTGCAGCGAGAGGATATGGCGATAGAGACACGATTTTCGGACTGTTCTTTTTTACATCTAATTTGTATACTGCCCTTGAGACTGGCGTCAAGGCGCGGTCTCCCCATATCGTAAATATGGAGGAAGTTATGGTAGCCATGGGAGCCATGGAGGGTACTATGTGTAGTTGACAAATGAAGAGGGAGTAGGGTTCTCGGTACAGGTGAGGATGGGGGGCAGTGAGATCAAAAAGGGAATAAATATGATGCGAGGTGCTTGGAACTGGTGTGAAACATGAGGCAAGTAGAGCGAGATAGGCCGATCATAGATAGGGTGCCAGGCACCATTTGAGGCGGGGGGTGGAAGGAATGTAGGAGACTCGGAATACCAAAGAAAAGTAGGGTGGACCCGCTGAGGACGTGTAATACCAGTAACATAGAGAGCAGCCATGACCAAGGAAGAGGATATCAAAGCAAAGTAGAATGGACAGAGTAAGTACACATGTAGTGCTAGATGGTTAGCGCAATCCGTGCAACATCAGAGTCAGAGAACCGAGTACAATACAGAAAACTTCATTAGTATGTGGGTGTCCACAATCTCGATCACTGCGACGGCATCAGTCATACTGGCTCAGTCCGATTTCGAGCGACGCACCCTAATGCCACCCAGGATTCCTGCTCTCTGATCAAGCTCCATAGTGGACAAAGTTCACCCATCGCTCGAGCGAAATACCCTTCTTCGTCCTCAGTTTCTGAGTCGCGTGTCGGAGCGCCCTTGCTGACTGCTCATAGCTGGCAACTTGCGCACCCGCAGCAAATATCTTGCCATAGAAGTGCTCTGAAAGGTCCTGCCCATCTTCATCAACCATCGCCCACATCGTCCCTATCACGCTCCTAAATCCACTAAACTGCATCGCAGCAGTCAGATGGAGCACCTCGTCCGGCGTACCATCCTCTGCTAGTTCTGCTGTATGGCAGGCAGCTAGGAAAGCAAGTTCTGCAGTGGGAAGGTGAGACTTCGCAATGCGAAGAAGTGTGAGGTGGGTGTTGTGCTGGAGAAGAAAGGATGACTCGAATGGCCGACCTGGTTGCAGCATGCCGTGGCACGCAAAATGCACCCAGGGGTGCATCGGAAGGCGAGCAATCACGTTTTCAGGTGTCGCTGCATCGCCTGCGATCCTTGTCACAGAACCGCTGCCAACCAAATATTCGATACTGCGTGTTTCTGAATCCACTCCAGGAAGGGTTTCGTCTGGCTGTTCAACGATGAGTAACGATGGCTGCCCACTCGCAGATCCCAATAAGTTGCGGGACCTCGACGCTATCAACGCTGAGAGGCTCGGTGTGTATGAACACACGTAAATGTCACAAAGGTATCGGTCCTGCAGCGTGAATCGGAAGGGAGGCCAACACAGAAGTTGGACACAACCAGATTCGGGACTGTTCCGGAATTCCAAGCTCCATTAACCTGTTGGCAACAGGCTGACCCACCAACTCGGACAGTTCCTCCAGGGTCTGTCGTAATACACGATCATATTTTTTTGACTCCAAGCGGTAATTCTTCCGCGTTTCTGATAGCTGAAGAGCGAGGTTTGTCACCCTATGAAAGAAGTTCGTCGAAGTAGGGATATGAACAACTGGGTGGTTAGAGCGGATGATGAGAATATCGGAACGATATATGGAGAGATTAATGATGACCACTGGACCTCCTATAGCCGCAGTTTGGAGGTGACGAAAAGGGACGGGTCTCCAGAAGTTCTCGAATCCTGGTAATGCTTGGATCCGCAAGACAACCTCATCCAGTTCTCCTGAGAGCCTGCGCTTCTCCGCCAAGTCACGAGCGAACTTGTCCTTTCTCCCAATCGTGACATCATCGTCATCCGTACCAGCTGGAGTCTGCACGAAATCACGAACATGGATTGTAGTGATTATTCCCTCCAACGCTTGGCTGATTTCTGTGAATTCACCTGCTAGAGATCTGTCGACTTCGTGAAGGTGATCGAGTGGGGCGCGAAGGCTGCGCATGCCAGACCACAGCAGCGCTCTCCCTTGTTCGAGCATTTCAATGGCATCCTCATAGGCACGGGACTCGATAGCGTATGACGCGGCGTCCATTGGAAGATCCCGAAGGGGCCCAATGATCTGACCACTGATATATTCGTGCCGGGTTTGTACTGTGGGACCTAAGTCTATCGCACGCGGCAGTAAGGAGAGGGCCTTGCGGTATGCAGTCAAAGCTGAGGAGTGTCGTGTAGAGTGCGCGGTGATTGTCCAGTTTAGAGCTGGTATCAGTCTATCGCGCGCACTAGAGAATGGATATTCGACGGCAGATCGAGACAAAGAAATGGACTCCTCGAGATGTTCTGCATCGCCAGTCCGGAAAAAAAGAAAGCGCAAGCCACGGGCAAGGTTAGAGAGCATAGGGGAGACTTCTGGATTTCCTTCGGGCATTAAGGAAATGGAAGTTCGGTAGTATTTGATGGCGTCGGCGATATCTTTATCTGCGCCACGATGCCCAAAGCGTTGGACAAGGTTCACCGCAAGAAGGTGAAGAATGCGTCGTGAATCGGGGTGTCTAGATTTGACTGATTTCGAGGCTTCATAAAGATGTTCAATTCCTTCTTCGATGCAACTCATGTCACCGGTCCATCTAGATTGCGTTTCAAGACTGACCGAGAGGTTATATAGCATCTGCGGACGCATTGGGTGCCCCGGAGGTGTGAGTGCTAGATTTTCACGTTCAAGGCTAATCGTTTCCTCCAAATCTTCAATTTTGTGTGTCCGACAGAAGCGTGCATGCATGGCGACGGCAAGTCCACGCAAAGCTTCTTGTCGACGTGGGTGACCCCGGGGACAGAGGCGAAGAGCGGCACGATGAAGCGAAATTGCCTCCTCCAAACAGTCCATGCGACCAAAGTTTTGGAAGCGACTCATGAGCGAAAGTCCAAGGTTCCCCAGGAGTTTGTCCTTGCTCTCGTGGCCCGGAGGACACAAAAGGTGGACCTCACGATACCGACTGATTGCTTTCTCAAGATCTTCTGAGTCCCCTGTTTGCATGAAGCGGGCATGATAGACGTTAGCAAGCTGCATGAGAACCCCCATTCGGTCGGGGTGCTCCTTGTCCAGGAGGTCAAGCGACTCTTGATATAGCGTAGCGGCGTCCTGAAGATCGTTCAGGTCACCGCTCCGTTCAAAGCGTGACATCAACACATCCGCAAGGTGGCTGAGGTACGAAAAACGCGATGGATGGTCCAGTGGACAGGAGGTGAGCACTGCACGATAGTGGCTGATAGCCTCGGTGAGATCTTCTGACTTGTCAGTTTGTTCATATTTTCTGTTCCAAGCAATTGCTAGATTGCATGTGAAGTCGCGATGACCATCTGTGCCTGGGGGGACCATGGTGATGACATGTCGAAGCAACGAGATCGCTTCCTCAATGTCCTCCGGTCGCCCTCCAACTTTGAATCTACCACAGAGGGCATCGGAAAGGCCATTGAGGACATCGAGGCGCTTGATGCCGGCGACCCCTAGCGGGAGGTTGGAGAGGTGGCGAAAGTATGAGATAATGTGGTCCAGGTCTTCCCTCGCTCCGAAGTCATTGAAACGAAAGAGTAATGCACGCGTCAGGTGCTCGAAAGTCAAAATGTTCAGGGGAGGATGATTCGTTTCACGCAAAAGCGCCTCGGCATATTCCACGATAGCTCGGTCAAGGTCTCCCTTCTGTCGAGTTGCCTTGTAGCGGGACATGTGGTAAGTCGCAAGATTGTGGGCAATCCGAGCGCGATCCGGATGTCGGAAGGGTAGTGTAGATGCTTGGGTCTGCCATCGATTAACTTGTGAGTTGACATCGTTTAATGAATCAAACGGTTGGACCGAGAATTGGGATTTTGAGGATCCCTGCGCCCCATGATTGACGTTGAGGGCCATAGTTGGACTGACTCCGAGTCTTGAAGCTTAAGCAGCCTCGTGTCGCCCGTGACTTTGCTATTCCAAAGTAAGTCACGACTCGGAGTTCACTCACGATCAAGCAGACACGACGCGCTGCTTGACTCCACCACCACTTTGACTTTGGAACGCTGGCCGCGGCGTCAACAAGAAGCAACAACAGCGACGGGCTCATGTCAGATCCTTCCATTGCCATAGCGGAAGCATTCAAACAATTCTCTCAGGCGACTGTCCCTGCAATGCGCCAGAATACGTTCCTCATAATTCTCTTGTTCACTCATTTCAGCTCCGATCTTACGAACAAGGGACGCGTGCAAGATTAAATCAAACTCTGATCTGCGTGCTCTGCGGCGCCAGGGTGACGATGCGCTTAGAGCCCTTAATGCCAGCAAAGACCAAACACGAGTCTGGGTTGCAGAGGTAGACAAGTGGAAGTCAGAGGTGCGTCCTCCGTCATGTATCTCCCTTCGTTCTGTGCGTATACTTGCACTCACGGCAGGCGGATAGGGCCTTGATCGTGGTGAGGCACACGTCCGTTGCCCGAGTTTACAAATTTCCAACTGACCCACGGGTTCGATACAGAACACTTACTAAGCTAAGCTAGTGGCGCAGCTCCGGCAGGAAGCTCAGCAATGGAAGGGTCAATGCGTGCGTGGAGGAGACCTTACGTGGAGAGATCAAGACCTGAAAATAGTGTTACCGTCAAGTCACCGGTGTGAATTGAACTTGGCTTGATATTTCCGTAACTTGGCTTGGACCGGAAATCACCGGTGTAGCGCAAGTTCCTTATAAATATAAGCTTGTAAAGGTGATCTAGGTATTGATAGACTGATGTCGGAGTCTTATCTTATCTTACTTGACTTAACTCCATTTGGCGACAGGGAAACCCTTTTTGCGACGCGAGTTATTTTCCGCCTGCCACCACCATTCTTTGTCCTGGTTGGCCATCCTTATTCATCATGACAAAGTATATCATCGTATCTGGTGGTGTCGTCAGCGGCATTGGAAAGGGGGTCATTGGTATGTGAGTGCAGTCCTACATTCACCATCCCCGATTTTGAAGCGCATGGAAATAGCATCTTCCACTGGTCTTCTCCTGAAGATGACAGGGTTAAAGGTCACTGCCATCAAGATAGATCCGTATATGAATGTTGATGCAGGGACTATGCGGCCAACTGAGCATGGTGAGTGCTGTCTTACAATCGCTTTAGGGCTCCACTCTGAATGAACCTGTCATAGGCGAGGTATATGTCCTAAACGATGGAGGTGAAGTCGATCTCGATCTGGGAAATTATGAACGGTACTTGGATGTGACCCTATCTCGAGACAACAACATCACAACCGGAAAGATCTATCAACAAGTCATTGAGAGAGAGGTACGTTTTTCGCTGACAGCTTTCATCTCTTTTCGAAGGTGGATCAAGTGCCGTACAGCGACGTGGGGATTATCTGGGACGAACGGTGCAGGTGAATCAGCTTGACCAGGATTGATCGGACCAGCGTCTTGATAAAATCATGCCAAGATCGTTCCCCATGTTACAAATGCCATTCAGGACTGGATAGAAAGGGTATCTAAGGTTCCGGTGGACGAAACCGGCGAGGAGCCGGATGTCTGCATTGTTGAGGTGTGCCCACACTCTTGGTCTATATATGTGTTTCTTTACTGAGTTAAATGGCAAGCTTGGCGGAACGGTTGGCGACATCGAGTCCGCGCCCTTTGTTGAGGCTATGCGGCAATTCCAGTTCCGCGTCGGCCACGAGAATTTTGCGCTCATCCACGTCTCTCTTGTGCCGGACATGCATGGAGAGCAGAAGACAAAGCCAACACAGACCACCGTGCATGCTCTGCGTGGACTTGGCTTGCTGCCTGACCTGGTTCGTCCCTACCGACTTCAATATGCTGCACATATACTTTTAGCCCGGGCTGACGCACGTGGTTGGGGCAGATTGCGTGCCGGCTTATTGTCCCACAGCCTTTGGCAAAGGCGACGAAAGAGAAGATTTCGATGTTCTGCCACGTCGCGTCCGAGCAGGTCGTCGGCGTGCACGATGTTACATCAGTGTACCACGTCCCCTTATTGCTCCAGTCCCAGGGCATTGTGGGCTTCCTCCGGCGTCGGCTTAATCTTACCAGCCTCGACCTCACGCCGAATATGCTCGAGCACGGCGCGTCCTTGGAGAGCCGATGGAAGACTCTCACTACTAAGTAGGTCTCAGCACTTGGACATGCTGAAACTTATGACCCTTCTCCTTTTGCAGCCAGGAACGTCTCTTCGATCGCGTTTCGATCGCATTGGTGGGGAAGTACACCGATTTGAAAGATTCGTACATGTCCGTCATAAAAGCTTTGGAACATTCGGCGTTTAGGTGTCATCGCAAACTCGAACTTCACGTACGCACTTCTCACTCGAAATCTCACATAACCGCTAAATAGCTTCACTGGAAGTGGGTAGAATCATCAGACTTAGAGCCGGAACGACAAGACATAGACCCTAAAAAGTACCACGACGCATGGCGAACTGTCGTTGGCGCCAAGTGATGGTTCCTTAACTATGGCCCTACTGTGTAGCCATCCTTATGTATCTTCTAGTGGTATCCTCGTCCCGGGTGGGTTTGGAGAGCGCGGCACCGAAGGCATGATGCTAGCAATCAAATGGGCACGCGAGCAAAGTATACCTTTTCTTGGTATTTGCCTCGGCTTCCAGCTTGCCGTAGTTGAGTGGGCTCGACACGTCTTGAACCTTCCTGGTGAATGCGACCTTTCCTTACCACGAATCGTGTTGACTTCCTACAGGCTCCAGATCAACTGAGTTTGTTGCGGACCCCGTGGATCCAATCACCCTGTTTATGCCCGAAATCTCGCGCACCCATATGGGTGGAACGATGCGCCTCGGGCTGCGGCCGACGGTGTTCCAGAAGGACAGTGAATGGTCGCGCATGCGCAAGCTATACGGCGGAGTCGATACTGTGTGGGAGCGCCACCGTCACCGCTATGAGGTGAACCCGATCTATGTAGAGCGGCTGCAGGCAAGTGGGATGGCATTCATCGGGCGCGATGAAAAGGGAGAGCGCATGCAGATCATGGAGCTGCCAAGTACGTCGCCTGAACCGCCCCTCCACTCCACGTTGTGTATATATGTTTTTTTTTCTATAGACCATCCCTTTTTTGTTGGCCTGCAAGCACACCCAGAGTTCTGCACGCGCCCGCTTAACCCCTCGCCACCGTTTCTGGGCCTTATCGCAGCAGCTTGTGGTCCGGATGTCCTCGAGCAACAGATGGCCCAACAACTCCAGACGTTCCTGCCCCCGCATCCAAAGGATGCGATGATCGAGGAGCAAGCGCTCATCCAGGGTTCACGAGAACAGCTGCTTACTGCAGGTCGCGAGCGGGTCCTTAGCACTGAAAGCGAATGAGGGTCGCTACTCTGAGAGGGTGCAGTGCTGGTTTTTTTTTTTGAGCCTAATAGCGTGTGCATGAAGGCGGGTGACATAGATGGACATGTGGCAAGTCCGCAGATGGTGAGACATACAGGAGATGATTACCTATTGAACAGGAGTAACCATTGGCTCGGATGCATGACATGTTTTTTACATGAGCCAGAAGTTGGATAGAATTTGAATACAGTTGTGAGTCATCGCAACGTATAGGTAACAGGCAAAGGCCTGTGTCCATATCCGTGGTGTACTGCATGCTTGAACATACGAGAAGCAGGCCATTAGGGAAAACGGCATGCTTGCTTGAGCTACTTTTGGTGCTTAACTAGTGCGCTTATGACTTAAAACCTCGCCATAAGTAAAACGAAACAGAAATGCCGTCTCGCTGGGGCCCACGCCCAATTTGAGCTCGGTTCTCAGCTCTTACGTAGTACCAGTGGTTCGGCGTATCTGCTCGTCTCCTTTTCTTTGAAGGTTTTAGTAGCATCACGGCAGCGACGACAGCTTTCGCTATCGAAAACCAAGGATTCTTACATTCCTAGGGAGGGGGCAAACGCGTGATAGGAAGCAATTTAGGGTCATCTCAACTGTCGTTCCTCATACATGCGCAATCCAGTGGCACGATTCATTCCGAGGGCAAGCCTTCATGAATGGGTGAGGGGGTTGAGAAGGATACCATGGCCGATTCAAAGTCTGTTTGGTCATTAGACTGCTTCCGAGACCGAGATACAAAGTGAATGCACGCGACTCACGCGGGTCACTGTAGCGCCTATCAGCGCTTAGTATTACGAATGAAGAGTGTCCACAACCCAACCACAACGATGCGCTATGTCCCTCCGTGCTTTTACTTTGTTCGCTTCTGATTCACAAGCTCAGAACTGGCTGTCCATTGTGCGTATGTTTTTCTCCAGCGCCGATTCATCAACCTCACTGAAACCTACCCTATATCTGATGGGCGGTCCCTGGTATAGGTCGCCTATCCGGTTCTTTTCCTGTCCCTCCAAGTCCTCAGTAGCTTTCGCCCAAGCACCGATGTAGTACTAGTCTTTCCATCAGAGCTGGCTCTAGTCGAGGCCCTGAAGCTGATATCCAACATCTTCATTCGATATCGATCGGGAGAGGGTCTCTTCCACCAAGCACAGAGCAGAACCGTACTGTGGGACGCATCATCAGATTTGGAAGATCAGCCCCTGCAGAGCTTGGCAGGTCAAGAGAGTGACGAAAGGACGGTTTCTTCGGGGGAGGATGTCAGACAAGAACACTTACATGGTGAGCCCACGACGCGCACATGGCTCGCAGTCATCTACGCCTCGGTAGTATGGGCGGGCACCACATACATCGTGCGTGTTCGCCGTTCGCCGGATCAGCGCTCAGCTGAGGAGCTATTGATGGATTGGAATGTACCTCCCAGTTCTCCTCTGCCCTGTTCTTATTCGATGCAGTGACGGTACACGTCGCCGCTGCTACTTCGACTGCCTTCGTTTTGTACGGCCTTTACGCATTTTCGGGACGATCTGTCACTGCGCCGGTCTCACAGAGCATCGTTCTTCAGGTCCGTCATTATATTTCCCCTCCGGCCCTGACACACTCTCATCGCCTCGATTAGCTTCTCGGGATCCTGCTCGCCAACGGCGCGTTGTCGCGTTCTTCTCAGTCACATCGCGCTTCATCCCTTGTCTTACTCTCCGTTGCCTTTGCTAGCGCTTGCAACGTCCTCATCATAAACAATGTAGTCTTTTTACCTCCAACACACGCGTAAATGCTGATATGAAGGCAGATCTATCATTCTCATACATCAACTTCCGTGAATAGACTCAACACTGTCTTGTTTTCCTCCGGACTCTGTCTTCATATTGCTAGCTGCGCATTTCAAGCAACTTTTACATCCCGTTCTTTGGCAGTATTTTTCCCAGGGTGGTCTCTACACCGTATTTCTACCCTCGTCATAAGAGCGCGACTCGATTGGACAATTCTGTCTGTGATCCGCGGTAATATCCTTCTCCTGCGAGTGCTTCTGCGAAGTTCTGATTGCCTCGCTCACAAGATCACGATGCAATTCTGGAAAGATCTTTATATACCCTCAGCCTCGCCCTACTCCTCTTAATAATCTCGTTGCATAATAACTCATCGTCTCTTACTGTCCTAGCAGGCTCGGCTGTGACACTCTGGGCTTCCGTCTCCTATGTATCAAAAGAACTCTATAAAAGCCATCACTTGTATGACACCGTCGTACGTAACAGCAACACCGGATCCTTTCTTCATCTTACGAATAGTTGACATCGCAGGAACACAAGTCTTCTGTTCCGTCACGTCGCCGACGAATTATTGCTTGGACCATCTTCATTGTCCTCGGCCTCGGCTCTATTCTCGGGGCCAACGAGGCTGTTTTTTTCCGCTCAGAAAATTCTCTAGCCCACCTAGACATTCTGTCCTTGCCAGCCGCTCCACCCGTCTGCCAACGTAGACCGTTGCCTGTTTTGCCTCCGTCTACTTCAGACAACCGGACGTATAGGCACTTCGACGACGTCCTTCTGATTGTCTTCTTTAGTCATCCTCGCTATGATACCAACTTGGACTCCTATCGCGAAGTATATGCAGAATTCTTTCCGAATGTACGTCGTTCAAGGTTGTGCCGGACGCTTGGACTTATTGTCTACACACCCTTTGCAGATGGTGTTCGTTGGCCCGGCGAGCCGTGAAGACGCTGGCTTCGATCACTCGTACGATGTTCTTGTGGACACATATCAAGCTGCGGAGGATCTCAGCGACCCAGAAACGTACAATATGGGCGGACGGATGGCGCATCACATGCTATATACTGCGTTGCAGGAGTACCCATGCTACGATGGCTATCTTTGGGCACCATTCGATACCTTGCTTAATGTGCCGCGCCTTCAGCTGTTCGATCAGAGCAAGTTCTGGTACCACTCGCCCTTCGGCCGCTACGTGCCCAACCGGGCGCTTGACCCCTCGGCTATTGGAAATGCCAGCTTCCACGCACCACCGGCAAACATCTCACCGGATCCTGCGAATATGACCACGCCATGGAAGGGCTGGGGCGAGGACTGGTGGTACGTAAACAATCAAACGTTCCATTACCGCCAGCCAGTCAGCCAGCTCATCATCTACTTACGGCATTTCTTTTTTAATTCCCTAAATACGTAACTTACAGGTGGGGGTACGTCCACAAGTTTCTTCTCGGTTTCGGCGGCTTGAATCCCTCGTTTTCGATTTTTTAATATATATTTTTTCCTCCTCCTCCCCTCCCATTCGACACGGGGCGGGTTTGCTCCTCCCTCATAGGTCTCCTCATGTCGGACTGCCCGTTTGCATGCCGGCTTTCGGCAAGGTGCCCAAAGCGCAGCGCGATCGCCTCGCCGCACTCACAGGGCAGCACGACCGCCTTATCGGCGGCTCGGCCGACACGATGTACATACCCGGACGGCACCGTGCGACCTTCATGTCCACCCTCGCGCTTTTCCTGCAAACCAACTGCTTCCTCGAAATCGCCGCGCCCACCACGCTGCATCTCGCGCTGCCGCGCGACGAGGACATCCTCTACGTTGACCATGTACGGCCAAATCTTTCCTTTTTTTTTTTTTTTTTTTGTACGTGTAACAAAACGACTGATACGTTTTTATTACTGTAGTGGTGGATATGGCAGCCTCCATTCGACACGGCGTTTGTGCGGGGGCAGTGGGCCGAAGGCCGAGAAGTAGATACGTTCCACACATTCCACTGGGGCGAGCCGAGCGGGGACGGGGGTAAATGGGAGCCGCGTCCAGAGCGGGTCAGGGACGTGCGGCGGTTGCTTCGGGACTCGGCAGCGAGACAAGGTATCTCATTCCCCGAATTGACCCGTTGAGCCCTCTGCCGCCGCATTCTCCATTAGATCAATGTCATCCCTAGTTAGAACCTGCTCGGAATACCCTTACTAGACAAACTTTATGGACCTCCGTGCGTTAGGCCATTTTGGCGTTCTAATTACCATGCAATTCCGGAATTGTCAAACGAACGCTCAGAGTGACCGAGTGTGGTGCCGCTGAGTTCTCGCGAAGCGCCCATCCCGAATTGCTATTATTTGTGAAAGCCCTTCGGGAGGACCGATAGGAATCACCCGCGCATCGTATAGAGATACACGTCACGAGGGTACAGTACTTTGGGTAACGTTACAAGAAGATTAAGGAGTGAATGCATGTACCAGTGACAGTGAGCGAGAAAAATACTACTACTTTAGGGAGAGAGCAACGCTTGAGCAAGTAATACACCATGAAAGGAGGGTAATGGTCCGAGAGAACAAGGTGTTTGCGAACAAGATATAGTGAGTGATCAAAAGATATCAGGTAGTGTTCCTGATGCCTAGCTCGTGGTATATGGCGTTCAACTTGACTGACAAACCGGTATGGCCAATAAGCAACCGACTATAGCCAAACTTATAAGCATAGAGACCAATGCGCTGCGAACAACAATCTCCCATTGCGCTCGAGAGACAATGGGGCTGAGCACTCTCGTAACGGGGCCGAACGCAGGAACCCTACGCACGCGAGTATGTTGGTTCTCAATCATGTGCAGTGCCACCCGTGGCTTGGTAGCTTGACTCTTGTACTTCTGGTTTGCCGGAACGGCTGGTGTGGAACCAACGACAGACTTGCGGCTACAATTGTATTGTGTGCGGACGAGAAAGCTGGACGACGACTTCAGTTCCGCGCATCGAGGCAAATGAGTATCATCTTTATCAGGAACTGCCGGAACTATGGGGGGAGGAGGTGGAGGTGGAGGAGGTGGAGGAGGAGGTGGTGGTGGTGGTGGTGGTGGTGGTAGCGATGGTTGTTTCGGGTCTGGGTGCTTTTCCTCCTGAGGGTGGTTCAAAGGAAGGGCAACTGATGACGGGGCGGCGGGGACTGTGGCGCAAATGCACGGCGCATCTTCACCATCGCGAACGGGAAGTGAATCAAAGTCAAAAGTGCCAGCTCGACCTTCCTCGACAGTTTTTCCCGTTGGGCGGTCACAGTCGTCATCGTCATATGCGATGAAACCCGCAGTGGCATTGTTGTAGCAAGCACGATTGAAACGACACTCCTCGCTATGCGCGTTGGCCGTACCGAATCTATACGAGGGGCTAGGAACAGCAATGCCATCCGTGATGAACGGGTGAGCGTCAGGACCGGTACGCGTAGCAGGACCTTCTGGGGCAGGATCTGGATCAAAGTACGCCGGTGAGACGGTAATCTCGGGTTCAGCACCCTCTACGAGAACACCGTTGTAGGACGATGTTGAAGTTGTGTACTGAGAAGCCGAGTCATAAGGGGTCGAGGCGATGGAGTTGGCTAATGAATCTCGTTGCCGTGGTGAAAGAGTAGTCACAGGAGGACGATTGGGTATGGCGATTGTCAGAGAAGGTATTGCGGGCTTGGCCGACACTTGTGCAGGATGGGGTCGCGTCAAGGCGGAAGAAGGCAAGAAAGAAGAGGAAGAATGTGAGTCCGATTTGTACATGGGCACGGGAGATGAAATGTGCGGGCGGGACGAAGACGCATCAAGCGGTTTAGGTGCAGAGATACGCGGCCGAGAGAGTTCAAACTTTCGCAGCTGACGTAGGTCTCCGAAAATATAGACCATCATGCAAACCTGTCCCGGGGAATTAGCGCCTGCATACGGTAACGAAAAAATATAGATCTAACCCCATTGATACTCGCAATCAGGATAGTAAGCCCAAGCCATAGCCCCGGGAGAGCAAGTAGGCGAAGCCATCTTGTACGATCGGCTGCAAAGTTGACAGCTACTGGTGGAACAAATCCTGCCAGTGCAATAACGGTACCACCGACCATGCCACAAAGAGCACGATTTGTGCCAACGTTGTAGTATGAGGCAAGGACAAAGCGGTCAAGGCTCTCCTTGAGCATATTGTGGACTTGCCATGCGACCTCAGAAAAGACTATAGGGTCTGGATGCGGGGAAACAAAGTGACCAGTGTGAAATGGAGATAGGACATCGGATGGAATATTGAGCTCATATTCAGCACCAGGGGTGAAGAATGTCTGCTTAGCACGGAGATAAAAGAGAGTGAGGACAGTTGAATGCTGCACTTGACTTGAGAATCGATATTGTTCCTTGGGGTTGGAATCGTTCTTGGCCGGGCGGGTCTGTGCAACCCACTGATCATAACGCATGGCATATTCCTTCAGCCAAAGGAGAAAGTAGCTTGGAAGCATATCAGCATATGCGAGCGTGATAAGAGGGAAGGGGGTAAAGACAAACAGGTTCTCGGGACAACCCTCAATAAATAAAAGCCATTCCTCAAAGTCTTTGAGGCCTGAGAGAAATAACATGGGTGTGGCGAGACGACGGAACGGATGGAGATAAGTACCAAGTGGAGGAAGATGTTTTCTATTGAGGACGTCATCCAATTTGACCTTGAACATTGGGGTGACTGGGTGGGTTGCACTCTTAAGGATCGATCGCAGCGGGATCAGTGGGGGGGGTGATGAACTGACCTTTACAAGAGCGAACCTTTCCCACGGCTGGAGGGGGATTGCAAAGACGATACTGGGCAAAGGGAGTGAGTAGCGGATATGGGACGTAGAGCCGTCTATACTAACGGGTAAGGTAAACAGGGCGTTTAACGTAAGGCGAAAAGTCCTTGGCTGCCTATCCCGTGATGAAGGGGAACGGGACGGTGGGTTGCGCTGTGCCATGTCGAGGAGGGGAGAAGGGCGGAGGGGGGAAAGGGTAGGGGGGGAAGAGAGGAGGAAGGGGAGGAAATGTAAGGGGGGGGGGGAGCTCAGGGCTAAGCGGGCACGCGGAGGGTGGGTTTTAGATGAAGCGAGAAGGACATAGAAAAAGAAAAAGAAAAGGTGATGGGAGGCGATCTGCACAATGTCCTTTGACAGAGCCTTCTAGCTGAGACTAGCTCTCAGCTTGTCATCTTCCATGCCATGCCACATAACTTAATATCGTTTCGGATTTCTTGGTCTTCCGGTACGGTCCCTTTTGGTGCATGTTGTGATACTTAAATGGGTACTCAGCATTGTGTGTGAATGCTTTGCCTGTCATATTAGCTACGACTTTCCCACAGACGTTCTAAAAACCGCATGTGTTTCGTCACCTGTCTCCACTCCAGCCCTAGTCCATACCATACGTGATCCGAAAGCCAAGACCTTATTCTATGGTATATTGCCCTCCAAAACATATCTTAACATCTCGGCTACCCCGCTGCACACCTGCTAAAGTGTGATAGCATACAAATCTCCAATCGGCAATTATTAGGCGGAGATTATGGAAGCCGGCATAACGAATTAAGGCCTATCTGTTACCGAACTCAATTCTTTAAAAAAAGATGTTCAGGTGAGCGTGCGGCATTCCCGGGACGCGAGACGTGTTCCCCCCACATGTAACCTACTTTACGCCGTGGAGCAAGCTGTCATGTAGCTGCCGCATCGAATGCTCGGTCCGTTTAATTGTTCAAGGGTCCATCACAGGACTTGAGAATCTTTTCCAGACGTCACCGCTTCAACATTTAGCTTTACATGATCGAAAAATAGTCCAGGACAGCAGTATATTCATAAGCCGGAGATGTTAGTTGCAATGTTGGCATCGATGATTTTGAAATGGGCAAAGAAACATGCTTAGCTATTACAGTAATAGCCGCTTGAGCGATGACAAGAACAGAAGGTCGGCTTCCCATTTGGCAGTGGCTTAGCACGGCACTGAATGTAAGAGAAGCATTGTCAAAGTATCCGATTTATCATGGGATGGTATGATATGATAATCCCCGAAGCGGTTACATGCCGCGGCGCAGAAGGCTGCAGGTCTGCCGAAGGTGAACGCACCTTCGATCACGAGAATCCCTGGTTGCGCTGGAATGACCCGGGAGGTTCGCTATGAATCAAGGAAAACTTGACATAGCGTGTTAGCACGTTCCCATGCACCCTGCTTCGGAAAATGCATAGAGGGGTGGACGGGGTTTCTCCAGGAATTGCGAAAACTATTGATCTCCGCTCAATATGTTGGTCCTCTGTCGATCTGTCAGTTGAAGTGCAATGTTTTTCCATTACTATGAGCAGCAGCAGTGACCCAGCTCACTTGACCGAATCGGCCTTGAAAGGTAAAATTGAAATTCTCAACAAAGGAAGGGAATCGGAAGTGACTGAGTCGGACTCGCCGGACCGCCGCTTCCTTGTCTGTCTTGTCACCACCACCACTCCACAGGTGTGCCAGCAAAGAGTGGACTGAGTCTCTATCGTCGCTGCATTAACAGAATGAAAACAATAAAAAAAAATACTTTGTCGCCCGAATCAACAACTCTGGATTATTGTGTCAAAGTTATCACGTGAGGGGGGGCTTGATAAAATTTGAGAGAGCGCGCACGAAATGACTTCACACTTCCAACCTCTCTCAATGGCCTCCGGCGCAGAGCAACATCAGAGCACCTCCAATGGTCCCTCATCATCTGGCATCACTGAGTACACACTCAATATAAATGGCGAGGCCTTCCGCGTGATCGACTTACCAATTTTGATATCAGGGAACATTGCAAGAATCGCGGTTGGCATGCCTCCGAACAGAAGTATCCTTGTGTCCCTCCATCGGAGGGTACCCCTGTCGACGCTCTCCCAAATGAGCTGCTCTCGTACATTTTTACTTTGGGATCGGGGGCCGAAGAAGATGGCGATCATGACTATGACAGCGATGGAGACGAGGGGAAATCGCCCCAGGATGGGTCACAACTGCCTTTCAAAGTCCTCGTGTCTCACGTTTGCAGACGCTGGCGTACGGTCGCTGTCGAGATTCCGACGCTGTGGACTCACCTAGATTTCGCCGAGGGCCCGCCCTTTGACAAGTCGCGCACCTGGCTGGAGCGCTCCAAGGGGTGTCCCTTGGACATAGAGCTCGACTGCACCATCGACGACGACGCGAGATCTGGCGAATCTGACGATCAAGCGGACGCGTCTTCCGACGACGATCTCGTCGCACCAGAGGACCGTGTCGCGATGCCAGGCGGCCCCGCTCCGCGCAAGGAGACCGCACGCAGGTTTCCCGGCCGGGTTTCCCCCCTCGACCTGCCTATCGTGCGAGACTTTATCCTTCCCCACGCCGCGCGATGGCGTATCTTCGAGCTCATGGTGAATGATTTTCAAATAATGTACGGCATCCTCTCCACGCTTGCGTCCATACCCTCGGCGCCTCAGCTGCAAGCGCTGCGGCTCTATCATTATGACGAGGACGAGGATTACGATCACTTTAGCCCGGCGCACCTCAAACAGCCGTTTGCCCCGTTCTGCGGGCGGGCGCCCGGTCTATTGCAGGCCGCGCTCTGGGGTGTGCACGTTGACTGGGAGACATGCGCGTTTCTGCAGGGCCTGGAAGAGCTCGAACTCGCGTACCATGCGAAGGACGTGCGCCCGCCGTACGCGATCTTTACTCGCATCTTGCAAGCATCGCCCGATCTGCATATCCTCACCCTCTGCGCGTCTGGGCCTGCCGGCAGCCCCGAGGACTGGCCCACGGACGTGATCGAGCTCCCGTCCGTGAAGCACCTCGTCCTCGCGTTCGTCGAGCCGTCCTACGTATCCGCGCTCATGAAACGCCTCGTGTTCCCAAACCTGTCGAGCCTCGCCCTCGACTTTGACCCCGAGGACTACTCGTCCTTCCTCGAGCAGCTCGCGGGGCCCGCCGCGCCCCCGGTCCACCGCCGCTCCCTCTGCCACAACCTCATCGATCTCAAGATCTCGGGCATGCACTGCACCAACGCGGCCCTCCGCACCTTCTTCTCCGCCCTCCCCAACCTCGCCTCGCTCAACCTCAACTGCTACCACCTCCCCCGCCACTTTTTCGACTACCTCTATCCGGACCTCAAGAAGAAGCACAAAACGACAACGACAACAGTCGAGGACGACGACGAACAACACGAGGGCGAGGGCGAGGGCGAGGGCGAGGACGAGGACGACGAGTTGCTGTGTTACCTCCCAAAGCTCGAGACGCTCACCACGTCCGGTATCAGCGGCGAGGAGATGCGCGATTTGTTGACCCGTCGCACCGTTCCGCCCATCAGGCACGTGCTGATGGACTCGACTGCCGACGTTGCAGATAACGAAGAGGAGTGGCTCCGCGCGCACGTCGAGACGTTCGATTTCTTCGAATGCTCGGATGACGAAGACGAGACTCTGATCGTCGAAGTCGAGGACGAGGATGAGGACGAAGACGAAGACGAGGACGAGGGACAGGTCGTCGATGGGGAAGGGGACGGTGTACCGGGAGAGTGGATTGACTACGACGATCCAACCGAGTGAAAAACGAATAAAAACGTTTTTTCTTAGCTCATGATGTGACAACCCACATTGAAATGATTCATTGTATCATGATAGACAGACACACTCATCGCGTCCGACAGTATGTTAGTAGCCACTAATACAGATCTAATATATCCAATATATCCTCTCTCCAAAAATACGTGATCGATAGTATCTCTGCGTGGCTTCTCTTCGCGCTTACGGGAGGGGAGCCGTCAGGGTGATTTTGGGGTGACGATAGCGTCCTTGTACTGAAGTTCTGTCATGCCCAGCACCATCTCTGGAAGATCGTCCTCATCATAATCCAAGTCAAAACTCCTCTCCTTCCCTTTCGAGTGGCCGGGCAGGGTAAAGGCCGTTCCGTCCATGTGCGGCCGCCGCGCGTCAGGCATCGCGATAAGCACAGTGACCTGGAGCCGATCCAGCGTGGAAGAGGATGCGTTCTGCTGCCCCGACAAACTGGAGGAATTGTCGAACGGCGTGGGCTCGGGCACGGGGAGATGTGGAGGATGGGGGTGGTCGGGCGACGAGGAGCCCGATCGTTGGGAAAACGGGTTGCGCAATAGGCGTTCGTAGAACGGACGCGGGGGTGTCTGCAGGGGTGGAGGCGGCACCGGAGACGGCAGACGAGGGGCGACGGGCGGCGCCGTCGTCCCACCCTCTTCTACTTTCGTGAGCTGCTCCCGGGACGTAGGCAGAGCGGATACCGGCTATAGCGAGGGGAGTGGTGGGAGTGGGAGGGGAGCACATGGGAAATCAGCAAACGGTCGGTAGGGACGCACGTGAGAAAGACGAATACCAAAACCGATGTCAGCAGGGCGAAGGACCAAAGAGGGTGTGTGAGATGACATGGACGTACCACGATGGCGTCCCATCTGTCGCTATAGATAGGGGAGACCCACGCCTCCCACAGCTTTGGCTTCTCGCCGATCGCGCGCCGACGGCTTGAGCGGCCGCCGCCGGGTCGGTTGGGAACGATGACGCCGGAGAGTATCGCCTGCTCGATGCTCCTTCTGAAACGCTGGCGCAGGATAAATGAACGAAGGATTATCGCGGATGAGACAAACAGCAATAAGAATAGTGTTGCGAGAAATGTGAACCTAATACATCCCCCCCATCAGCCGACCCAGTCAAAGGTCAAATGAAACGATAAGAATGGCGCATACAAGTACAAGGAAGAGGATGGTCCCCCACCGGTACCATTGTTACTAGGCTGTCCTTGACTGGGCGTAGGGAAGACTGACGAATCAGTCGGGAGAATGGTGGTGGTGGTGGACATGGAGGGTCGTCAAAAGGAAGTACTGTAGCAGTGCAACCAACTAAAATGATGATCTCGCATCAAGAGGCGTGACCTCATGACCCTGATGCTGAGTCAGCAAAGAGGAGTCAAAGCCTGAAACCCACGCCGGAGTATGTAAATCCCGTATTTGTTTTTATTGCTCCTTGGCGTACGTACATTGTGTATGCACTAGTAACTCTGGTCCATCTTCTCACCCTTCTGTTTCACATCCTCCCCCGGTAGTAAGTATACAAGGAATATAGTTCAGTAGCTGTCGTAATCCATCCATATTCGTGGTTGTGGTGGTGGTCGTCGTCCAATCAGTGAAAAGCATAGAAAGCAAATTATCACGCTAGGATCGGTAGAGTTACGAAACAAGGAAGGGGGGGGGGGTATGTGCTTTGCTGAAATTACAAACGTGCGTGGGGGGTTTGAGGGGTAACGCAAAGGTAAGAAACTGTGGGGGGGGGGAATCGAAATTACCATTCTTCTGAAAAATCGTCTTGCTCATACATGGTCTGATATACGTTTAGATGCAGTACGGCCAGCTTTGACAGTCGCTCGCTGAGCTGGCGAATCTCCGGTGCTAAAGGCTCCATCCCTGTTGCGAGTTTTCGTGGAGCCGGCTGGGGCGATCCCGATACAGCTGGAGTCACCGGACTAATGCTGCCCCGAACCAGCACCGTCTGCACAACAGTTTCGAGGACAGCGTCACGCAAACGGTCACGCATGAGGGTGCTGAGCGGCGACTCTAACTTGAAATGCTTCTCCGACCAACTCTCGGCCACCTTGAGAAGGTGCGGTTCCGGCGCTCGGACACTGCAGTTAGACGAAACGATCGCACCCGAAGATCGACGTGTCTCCGATGCTCGCGATGCGATCTGCAAGACGACCGATTGCATCCCAGACTTCCACTTCTCAAATTCCCGTGTTTCGGCCTGCGACGACTGGGGGTCGGACGAATGACGGACGCGAAGGAAACAACGTCCGATGTTACGAGGTGCCAGCTCAAGAATTTCCTTCTTGATGACTTGCATGTCCACATCCTCGGTGTTGATTTCCCTCCTCGGAAGTGAAGGATCCTGATAGGAAGAGACGAGTAACTGTCGATGTAGCATGAGCAAAAGATAGACCGACATCACATCAGCAGCATCCTTCGTCAGTTGGATGAGCCGAGAGTGATCGAGAAATAAAGTCTCAGGGTAGTCGGGGAGCTGCGTAACAATGTTTGGGATAAGTTGGTGAGATGGGGACGTGGTTGTGACGATAGGGGATGTCAAGGGCACAGGTGATGGGGGATTAAAGATCAGGTCGACCAAACCTTCAATGACCGAAAGAATGACCCGTGATCGCTTTCCGAGCGTCTTAAAGGAGAGGGGTCGGTCAGGAAGGGTAAGCCTGTACTCGCTATCGGCTAATCTCCGATGGGCGGACGCCAGCCACTGTTCAGTGATCCCGAGGGGCGCCTGGCCGCAATTTGGACGCTCCTTGAAAGTCCGCAATTCAAAACCGGGGGAGGTGTGTATGATAAGGGGTCGATAGGTCTGCATTTGGTGGTTTGCTATATCCTGCTGAACACGTGAGAAACATGAGGCGTTGTGGTAGTAAAACCGTGCTCGTACGAGTTTCATGAGCTCAAGTAGCTCGAAGCACTCTCTAATAGCACGAACAGCGTCCGCCTTGCCACCTCCGCCACAGGGCGCACAAGTCTTCGCAAGCTGAACCATCGCATCAACGGCTTGATCGCGCATAGGCGCACAGTGGGCTTTCAAGATTTGGCCTATCACCTCGAACGCACCCGACGGATCAAACAGTCCGTGCCTCATCTCCTGTTCGATCAACTCGACGTCCAGTACAGCGCGTAGGGATTGCGCCTGCTCTTGTTGCTGCTTCCGGCGCTGTTGGAGGCTGATCCTTCCACTTTGAGGAGATGTGGAAACCAGCGGCGTCTGAGGGCTGATGATGGAGAGAAGTACTAGTAGGAGTTCATGAAGCAATGGCCGGATGCGACTTGGCATCCGGAGGGTCAATCGCCGGCGAAGGGGCAGGCAGGCGATGATGGGATCTGCGGGCGGCGTAGGTAGGCGCCTACAAACGCAGACACAACCACTCGGCTTGCCGTGTGTGTCGAAGGTGACACAAGTACAACCAGACTCGAGCTCGGTTAATACGGCTCTCCAATAAGTGTCGGCCTGTTCCCGCTTCCGTCGACTGGCAGCGGCACGAAACTGGAGGCCGGAATCAAAGAGAAAGTCGTGTCCTGATGAGAGGCTACAGGATTAGCAGCTTTTGAGGAAAGGAGAGGAAACGCACGAAGTTGGGGGTTACGCAAGATGGCCTCGAGGTCCAACTCCTTCAGGGTGTCCTTGTTGATCGGTGGATTGCGAACCGGGATGTGAGGGGAACAGGGATCAATGGGGATAACGATGCGCGACGGGGATGGCAGGGAGCCCGTCGGGGAAGTAGGCGATGTCGGACATAGCTCAGCCAAACTGGGCGCGTCTTTGTTGACTTCGGGAGGCCAAGAAGCCGCAAGCCTCGTTTCACCGGAAGGATAGGTGATCCACCGCCAGTCTCCCTTGAGAGATTCGAGCGCGGAGATGATGTCCTGGACACGTTTCGGCTCCAGCTTTTTGCGCGACTTTGGAGATGTGGGAATGCCAGCCTCCTCTATACGAGGACGCTTTGTTCGTGAGGGACTGTCGGGCTTGAGCGGAGATGTTGGGGAAGATGAAGATGACGAGGAAGGTTCAAGTGGGGAGTTGTTCGCGGAAGGGCCATCCTCCGGGGGCCAAAGTGAGGCGGTGTTTGTCTGAACTGAGAGAGGCGCCGGTAATTTTGACGGATTGGGAGCGAGTTGGTGGATTGAAGGGGGAGGTTGAGAGCAGACGATATCGGTGGAATCACAGTCATCAGAATCTGCTTTACGTTTACGGGGGAGGGAATGAAGGGGAATAGACTGTTGGGCAATGTCGTCCATGAAATGGAGGGGGGAAGGGAGGTACGGGAGAACGGAGGGAGGGGAGGCCAGCACTCGGAGAGCGAACGCCAGGGGGGGGATATATAACTTGGAACACACGGCTCCAAAAACAATTATTTATTTTATTATTATTCCAAAAAGTTCGCTGAATGAACGTAAATCCCGCGTCCACGCATCAGCCTGCCACTAAGCGGCACTCCATCCTCGCCATCCCCTTCCTCCCCCGTTCCCCTTCCCCTTACCCTCCGGCGTTTGCTCTTCCTGCGTCCCGCGATCCCCATGCCCCTTTCCCAATTTATGATCGCACCTTACCGATAACCGCATAACCTTATCTTTCAAAATTACCCACCATTGCCTGGCCTCTCACCGGCACCCGAAACATGAGGCGGTAAGAACCGAAGTGCGAGGCCGCAATCATCCTTTTTGGACTCGCTACACGAGGCACTCCTTTGCGCATTGTTGATTGTCTAAACTAAAGATTCTCTCCCATTCTCTCCTCTCCCCTGTGTCTCCCCCTTTCTTTTAAGCGACCTGGTTAGATTATCTGATTTGATTTACCCATCTATTCAAATCAAATCCACCACAAGTCCAAGCGAGTCCTCACTTGTCTCCGTTTGTGCTCGGGCTCTTCGGGTCCTTTTTTCCTTGTTTCGTGGAAATGTGTCTTATTATTCCCTCCTCGTGTCTACTCTTTTCCGCCCGCTTTGTTTTTCCTCTTTCTCCCAGATAATGGGTTTGGCCCCATCTGTTTTCATTGGCCAACCTACTGGATCTCTCTTGTCTTCGTTACAGTCAGCGTTCCGTTTCCGCACCTAAGAACATTAACATTACTGCCTTCCTTGCCTCTCGTGCCAGGCAGCCTTCGTGCTGGCGATGTGATCAAGGTTTGGGTGCCACCGCTGCCATGCCACTCCGAGGAATCCTTCTTTCTGCCTCCCCTCGTACCAACACTCATGAACCGCTGATCACTCCAGTGGATCGCGCCTGCATTCATCTAAGGTTCCACACCATGTCAAAACTTGACCCCTTCGGTGAGGCGTCCACATCTAGATCCCTTTTGGCGCTTAATAACTTCTCGTCGGTCCTGTCCTGTCTAATTACAAAAGGGGATCATAAAAAAATGTGGGCAAGCCCCGTGGGAGACTATTGCCGCACCGGTCCGTGGCATCCTTGCGCCTGCCACACAACTCGGGAATCCGTAGCGTGTTCCGAATCGTGTGCCGTGAGGGATTCTTCGTGTCTGCCACCTGTTACAACCCTTCGCGCCCCGTTCCCGATGGGCGACTCTCGCCTCTCTCTGGACAATATCATATCCGCCTAGTCTTCTGTCCCCGTACATTCTTCTGACTTCGGAAACGCTTGCCTCATTGTCCTGAACTTTCTTCGGTTCTCCAATGGGCGTCTCCCTTATCTCGGCATAGTGGGAATTTTAGCAGCTCAAAATATACATTCCAATTTCTCGTTTCAATTTGTCCGACAGGTGCCACCGGTCGGGACCCCATACATGCGCCATCCCATTGTCTCACCTTTGGGGAGCACCTTCCCCATGTGTAATGATGTCACTACCACACTCATATTGCTTCAACCGAATATAGGTCCCATTCCGGAGTTTCGTGTTGGAGTGGTATTTCGTAATAAATTCGTCTCGTCGTTGACACGCTTTTTTCTTCTTGATTCTCTTTCACCATGAAAATTGTGACTGAGACATGTCGTTTCCCTCGGTTGACTACGCCAACAACTTTGCAACAACCTCCGAGATACGGCAGGCACGCTCGTGGCTGTGGCTCGACAAAGTATATTGTTTGAGTGACCCAGGGGCAGACAGCTGCCAAGTTCAAGGGAGCGGTGCGATTACAGAATTAGTCATGATACTTCACGCGAACATGAACCAGACGTGAACGGGCGAACTGCCATCCTCAACAGTCACAAACGGAGACCCATACACATCACACCCGCTATGCGTCATCCACCAACTTATCTTCAGGCTTGGCACCCTCTCGTACCTCACGCTCGACACCTGACGCAGGCTTACGCGTCGGTTTACGCGCGTAGAACTCCTCTATAATCCTTGGACTGATGCGGTTGAGCTGCTCCTTGGGGAAGATCCGCAAGAGACTCCATGCAAGATCCAAAGAATCGAAGATCGTGCGCGCCTCGTATGCACCTAGGGGTGGGTTTCGTCAGCGTCACGAAGTGCTGATTATCCGGAGGATGAATGAATACCTTGCCCAACGAATTGACGCTCAAATTTATCGAGGAATTCTAGCGCGAGCTTATCTTCCGCCGAAAGCGCCTCCTCACCAACGACAGCCTTCATCGAGGCGGCGTCTCGGGCGATAGCATATTTGGCGTACTATCGAAGACGCCTTATATGTGAAGGGTGGAGCCATAGCGTCACTGGCACTCACCAGCTGATTTGAAACGTCCGCATGATCCTTACGTGTTAACTTTTCACCAATGGCGCTTTTCATGAGACGTGATAACGAGGGCAGGACGTTGATAGGTGGGTAAATCTGCCTATTGTGCAGTTGCCTGTCAACAAAGATTTGACCCTCGGTGATGTAACCTGTCAAGTCCGGGATGGGATGGGTGATGTCTGTGCAGTGTCAAGGTTCTGCCGCAGAGAACGGGAAGGTTAAAGAGCACATACCATCGTTGGGCATAGTAAGAATCGGAATTTGTGTGATGGAACCGTTCCTCCCCTCCACGCGCCCTGCACGTTCATAGATAGTTGACAAGTCTGTGTACATATAACCCGGGTATCCACGACGACCTGGAACCTCTTCCCGAGCGGCAGAGACCTGAAAACCGATGATTAAGGTTCGAGCAGAAAAGTCGTACATTAAAACCACGCGCCTCACGCAATGCGTCCGCATATGATGACATATCTGTCAAGATGACAAGCACATGCTTTTCGAGTTGATAAGCATAGTATTCGGCGGTGGCAAGGGCCAGACGCGGCGTGATGATGCGCTCGATCGTAGGGTCATTCGCCAGGTTCAAAAAGAGCGTGACGCGGTCTAGACTCCCGTTCTCTTCAAAGTCCTGTTTAAAGAACCGCGCGGTTTCCATGTTCACACCCATGGCGGCGAACACGACCGAGAAATTGTCCTCGTGGCCGTCAAGCACGTCCTTGGATGGCCCTTTCACAAGACCAGCCTGTCGGACAATTTGAGCGGCAATCTAACACCAGCATACTTGTCAAAGCAGGCACAAAGGATTGTGACGGAGGGAAAAATGACCTCATTATGAGGTAGACCAGCTGCGGAAAAGATCGGTATCTTCTGCCCACGAGCAATCGAGTTCATAACGTCAATGGTTGATATACCCGTCTGAATCATCTCCTCAGGATATATGCGGGAATACGGGTTTATGGGCGACCCTTCACGGTGGGTCGTTAAGAGGCAGGTATCTATGGACGAAGCGTAGAAACGCACCGTTGATATCCAAATAGTCCTCTGCGAACACCTTGGGACCTTGGTCGATGGGGTTCCCAGACCCATTGAATATTCGCCCAAGCATATCTTCTGCAACGGGAAGTTTCATGCTGCTACCGGTAAATTCGACGTGTGTTGACTTGACGTCCACGCCCGTGGTGCCTTCGAATACTTGGACAATGGCCTTCTTGCCCTGAACTTCAAGGACTTGACCGCCACGCTTCGAGCCGTCTGGGAGGGTGAGTTGAACGATCTCATTGTACGAGGGAAACTGACAGAGCTCTGGTAGGCACTCATTTATACCTCAGATACAGGAAGCGCACCTTGACGTTATCCAGAACAACTAGAGGACTGAGTATTATATCCGGTAAGTAGTAAACATGAATTGTTTCACTTCCACTTGCCCATTGATAGCTGAGACTGTACGATAATCTGCGAAGACGAGTTGGATGGACTGACAATCCAGCCTACAAATCGATACTGACCTAGGTGAGGTTGTACACGAAACTTTCCTGTTGCAGCAGCAGCATTAACGGTAAAATCGCGTATTTTTTGGCTCCCCGACATTGTTCATCAATCGCCGTGTAATGAGAAACAGAATGCCTCACTGGCAGTCGCGGATGACACTGCGATGTGAGCCTCTCATCTCATCCAACCTAATTTGGAAACGCATAAATTGTTCTCACGGTGCACGTGGACTAATTCTCCTAGTACGAGTACAGTACAGTACATGAAAACAACATATACATCACTCATCCCTCACTTTTCTGAGCCTATCGACGAGGATCGCCGCCTTCTCCTGGACGTCAGACTGGCCGGAGAACCTGTTGGAATTGCAAAAGTCAGGTTTCAGCAGTATAGGAATACCGATTAACAAACCACTCTGTCTCTAACAGGATTTCTTCCACCTCTTCCGTATCCTTCCCTATATCCCTGCTCTGAAAGAAGAGATAGAGGTATCGCGCGGTTTCCGCTCGAATCTGGGTCAATTAAGCCCGCATCTCCTAGAAGATAGCGACTGGCATCTAACCGTGGGATATTGGTGGGTAAGGAAGTCTACCAGTCGAGGAACGCAGGAATCCGACACATGAGGAATGGCTAAGAGATTTACCAAGCTGAAGAGGTGTTCATAGGGGTAATCAATCATCCAAGCATGGTGTATTGAACGCACGTTCTCATGCATTCTTGAATCCTATGGATGCTCTTTAACTTCGACACGCCTCTTGACACGATCGAAAGCAACGCTTGTATGCTTTATGACTATGAATATCTTGCACTCAACACAAGAGTAGCGCATCTCACCTCTTAATCCCGTCTTCGCTGTCACAAAGTCTCTCCAACGCGTCCGCTTCGAGCAGAACATTGAGCGCTTGTAGGACTGGGATCACCTTACTGTTTGAGCTCAAATTAGACTTGGCTTCTGCAATCAGATCTGCGATGAGGGCTTGTAGACTATAGTTTCCACCGCCGTTAGCATCCACCGGAAGTTTCTTGGCGTACGTAACAAGACTATTGCGAACGTGACGTTGCTGACAAATAATGATGTCAGTAACGCCGAAATACTCCGGTGAATGCATCCATTCACAGTGCTATCAGTTTTGCTTGCTATACTGATCAACAGGCCGGCGAGAACGGCTGGCCGATACTCGGGGACTTCCAAAAAGTGCATGGCTTTCGGGAAAATCCAGGAGCTGTCCTGCCAGCTGTGTGAACTAGCTGCGTCTTCTTCAGCCGCATTGCTTTGAAGAAGGTAAGATATATCGGGGGAAGGTTCGGGAGTTAGTAGTACCTCAGAAGCAATTCTTTGAATAGTTGTTCTCCGTGGAATTTCCACGGATTTGGGTCGTTTAAGGATGGGAGTGGACACGCCAGGAGACGGACAATACATCCTCCTGCCTGTTGTCTTACATTGTCTAAGCGCTCAACCCCTTGCTTGAGAATCCCCGCAATTGCCTCTTGGTACAAATTTGCTGGGATGTACTCGATGCATGTAATGTCCGATTTTGCGAGGGTCAGTAGTGTCAAGGAGACCGAGGTCAGCCCTTGGATTGAGGCAATACGGGCCCACGAGCCAATGTCGCCACGCTCGTCGGTAGTGTAGTCTTCCAATCCGGAAATTAGGGCACTGTACATCCCTATGGCGTGATCCAAGGACAACCCTTGCAAATTAAATCAGATGTATAAGCATGGTGCGTATTTATGGCATGACGTACGGCGTGATGGATGGGGAGTAAGAGCGGTCAATATAAGCTGAATTGATACCATACAGTTCCTGCGAGCGTCCACGTCGGGCATCCGCAGCTCAGACTTCGAAAAAATCGTCAGGGCCAGTATAAGAGCCGCAAGAATTGTCGGTGATATTACCGAGGGTATGACAGACTCAACGAGGCAGTCAATTGCTTCCGGCAGTGCATGTGGATAGCTCTTATAATCCATCAGACCCAGAAGACGCGCTAGACTTTGTTGCATCACAGGCGAACCGGACCGAAAGTCCCTAATGAATGTGCTTTTGTAAATGTCAGCTTCCCGGCTGTAGAAGCCCAATGTATATCAACGTATCTTCGAACAATAGCCGAACAGTCAACGAGCTTGCTTACTTCCGCCAACGCATACGCAGCAGCCTCCTGAACAGTGGATTTACGGTGCTTTAAGCCCAAATCAATGGTGGTACGCCAATGAGGCACCGAAGATCGTTCTTCTAGTAAGATTTCCTTGAGGGATATGGTGCTACCGATAAGCTGGCAAGCGGCGGCGGTGACAAGCTCATTTCGAGGCGACCGAACCATATCGACCGGTATATCGATCAAGAAGGAGAATGCCTAGCACTATTCAGTTTAATCAGACGGATAGGTTGCTACGCACCTCCTGCCTGAATCTTTCGAGCTCAGGTGAACCCGAGAACGCATCCGACAGCTGGATGAGAGCCAGGAGACCTCCGTGGACGTCACTAGGGTCCGACATTGTGAGCAGTGGTCGCTATTATGCAAGGTCAAGTGGTGCACTCTGTCCACTAATGAGAAGCCGCACCGCACGATTTACGCACTGAGGTCCCAGTTGGGGGAGGTCTAGCTCACACAATTTCCGAATAGACTGCGCCCCCAGTTGTCTCATAGCTGTATCCCAATGTCGAAGAGTGGTACCAATTAAATGATCGATCAAAAAAGGCCGATACTCTTCGTGTCTTCAAACTTAGAATAAGCCTTTCGGTCATCATAGCGATGTTATCGCTTACTCTGCAACCTGAGGAGCTGCAACTAAGAAAGCATTTCTTCGGACTCCTACGGCAAAGAAATCGATCTTTCCCAATACATCAATTCCATGAGGAAAGATACCCTGGAGAATGTTAACGAGGAACCGAGGACTTCGAAAGAATGGGTCAATCCACGAACCGTGCGCCCGACGTATTCCTGGAACGCTGCGCTGGCAGCACGGCGAATGTGTACTTCCCTATCGTAAGCGGAGACAGAAACTAAGCTCTTGGCCAGTTTGTCCGCAAAAGGTGCGATAGTTGAGGCATCGTACGCTCTTGGCAGGGACCACAGCGCATACGCAGCAGCGTCACGCACGTTGGAACCGATGGAGTGTGCCCCTTTCCGGATATCAAAATACAAAGCCTACAGGAGAGGTCAGAAAAGATACCGAGCAGGATAAACTAATCACTTTGATCATCCAGTCAATAACATCTGTCAGCCGATCGTTAGCAATCAGCCCCCTCCTAAGCAATTCGGCACACGAAAGGCAGGCGCCGTGCCAGGTGCTCTCTGCTATGGCCGGCATGTCGTAAAGGCTAGCAATGGCGATGGAGTGAATGGAGAATAGACCGATCACAGTATCAACAACTTGACTAGTGAATTCTGCTGGTAGACGTTCTGAGATCCGTGCGACACCCTTTGCTGCAGACCATCGTACAACAGTATCCTGCGACATGCGGGAGTCAATAACCTTTCAAGTCCTAAATCTAGAACGCACTCTGTCTTGCACGGCTTGAAACAATTCTTCTAGTACAGCCTCTATCTCTTCGGGAACCTCGACACAATCTTCATTTTCGCTCGTAGAATGTTCAAAATCATTCCTGCCATACAGAACGCGACCTTCCCAGTTTCATTAGCATGTGATTGCTTTGCAGCGGCATAAAATAGGCATACTGACCCTTCCGCAACGGCACGCGTGGCAAAGCAGGCAGGAGGCGAAGTGCGATGCGGGACAAAAGCTTAATACGTAACTTGCGAATTGAGGCGTTAGTGCAAAGCGTAGAACCAGCCCGTAATGATCGCGCTGCCTCGAAGAACTCGGGGATCAATTGCGAGAGGGCAGCTGATGGAATATTCTTGATGGCCTCGCAAAGCGTCTGATAGACGCCGAGACACTGGGAGAAGTACAGAATAAGTAGCTTCTGTGACACGAGACGAATGTACGAATGCACCTCAAAGATGTCCTCCTGATCTGTGGCTCGTGTTTTGGCCCAATCCAAAAATGCCGGGAGACGTGGAAGCGCATCCCTCCTAAAATGCTTTAAGAATACTATACAGGGCACTTCGGGTGCTTTATACCTGACGTAGAAGCGAGAGAGGAGGATAGCCGCGCTTTCTCGGACGATACCCGAGTTCGTCAGGCTCCGCTTCGCGAGGGCCTCGATCTCGACAGCTGTTTGGCCCTCCTTTCCGACTTCATCGAATTGGGAAAGATCGAAAGGTATCATGCAGATAAGGGAAATCCAGAGCAGAGCCACATATCGTGTCGACCACAGAGTAGAAGAGCTTTGCGCTCGCTCGAGAACCTGAGCAAAGTCCAGGGCTACTGCAAGGTCCGCAATCTCGTGAGGAAAAAATCTGACTGCAGCTTGTCTGTCAAGCCCACTGAATTCTGCTTAAAGACATGCGTATTGACTGACTTATAGTCTTATAGCCTCTGAACTTGAGATAATTGTACAGCAGGTATGATACACGAGTCAATGGCGCTGCTAGCTCTAACTCGGAGGTGAAAGTCGCGATATCTTCAAAATGGAAGCTACCAGTGGTGATGCCTTGGGCGTAAAATTTGAATTTCTCGACTACTGGGGTCACCAATTCTTCTAAGAATGGGTCCAGCAGATACGACTGCTCTTGATATTCTGCGAACTAAACTCGAAAAGTGAGGCTGCTAAAAGGACGGGTGGCCATGTTAGACGTACGATGTTAATCATATTCCACACGAGATTGATTCGCCTCCCCGACTCCTCACCGGATACTTGGGGGTTAGCGTCCAGAGAGAGTGCCTCATCCTGTAACGTCACAAACTCATTGTACTTCTCAAATCGTGTCTGGATCTTAATTTCAGTATCTGCTTCCATCCCTGCAAGGCAGCTTCAAGGAGTAATTGTGCAAGTCACGGTGTGCGCTAAATGCTCAGATGGTGTGATGGTATCGAAGAGGACCGAGAGCCATCAGCGTTAGAAGTTGTGACTGTCGGCCAGGAACGGATAAGCGGACTCTGCTTATCCGTTCCCGCCCGCCGCGTGAATTGCAAGCCGGAACATCGGCCGCCACACTGTTGACCTCACTGAACCCGTCTTCGCATCACTGATCTCGACTATCATAACTGGTTCCCTACTTGGGCCATGCATTTCTCCACGAATTCTCGCGGTATGAAAAGAAAACTATCGACTGTACGCACTCTACATAGGTCTGCTATTATCCGTGCTTTGCCTGACTTTCTTGCAGGATGACGACAGTACAAAGATGATAGGGAAGCTGGTGCGCACCCCCACAGTTTGTCGTACTTCCCGCGCTCAGACAATCCAAGACAGTTCCATGGTCTAAAGGAGATTAAGAAGGCAGCAAAGAAAGCGAAGGCCTTTGAGACACGGAAAATTGTGAAAAAGCTTAAAGCTTCAGGGTCGGTCCGCTCCTTGATTGAATCCAAATCAAAGTCATGAGTTAGCAGAATGTCCCCAGGGGAGAAAGGCGCTGAAATACTGATACTCGAAGTGGAGCTCGATGCACTCAAGGTGCCATTATAACATTCTTATATAGTATGCCACTAACGTGAGCCTAGAGGCTCGATCACGACCGCATCGGCGCAACGGCGTTGAAGAGCAAGTTAAAGAAAGACAAATTTCTATCAAGTGAACCAGCGGTACAGTCAGCGATTTCGAAAGTCTTTGCACCTGATGCTACCCCCACGTCTGAGGGCATGGCCATCAAATTGGAGCGCCGGCTGCTAAGCTCGAAAACGCTATCCAGGGAAGTTAACACGGTAATTTCATCGCTCAACTCCCCTCTCAAGCTCGGGGGAGATAATGGGGTCGACGCCGGGGAAGATTCTAGTCGTCCTCGCAGGCTGCAGAAAGCCCGTGCTACTCCGGAAGCATCTGAGAGCAACGCCGAGCATTCTATAATGGATCATGGGATCCTCCCGGAGACTGATGCTCTGGGATCTGTCGGTGTCCCAGATCAGGAACTGGGTGACTCGGTTGACTCGGACGACACGAACAGTGGCAGTGGCTCCGCGACATCTACTCTACCATCTGGGTCTCATTCTTCCTCTGATCGAGCAAAACATTCACCGCTGCGTCCTAATGGAGCTTCAGAGAGTCTGGGAGACAGATCCGTCTTCTTACCTACACTTTCGAACGGCTTTATCCCTGGCGGTTCGGACACCGATTGGAGTGACGCAGAGGCAAATGTAGCGGACGGCATGCGTAAGAACCGAAGAGGTCAAAGGGCGAGAAGGGCGTGAGTAACAAATCACCTGATCTTTGAGATGTCTCACCTACTACGCCTATAGCATCTGGGAGAAAAAATACGGGAAAGGAGCGAAGCATTTACAGAAGCGAGACGAATCGGGCGCGACCCATGATCGGCGCACCTTCCGAAGGCATGTCCCGCGATCGCAAGCCAGCCCCCGTTCGAGATTTGGCGGTTTGTCCAAGCAAAATTTCCGAGGGGATGAGGCCGGGGATACTACAAAGAAGCATATTTCTTATCAGCAGAAGTCCAGGGCTGTGGATGATCGTCCACTGCATCCTTCTTGGGTAGCCAAAATGCGTATGAAGGAGAGAGCAAGTGCAGCAATTGTTCCCTCACAGGGAAAGCGAATTAAGTTCGATGATTAGGTGTGGGCGCTTACTATCCTTTATTGGTGTTAATAGATCACTGAATCATCTTATAGGTTATTCCCGCAGCTCATGATCTGTTTCTTGCCTCAACATTTTTCTCTCTTGCGACCCACTCGCACGCGGGCTCCGCGCTATTTTCCTTGGCGCTAAATCCTGCACTCCATCGAGACTACGCGATCTTCTGCAGCGCCTCTGGTCACCTCGCTACGGGGTCACTTGTTGAACCGGAGAACCCCTAATCTACAATCCCTAACCTATGTATCACGATGCACTCGAATAACTCGAATGACAATACGATTCTTGTTACGTGCTACTATCAGACGCCTCGGACACGCTCCGGAGGTGTGCTACAGTATTAAGCTTGAATTTGGTGGACAAATTGCTTCACTTTCTGAGCAAAAAATATCATCTTCAATGCTTTCTCTTTATGAGGTGCTGATTTAACGTTCAATCCAGGTCTCCTATAATGTTTGGGAGTGCCCAGTCACCAATCAAGTCCACACGGTGGGGTCGCCAGGTCCTTCGCTCTCTTACTCTCATCAAGAAAGGATCGAAGACTACAATAATGCAGTTCCCTGGCTATCTCGTCAGGCGAAGATGCCTACGGAACTCGTACATTCTGAGCGCGTACCTCTTGGTTGAGACTGGGCAACCTTGTGATACGCAACGCACGCACTCCCGGGCCCAATTGCCAGAGTTGTTTTTATTTTCACGCGGCCATCAACATGATATTCGCCGTTGTTTTTGAACGACGGCGCTTATCCGCCTTTCTTTTTGCAAGGTAAGGTCCGCACTGACATGGGGCTCCAAGTCTCTCCGGAAGGCTCACGCCTTGGGGTCTCACTGGCACCCGCAGCACCCAATGTGACCTTTGTTTTCCTCGCCGTTCTACTGTAGCTCCGGAGGTTGGAATTTAGAAAAATCGCCGGCTGGCTGTACTGTTCTCCTCTAGAAGCCAATCTACGAACCCCGAGGGGGCGAGTCCGCCGTGCCTCAGGCTGTTGGCTTACTGCGGACCTTCAAGTTCGCCATCTTGGCTGTGCTTCTTCTAAGTTACCTGCACGCGGTCGGCTGCGGGGTTGCAGGTACTTTGTGGGACTTCAGAAACCCGCTTTAATCCCGGTCATTGCGACCGCCGCCGTCTCCTTTTTTAATCAGCCCTCTTTGGGGACACGAGAAGTATCGTTCATTATATCGTTGTTAATCCAATAACCTGTTGGCCATTTTAGAACACTGCATAGGTCTCCGCCTCGGCGGACGTATTCCCTGACCGGAGCCCTGTTTCGCCGGAGTTCTGATGGCGATCAATATGACCAGATCATGATTAGCTGGGGTGCCATTGTTTGTACTGGCCGACTCGGACGTGCCAGTGATTAGCTATAGAGCACCTAGTGAATGACGTCACAAAGCGAGCACATAATATTATTTTGAGGTCCTGTAGCAGTCGAGCAGGTCACGTTGATCAATACTACGTAGCAACTTCAGTTTTCTCATGTTCGCGCTTCATCCAAATCGATCACTTCTCAACCCAAAATTCGATGGCTATAAACTCGATCCTATTTCCTCGGAGGACACCGTAGCTCGCCATGTCTTACCACACAAAGCGACACAGGCCTCCGTGTCTGGACGGCATCACTTCTCGTTTCAAGAAGCTCAAAGTCGGATTCGACACAACCATCTTTGCGTGAGCCCCGAAGGAGAGCACACTGTGTATATCGACACGGACCTCCGGGTGATATTGGTTCGACTCGACCATGTGAGGGCTCTCCATGCGATTCTGCAGGGTTCATTCACCCGCTACCGCAGAATACCCTCCAGCCATCTTTCACAGCGATCTATGACATCCCTCGGCCTATGCAAACCCCAGAATCCGAATCATTCCAGAGGGAATACCCTTCCTCTGTCTTCGTTGACCGGCAAACTGTAATATGCGCTGACGGTTATGGTACGCTTCACGTCTTGACAACGTCATCAATTGATTCCGCACAACTCCTTGGAGTCTATGAACTCCCGAGGTCGCTGAAATCTCCCTCATCGTCATCCCCCCCCTTCCGGCTGCATGCTGCATTGTCCGCGGATGGCCAAGCAGCCGTTGCAGTGTTATCTTTCAAGTGTCTGGAAGAAGAGCCTCCCGGCACATCGTTCAGTTGGAAGACTCCCTCCATAGAGTTCGACGTTGTTGCCGTCCGGGTACCACTCCACGCTGCAAATGACTCCAAAGCGGTCCACCCTCTAGATGTCCTTTGGCATCGCAAGGGCGCAAATGTTCCCCTCTACGTCGCATATGAGAGACGACGGAACGTCTTCATCCTCGCGGGCGGTTCACCGTATCGGCCAATCGGGCACCCAACCATATCACGCACCGAGTCCTCGCCAGACGAGATAGCTCCCATACCCCGCGCGGATGACGACGACAATATGTCGGCACCCGCTGCTGCCTCGCCCCCCAATCCACCACCGCCCTACGCCTGGACGCAAGACTCGGAAGAGGTGACGATCGCCATTCCGCTCCCTTCCACCACGTCCAAGACGGACATCAACGTCCTCTTTTCCCCGCAATCGCTCACCGTGCTGGTCCGCGACAACAGCAGCAGCAGTAGCGGCAGTTCCCCTCCCCCACACTACGCCGCGACGCGGTTGTGGGGCGGCATCGCGCCCTCTTCGAGTTTCTGGACGTGGGACGCGCACGGCGCGCGCTCCTACGGCCTGCTCACGCTCCACCTCGAGAAACAGCACGCCGGCACGCGATGGCCGCACGTCTTTGACGCCTCAGCGGCGGGGTCGGGGCAGCAGCCCGAGGTCGCCGAGACCCTCGACCCGTCCGAGCTGTACGCGATTCGCGAGTCCCTCGAAAAGTACACCACGGCGATGCAGGAAGGGGGCGTGGCGGCGGCGGCGGCGGCTCGTCCAAGTCTTGCTGACGGCGAGGTCGACGAGGAAGTGGACGCTACTGTCGGGACGGAGGTATGTATCACGTGGGTAGGAGGAGGTGCCGACCCCGACCCCGACCCCGACCTTGTAGCGTGGGCGCGCGAAGACTGGGACGTGCCGTTCACGGTGCTCTCCACGCCGTTGCCGGGAATCGCTGGCGACGACGAGATCTCGTTGGTGGTCCGACACACGATCGACGGGCTGTCGTTCGTGCTGTCGTCGTCGTCCGACGAGGACGCGGCCAGCGGATCGTTGCCCGCGTGGACGCACGCGTCCACCTTTTCCGCGCTCGCGTTTGTGCTGGCTTCGAAGCGAGACACTCGCTTTACCTATCACGTCCCGTCCAAGGCCGTGCTGGCGTTCGAAGGTGGAGGTGCGGACTATGGGGGGAACCTGTACATTTACCGTAACGCCAAGCCGAAGAGCAACGTGGCGAAGCAGGCCATCTTGAAGCTTACGGGGAACGCTTCGGGGTCGCTGCTCGGCGTGGGAGCTACACGTATAGGAGGGCAGACCATCATCCTGTGCTTATGTGAAAAAGAGCTGCTTGTCCTACAGAACGTGCTATGAAGAGGAAATACACTACGAGGACGAGACAGACACAAAGTATTTCAGTATTGTAATACAATGGTATGCCGGCGAGTGATCGAGAAAGAGATTGAGCAGCAACGACCTACGGGTGAACAAATATAAAAAGAGAGTATGTACGCGTACCACATACAAGAAATCATTACGGAGACATACATATTCGTGCGTGCTTGAATAGACACAAGGCCAACGGATGAAATGAAGCATGCTCGACTCACCCCTTCAACGGGTCCCCATTCGCGCCGAGATAGTATTCAACCGCGGTCGGGGAGAGCGCATTGGATCCATCAGGAAGAGTCGACAGCTGTTTCTGCTTATGAATACCGTTGGCTAGGTGCCGTGGTGATAGGGGAGTGGTCTCGCCATGGGGTGTGTCGGGTGGAGGGGAGGGTGGCCCCTGGGTGGACGTAGACGATGGTGTTGGCGGGTCGTGCTCGTGTCCGTGTATGCCATTTGCGCGAATTTCTGCGGGGTCCCTCGTCTCCACCGGAGACAGATCTATTACTCTGTCAAAGGTCTCCTCGAAACCCTCTCCATCTTCATCCATAGGTTCGTCGTGCTCAAGGTCTTCCGCTAGTTCGAGGTCCACGACTTCCTCGGAGAGTGAACTCATTAATATAGAGGTTATTTGGGAAGCGGGTGGTTCCTCCCCCCTCTCCTCGTCACTCTCCTCCTCGTCTGCGTCTGCGAACATGCGGACTCCTGAGTCACTCATGATGCTTGATCCCGGATGAAACGAAATGCCGCCACCAAGACTATCCGTGATGACTTTCGTCAGTTGGTCGAGGGAGGTGGGATGTGGACCACGTAGTGGGGAAGTCCGTTCTCGCGCCTTGTGTTCCTCTTCTTCACGCTCCAGGGCCTCGACATTCGCGCGTCGTGTCCGCCATGACATTAAGCGGGTAGTCGAGTATATTTGCGGTGGTGCGTCGGGGGTGAGGTAGCCGAGTTTATTTACGACACGGTCCTTAACCATGGCATACCATTCCTCTTCGCTTTTGCCGTTCAGAATGGCGATGACCAGGATGGTCATGTTATCGCAACCGATACCCTGAGCGCCATGTGTATCGGGAGCCAGGCAGTGCTCCATAATGTTTTCACAGATCTGGCCCATAGGCGTCCCCTGTGCAACTTCGCGACGGACGAAATCGACCACCTGTTGCGAATTCAAACAATCCCATATTCCTGAAGGTGTTCCCGTAAGCGAGATTGTGCAACACTTCGGTGCAGACTCACCGTCGCAAGCTAGTACGAAAAACTCGTCGTCTTCTGTGATGTCATGTACGGTGACATCGGGATTCGACGTAATGACCTGCTTGTCGGGGGTGAGAGAATAGTTCTTTTTGAACTCAAAGTCGCCCAAGGCTCTGGCGAGGGCGAGGTTCCCTAAATCGAATTTGTCAACCTTTCATGTCGATCATGAAAATAGCCGAAGCGAACCATTGACACGTCCAAATTCAATGTAGCCACCGGCTGCCAGAATGCGTTTTCTCTCCGCTATAGATCAGGTTAGAACGATAAGGGGCAAGTAGTTGAGAAACTACAGACATTCGTTCCCGGGCTTGTGATCAAAGCTCAATGGCTTCGCTTCGCCCTTTACGCTGAGCACACTCCTAGAGTCGCCAGCATTTGCCTGATAGATAGCTTGATAAGCCTGTCAACGATCTCCGAAAGAGGAATCATTGGCGCATACAACGAAGATCCTGTTGTCTCTCGTGACCAACGCGGTGACCGCGGTGCATCCAGAAGGATCCCTAGAGTAAGCAGGATCTGAACCAAGTCAGCGTACATCTTACGATCTAGCGAGAACTACTAAGCACTTGTGAGCATTTCCTCATCCATGCCTAAGAATGCACGTCTCATGGCTTCTTCGTAGTTCTGTTGTCGATACGAATCTTCCTGTACCAAACGTCTGTGCACATTTTGGCCGGCAAATCGTGCGACTGAGCTGCCTGTGGTTGACTCGCTCAACGGCAACGAAGGAACGGGAGATAGGATATCACCACCGTACCTCCATGTCCATCATACACGGCGAAGAAAGTGTTAGAGTTTGCATCTTCTTCTGATTCATCGAGATTTAATGAAACAGCGTGCGCATCTTCCATACCTGTAGGGAAGAGTGGGATCAGGGAATCAAGAAGCGACGCGAAGAGATAGAATTTCCGCGAGATCAGAAGGGAGGCATGGTTTCTGCTGAAGGGAGGAAGAGTTTGAAACTCACTTAACCGCCATCCCTGCATCTCAGAGACACCATAAATGAAACGAGCATTCTCGCCTGTCTCGGTATATTTCTGGGTCGCTGCGGGAAAGAAAAAGAATGTGCTCGGCTTAAGTAAAGGAACCGTTGATGGAGGCTTCTGCAACGGCCAACCTGGGTAAGATAAAATTTGACCCTGGGGGAGTGAGCAGATAACGTCAGTTGCTGAGGATATCGAGAAATCGGAAATAATCCTACCATGAAAAGTTAGCTGAGAGGAAATGGGGAGAGAGAGTGGGATGGAGAGAGATGAAAAGAGGGGAAAGGGAGCGGGGTAGAGGGCTGAGTATTATTTGAGGGTCGTGTGCGTGAGCGGCGACGGGGCAAATTGCAGATGTTAACAGAATGAGAATAATGGCGGCGGCAGCGCTGCATGCACTGACGGACTATCATCCATGTTTGGTGTTGTGTATCTTAACCTCACACAGACACACACAACCAACTTGTTCGCAGTCGCAGCCTTCAGAAGCAGCTAAGCTACTGTATTTGCCTTTACCGATAAACGTACCCCCATCTTCGATGACTCACTCTCAATACCCCTTCACCATTAGAACACTTTTCATATTCATATCCGGTATAATCGCGGGGAATCGCTCGCCATGAGGTGCTTATTTTGACGCCTGCCATCGTGGACTTGTCACACAGTACACTCCTGGGCACAGGGCATAAGTTGGGTATCCATCGGATTGGCCTATCATGGATGTACTCAGGGCTCCGTATGATACCCTTTTCCATTACCCTCATCGTAGTGATTCACACCGGTCTTGGCGTCCTTACCTAAATGCGGGAGCCAAGTAATTGTGACACAGTAACTCCATTCGTATTTGCCCAAGTTGTGCGTAGTTTCAAAAACATCACCGACGCTTGTATAGCATATAGAGCGGCGGATGTAGGTACTTAAACATACACTCGTATAAAACCTTTCCTTTACCTCTCATAAAGGAGAGAACTCCGGAGCGTTCGAGATCTTGAGATTACCCTCAGTAGCTCCTGAAAGACGCTTATACTACACGGAAATCCTGATTCCCGGCGGTGGCGTTGGCGTAATGCGCGGCGTAACGTGTGGGTATTGTCGCTGCAGTGGCGCATGGGAATGGATGGGTGGGGTTTTTGTGGTCGATATCCGATATCCAATACAAGCCGTGATCGAGGAAGGCGCCTCAGGTGCTGCCAGCTCCTGTGGACGAACTTCTGGAGAAGGGGTCGCTCATGGGTAATGGGGAAGACGGGGGCGAGGATGGTGGTGTATCGAATATCTCGATGACCTCATGGGCGGGGGTCCTGACGACTTCGTAGATTGCATTGGACTCGTCGTGTTCCCAGCCACCTAATTCATCTTCATCTTCCTCCTCTTCAGAGTCATGATCCACGTCGTTTGTACTCCTCGTAATAGTCCGTGAGGGGTCCTGGTGGCCGCATTCTTCATCACTTGAATCCAGAACCTCTATTACATCGTCCGCCAGATCGTCACCCTCGGTCACGACCTCCTGGTCCTGCAGCTGGGTGAGATCCTCGCCAAAGTCTTCGTCGACGGGACCAAACTCCTCTCGCGTCCGCCTCTCCGCCTCGAGAAACTCTCGGAGGTCGTCCTCACCCTCGGAATCGGCGTCATGTAACGGCTTGACGCGTCTGAGCTGCGCCTCGAACCTGTTCTGGACGCGCGGTGCGCGCGGCGAATGCGCGAATGCGTCGATCTCGTCGAAGTCGTCATCATCATCATCGTCTTCGTCTTCGCTGTGCGCGCCCCCGGCCTCGCTGCTCGCATCGTTGCCGAGCTCCTCCATAGGCGAAACGTTGCCGCCAAAGTTGACCTGCGCACCCAAACTGCGCACGACGCCGCGGTCTTTCAGGATCTTCTCGGAGCGGAGGTCGATGATGTCATCTTCGTCGAGGGGACGCGCGTAGCGCTGCGCGAGTTGGGCCCACGCGTCCTTAAGACGCATCGAACTTTCGAATCGGGCCTGGTGAAAGTCGACCCCACTGCGATCCCGCGAGGGCGTCGAGGGGAGAGAAGAGCTTGACGAAGGTGTACTGGCATGACGTTGACGCTTAGATGGGGATGGATGTTCGGGTGGGTGGTCCGGGGGTCGAGTGGTGTGGCGCGGTCCTGGAGAAGACGCGGGATGTGTTAAAAAGAGGGACCCAGGACATCGCTTTTCCGCAAGGTGCGAAGTTTTGGGAGAGTACATGACTTTGACCAGTCGGGCCAGTTGCTTCAGCCCGAGGATGAGTGTGCTCCGCTCGCCTTGTGGGTGGGTGTGGGCCTCGCACGTGACAATCCTGACCCACATGATCGTGTATAAGAAGCGAAGGACGCTACTCTTCGGGATTATACAAGTCAACATATTTCGGAGGCTTGTGCTCCCAGTCAATTCTTTGTGCCGTCAATCCTTCCACTTTTGCTGGGTTTGAAGGTGTCACGGATGGTGTGCTGAACGTAAGTTGTTGTCTCGTGAGTTCTCCTGGACTTGTCCTATGGCGATCGCTCAAGTGGAACACAGCTTGGCCTCCAACAGCATTTCTCAAAGCTTTCTACTCTCAGGAACAATCTTACCGCCGTTTCTTCCAGCACCACCCCCGGTAGAGTCGAGCAGTGCGTCGTGGTCGTGTCCGAGTCTGCATGATCACGAACTCGTGACTTGGATAACAAAGTCACGTCCAACACGAGGCTGTTCCGAGTCCACGAGTCCACAATGACCCTCAGCGTCAATCATGGGGCGCAGGGATCCTCAAAACCCCAATTTTCGATCCAACTGGCTGACTCATTGAACGATGTCAATTCACAAGTTAATCGATGGCAGATCCAAGCATCCACGCTACCCTTCCGACATCCGGATCGTGCTGTGATTACCCACAATATTGCGACCTATCACATGTCTCGCTACAAGGTGACTCGACAGAAGGGAGACCTTGACCAAGCTATCGTGGGATATGCCGAGGCGCTTTTGCGTGGAATGAATCATCCTCCCCTGGACATTTTGACATTCGAGCACCTGACGCGTGCATTACTCACTCGTTTCGATGACTTCGGAGCGAGGGAAGACCTGGACCACATTATCTCATACTTTTGCCACCTCTCCAACCTCCCGCTAGATGTCGTCGGCATCAAGCGCCTCGATGTCTTCAAGGGCCTTGCCGATGCCCTCCGCTGTAGATTCGAAGTTGGAGGGCGACTGGGGGACATTGAGGATTCGATATCGTTGCTTCGACATGTCATCACCATGGTCCCTCCAGCCACAGATGATTATCGCCTCGTCACGAGCAAGCTAGCAAGTGCTTGGAGAGAAAAATATGAACAAACTGACGAGTCAGAAGATCTCACCAAGGCCATCAGCCACTATCGTGCGCTGCTCACATCCTGCCCACTGGACCATCCCTCGCGTTCTTCATGTCTCAGAGTCCTTGCGGATGTGTTGGCATCACGCTCTCAATGGAGCGGTGACCTGAACGATGTTGAGGACGCCGCTACGCTATATCAAGAGTTGCTTGACCTCCTGGACCAGGAAGACTCCGACCGAATGTGGGTTCTCAGGAACCTTGCTAACATCTATCATATCCGCTTCAGGCAAACATATGACTCGGAGGATCTTGAGACAGCAATCAGTCGGCATCGTGAGGTCCTCCTTTTGTGTCCTCCGGACCACGAGGGCAAGGACAAACTCCTGAGGGATCTTGGGTTTTCGCTCATCAGTCGCTTCGAGAATTTTGGTCGCATGGACTGTTTAGAGGAGGCAATTTCGCTTTATCGTGCCTCTCTTCGCCTCTGTCCCCGAGGTCACCCACGTCGACAACAATCTTTGTCTAGACTCGCCAACGCCATGTATTTGCGCTACCTTCAGACACATAGCATTGAAGATTTGGAGGAAATGAGTGGCCTTGAACGTGAAGCTTTGGCTCTCACACCTTCAGGGCACCCAATGCGTCCACACATGCTACATAACCTCTCGCTCAGTCTTCAAACACAATATAAATGGACCGGTGACATGGGTTACATCGAAGAGGGAATTGAACACCTTTATGAAGCTTCGAAATTAATCAAATCTGGACATCCCCAATCGCCACGCATTCCTCACCTTCTTGCGAGGAACCTGCTTATCCGTTTTATGCACCGTGGCGCAGATAAAGATATGGCCGACGCAATCAAACACTACCGAACTTCCATTTCCTTGATGCCTGAAGGATATTTAGATGTCCCCTCCATGCTCTCTAACTTTGCCGGTGACTTGGGCTTTATTTTTTCCCGGACCGGCGATGCAGAACATCTCGAGGAGTCCATTGCTTTGTATCGATCTGCCGTCGAATACCCATTCTCTGGTGTGCGTGATAGACTGGGAGCAGCTCAAAGTTGGACAGCCACCGCGCGCTTCACACGACACTCCTCAGCTCTGACTGCATACCGCAAAGCCCTCTCCTTACTGCAGCGTGCAATAGACTTAGGTCCCACAGTACAAAGTCGGCACGAATATATCAGTGGCCGAGCCACGGAGCACCTTCGGAGTCTTCCAATGGACGCCGCGTCATACGCAATCATGATCGAGTCTCGTGCCTATGAGGAAGCCATTGAGATGCTCGAACAAGGGAGAGCGCTCCTGTGGTCCGGCATGCGCAGCCTTCGCACCCCACTCGATCGCCTCCACGAAGTCGACAAATCTCTAGCAGATGAATTCACAGAAATCAGTCAAGCATTAGAGGCAATAATCACTACAACCCATGTTCGTGATTTCGTGCAGACACCAGCTGGAACGGATGACGATGATGTCGCGATTGGGAGAAAGGACACGTTTGCTCGTGACTTGGCGGAGAAGCGCAGGCTCTCAGAGGAACTGGATAAGGTTGTCTTGCGGATCCAAGCATCGCCAGGATTCGAGAACTTCTGGAGACCCATCCCTTTTCGTCACCTCCAAACCGCGGCTATAGGAGGTCCAGTGGTCATCATTAATCTATCCAAATACTGTTCCGATATTCTCATCATCCGCTCCAACCACCCAGTTGTTCATATCCCTACTCCGACCAACTTCTTTGATAGAGCTACAAACCTCGCTCATCAACTGTCAGAAACGCGGAAGAGTTACCGCTTGGAGTCAAAAAAATATGATCGTGTATTGCGACAGACACTGGAGGAACTGTCCGAGTTGGTGGGTCAGCCTGTTGCCAAGAGGTTAATGGAGCTTGGAATTCCAGAACAGTCCCGAATCTGGTTGTGTCCAACTTCTGTGTTGGCCTCCCTTCCGATTCACGCTGCAGGACCAATATCTTCTCACACCAATGTCAAACGATACCTTTGTGACATTTACGTGTGTTCATACACACCAAGCCTCTCAGCGCTGATAGCGTCGAGGTCCCGCAACTTATCGGGATCTGCGAATGCGCAGCCATCGTTACTCATTGTTGGACAGCCAGACGAAACCCTTCCCGGAGTAGACTCAGAAACACGCAGTATCGAATCTTTGGTTGGCAGCAGTTCTGTGACAAGGATCACAGGCGAAGCAGCGACACCTGAAAACGTGATCGCTCACCTTCCGATGCATCCCTGGGTGCATTTTGCGTGCCACGGCATGCTGCAACCGGGTCGGCCTTTCGAGTCATCCTTTCTTCTCCAGTACAACACCCACCTCACACTCATTCGCATTGCCAAGTCTCACCTTCCCACTGCAGAACTTGCATTCCTAGCTGCCTGTCATACTGCGGAACTAGCAGAGGATGGCACGCCGGATGAGGTGCTCCATCTGACTGCTGCGATGCAGTTTAGTGGATTCAGGAGCGTGATTGGGACTATGTGGGCGATGGCTGACAAAGATGGGAAGGACCTTTCAGAGCACTTCTATAGCAAGATGTTTGCTGTGGGTGCGCAAGTTGCCAATTATGAGCAATCAGCAAGGGCGCTCCGACACGCGACTCAGAAACTGAGGACGAAGAAGGGTGTTTCGCTCGAGCGATGGGTGAACTTTGTCCACTATGGAGCTTGATCAGAGAGTAGGAATGCTGGATAGCATTAGGGTGAGTTGCTCGAAATCGCTTGACTGAACCAGTATGACTGATGCCGTAGAACACCCACATACTAATGAAGTTTTCTGTTAATGTACTCGGTTCTCCGACTCGGATGTTGCACGGTTTGCACGGACCATCTAGGTATCACACGTTCTGTACTCACCGGGTCCACCCTATCTTTGGTATTCTCCTACGTGTTGGTTATTGCCTGTTTGTATGTAACCGCATATTACGTGGATGTATCGCCATGCTCTCTCGAAAATCCCTTCCACTCCCCGCCTCAAATAGTGCCTCGCACCCATCTATGGATCAGCCTATCTTGCTCTACTTGCCTCACGTTTCCAAGCACCTCGCATCGTGGCCAGAACACATTGTAAATCCACCATGCGTTCTGGCTGGAAAATCTTAGTTCGCCGTGCTAGATATTTCACGTCTTGTATCTTTTACAGCTCAATTTTTTGTCTATACTACTTCTACGTCTACATCGCATTTTCTTACAAACATGCCGAACCACCTGAAGACATCATAATGTCACTTCGAGCTGAAACAAAGACAGGTTATCACCACGCGTCATATTGTGAATTTACCTATTATTCTTGTTTAAACACGTCGACGGTGACTCTCATCAGGGAAGATCACCTTTCTATGCCTCGCCTATTGTCATCAATACTATTTGATTAAACCACGGCATGGGAAGATATGCACATTGCTTCAACGCATGGAACACGCCAATCCAGTCCGTCTGGGGTAAACGAAAATTCTTGCTGCTGTGGATCACAAGCCACGGCGTCGCCGAGTCGATCACTTGTCCACATGGTCCGTCCCGTAGAAATTTTCAACCACCTTCCTTGCTTCGTCGTCTCGGGGATAGCTACTTCATAGTTGGACTGTATTAGCAGTCAGCCAATTATGGGACCCGGGGAGGGTTGGTGTTATGGTCGCTCACTTTATCAGTGGAGTAGCCGTTCGTAAAAGCTGTGTTGAAAACGTCATTGTAGCACACGAGACTGTCGAGATTGAACTGTACTGTACAATGCTTAGCCTGATCCAGCTATGCCAGCGGGTAAATACTCAGGACACGGGGCTGTATGTAGCTTTATTGATTACGTCGATATCGATACGCGCTATATGGATGGTTAGGGTATGGCAAACGGGCAGAGACGCACCTACTTGGCAAATGTCTCACCATACTTCTTCATACACTACAGCTCGACCTTGAATAAGAACGTGGGCAAGACGAGGATACCTTTTCGTGAAATAAAAAATATCACCGATAGTAGCTACAGCTTATGTAGTATATGGACAATCACCCTTATCCCACATGTTGGGGGATCTCTCATAGCTTGTCGTGACAAGATTGCTCGTTATAATTGCTCGGTCGATGGTTTCGACCACACGGGTATGTCTCTCCCCATTTGCGCCCTTCCTGTGAAACTTCATTGGATCAGCTTGGGCTGGACACGACGAGCTATTACTCGCAAAGGTCGATGATGTCGTCTTCGTCGAGGGGACGCGCGTAGCGCTGCGCGAGCTGGCCATGCGTCCTCCAGACGCATCGTGCGTTCGAAGCGGGCCTGGTAAAAGTCCACGCCGCTGCGATCCCGCGAGGGCGTCGAGGGGAGAGAACAGCTTGACGAAGGTGTACTGGCAGGACGTTGACGCTTAGATCGGGATGGATGTTCGGGTGGGTGGTCCGGGGGTCGAGTGGTGTGGCGTGGTCCTGGAGAAGACGCAGGATGTGTTAAAAAGAGGGAGCCAGGACGTCGCTTTTCTGCAAGGTGCGAAGTTTTGGTGGAGTTCATCGAGACCTTAACCAGTCGGGCCAGTTGCCTCAACCCGAGGATGATGAGTGTGCCTAGCTCGCCTTGTGTTCCTCGCGCCTCGCACGTGACAATCCGACCTAAGTTGAACAAGCGGACGAATGAGTGTCATTCGTCCGACAAGTCACATATTTCCACTTTTGCTGTGCTCTCAGTCAATTTTTGGTGCCGTCAATCCTTCCACTTTTTCCGGGTTCGAAGGCGTCACGGATGGTGTGCTGAACGTAAGTTGTTGTCTTGTGAATTCTCCTGGACTTGCCCTATGGCGATCGCTCAAGTGGAACACAGCTTGGCCTGTCGAGCTCACAACAGCCTTTCTGCTCTCAGCAACAATCTTATCGCCGTTTCTTCCAACACCACCCCCGGTAGAGTCGAGCAGTGGGTCGTGGTCGTGTCCGAGTCGGCATGATCGCGAACTCACTTGGATAACAAAATCACAGGCGACACGAGGCTGCTCTGAGTCCACGAGTCCACAATGGCCCTCAACTTCGATAATGGGGCACAGGGATCCTCGAAATCCCAATTTTCGACCCTATCGATAGATTCATTGAACGATTTCGATGTCAACTCAGAAATCAATCGATGGCAGATCCTAGCACCCACACTGCCCTTCCGACATCCGGATCGCGCTCTGATTGCCCACATTATCGCGGTTTACCACCACTTCCGCTACGGGACGACTGGACAGAAGGGAGACCTTGACCAAGCTATCGTGGGATATGCCGAGGCGCTTTTGCGTGGAATGAATCATCCTCCCTTGAACATTGAGTCTTTCGAGTACCTGACGCGTGCATTGGTCTCTCGTTTCAATGACTTCGGAACGAGGGAAGACCTGGACCACATTATCTCATACCTTCGCCACCTTTCCAACCTCCCGCTAGAGGTCGCTGGCATCAAGCGCCTCGATGTCCTCAATGACCTTGCTGATGCCCTCCGTGGTAGATTCAAAGTTGGAGGGCGACCGGAGGACATTGAGGATGCGATCTCGTTGCTTCGACATGTCATCACCATGGTCACTCCAGCCACAGATGATTATCGCATCATCGCAAGCAAGCTAGCAATTGCTTGGAAAACAAAATGTGAACAAACTGACGAGTCAGAAGATCTCGCCGAGGCTATTAGCCATTATCGTGCAGTGCTCACCTCCAGTCTATTGGGCCATCCATCGCGTCCTTTCCACCTCAGCGACCTTGTGAAGATGTTGAAGTCACGCTTTGAACGGAGCGGCGACCTGAACGATGTTAACGACGCCGCTACGCTGTGTCAAGAGTTGCTTGACCTCCTGGACAAGGAAGACCCCGACCGGGTGTGGGCTCTCATGGAGCTTGCTAGCGTCTATCATTCCCACTTCAGGCAAACATATGACTCGGAAAATCTTGAGAAAGCAATCAGTCGGTATCGTGAGGCCCTCCTTTTGTGTCCTCCGGACCACGAGATCAAGGACACACTCCTGATCGACCTTGGGTTTTCGCTCAAGAGTCGCTTCGAAACCTTTGGTCGCATGGACTGTTTGAACGAGGCAATTTCGCTTCATCGTGCCGCTATTCGCCTCTGTCCCCGGGGTCACCCACATCGACAACAATCTTTGCGTGGACTCGCCAACGCCATGCATTTGCGCTACCTTCGGACACGTAGAATTGAAGATTTGGAGGAAACGATTAACCTAGAACGTGAAACTTTAGTTCTCACACCCCCAGGGCACCCGATGCGTCCGCAGATGCTATACAACCTCTCGGTCAGCTTTCAAACACAATATACTTGGACCGGTGACATGGGTTACATCGAAGAGGGAATTGAACATCTTTATGAAGCTTCGAAATTAGTCAAATCTGGACATCCTGATTCACGACTCATTCTTCACCTTCTCGCGGGGAACCTGCTTCGCCGCTTTATGCACCGTGGCGCAAATAAAGATATTGCCGACGCAATCAAACATTACCGAACTTCCATTTCCTTAATGCCCGAAGGACATTCAGGGGTCTCCTCCATGCTCTCTAACTTTGCCTGTGACTTGCGCCTTATTTTTTCCTGGACTGGCGATGTAGAACATCTCAAGGAGTCCATTGCTTTGTCTCGATCTGCCGTCGAATACCCATTCTCTAGTGTGCGTCATAGACTGACGGCAGCTAACAGTTGGACAGTCACCGCGCGCCTCAGTGGACACCCCTCAGCTCTGACTGCATACCGTAAAGCCCTCTCCTTACTGCAGCGTGCAATAGACTTAGGTCCCACAGTACAAACTCGACACGAATATATCAGTGGCCGAGACATTGAGCACCTTCGGACTCTTCCAATGGACGCCGCGTCATACGCTATCGAGTCCCGTGCCTATGAGGAAGCCATTGAGATGCTCGAACAAGGGAGAGCGCTCCTGTGGTCCGGCATGCGCAGCCTTCGCACCCCACTCGAACACCTCCACGAAGTCGACAGATCTCTAGCAGATGAATTCACAGAAATCAGTCAAGCATTGGAGGCAATAATCACTACAACCCATGTTCGTGATTTCGTGCAGACACCAGCTGGAACGGATGACGATGATGTCGCGATTGGGAGAAAGGACACGTTCGCTCGTGACTTGGCGGAGAAGCGCAGGCTCTCAGGGGAACTGGATAAGGTTGTCTTGCGGATCCAAGCATCGCCAGGATTCGAGAACTTCTGGAGACCCATCCCTTTTCGTCACCTCCAAACCGCGGCTATAGGAGGTCCAGTGGTCATCATTAATCTATCCAAATACTGTTCCGATATTCTCATCATCCGCTCCAACCACCCAGTTGTTCATATCCCTACTCCGACCAACTTCTTTGATAGAGCTACAAACCTCGCTCATCAGCTCTCAGAAACGCGGAAGAGTTACCGCTTGGAGTCAAAAAAATATGATCGTGTATTGCGACAAACACTGGAGGAACTGTCCGAGTTGGTGGGTCAGCCTGTTGCCAAGAGGTTAATGGAGCTTGGAATTCCAGAACAGTCCCGAATCTGGTTGTGTCCAACTTCTGTGTTGGCCTCCCTTCCGATTCACGCTGCAGGACCAATATCTTCTCACACCAATGTCAAACGATACCTTTGTGACATTTACGTGTGTTCATACACACCAAGCCTCTCAGCACTGATAACGTCGAGGTCCCGCAACTTATCAGGACCTGCGAGTGGGCAGCCATCGTTACTCATTGTCGGACAGCCAGACGAAACCCTTCCCGGAGTAGACTCAGAAACACGCAGTATCGAATACCTGGTTGGCAGCAGTTCTGTGACAAGGACTGCAGGCGAAGCAGCGACACCTGAAAACGTGATCGCTCACCTTCCGATGCATCCCTGGGTGCATTTTGCGTGCCACGGCGTGCTGCAACCGGGTCGGCCTTTCGAGTCATCCTTTCTTCTCCAGCACAACACCCACCTCACACTCATTCGCATTGCGAAGACTCACCTTCCCACTGCAGAACTTGCATTCCTAGCTGCCTGCCATACTGCGGAACTAGCAGAGGATGGTACGCCGGACGAGGTGCTCCATCTGACTGCTGCGATGCAGTTTAGTGGATTCAGGAGCGTGATTGGGACTATGTGGGCGATGGCTGATGAAGATGGGAAGGACCTTTCAGAGTACTTCTATAGTAAGATGTTTGCTGCGGGCGCACAAGTTGCCAGCTATGAGCAGTCAGCAAGGGCACTGCGGCACGCGGCTCAGAAACTGAGGACAGAGAAGGGTGTTTCGCTCGAGCGATGGGCGAACTTTGTCCACTATGGAGCCTGATCAGAGAGTAGGAACGCTGGGTAACATTAGGGTGAGCCGCTCGAAATCACTTGACTGAACCAGTATGACTGATGCCGTAGTCACGGTAGTGATCGAGATTGTGAACACCCACATACTAATGAAGTTTTCTGCTATTGTACTCGGTTCTCTGACTCGGATGTTGCTCGGTTTACACTGACCATCTAGCACTACATGTGTACTCTCTGTCTATTCTACTTTGCTTCGATATTCTCCTTGGCGCGCTCTATGTTACCGGTATTACACGTTCTGTACTCACCGGGTCCACTCTATCTTTGGTATTCTCCTACGTGTTGGTCGTGGCCTATCTGTATGTGACCCTGTATTACGCGAATGTACCGCCATGCTTTCTCGAAAATCCCTTCTACAGTAGTACTCCCCGCCTCAAATGGTGCCTGGCACCTATCTATGATCAGCCTATCTCGCTCTACTTACCTCACGGTTCACACCAGTTCCGAGCACCTCGCATCGTGGCAGGAACACATTGTAAACGCCATCCACCATGCCTTCTGGTTGGAAAATCTCAGTTCAGCTCAATTTTTTGTCTATACTACTTCTACGTCTACATCGCTTTTCCTACAAACAAGTTGAACCACCTGAAGACATCATAATGTCACTTCGAGCTGAAACAAAGACAGGTTATCATCACGCGCGTCATATTGTGAATGTACCTATTATTCTTGTTCAAACACGGTGGCTCTCATCCGGGAAGATCACCTTTCTGTGCCTTGCCTATCATCATCAATACTATTTGATCAGGTGCACATTGCTTCAGCGCATGGAACACGCCAATCTCGTCCGTCTGGGGTAAATAAAAATCCTTGCTGCTGTGGATCACAAGCCACGGCATCGACCACTTGTCCACATGGTCCGTCACGTAGAAATTTTCAACCACCTCTCTCGCTTTGTCGTCTCAAGAACAGGTACCCATTCATAGTTGAACTGTATTAGCAGTCAGCCAATTATGGGACCCGGGGAGGGTTAGTGTTACGGTCGCTCACAAAGAAAAGTTTGTCAGTGGAGTAGCCGTTCGTAAAAGCTGTGTTGAAAACGTCATTGTGGCACACGAGACTGTCGAGATTGAACTGTGACTATACTGTACAATGCTTGGTCTCCAATCCAGCTATGCCAGTGGGTAAATACTCAGAACATGGGGCTGTATGTAGCTTTTTCTAGCTTTGTTGATTACGTCGAATCGATACGCGCTATATGGATGACTAGGCTATGGCAAACGGGTAGAGACACATCTACTTGGCAACCGTCTCACCATACTTCTTCATACACCACAGCCCACAGACCTTAAATAAGAACGTGGCAAGAGGAGGATATCTTTCTGTCAAATAAGAAATCTCACCGATGGTGGCTACAGCTCATTTATTATATGGACAGCCACCCCTATCCCACATGCCACTGCCAGTGTTGGGTATCTCTCATGGCTTGTCGTGACAAGATTGCTCGTTATTATTGCTCGGTCGATGGTTTCGATACACTGGTATGTCGCCCTCCCTATGAAGGTTCGTGGAACGCTTAGGCTGGACACGACGAGCAATTACTCGCGGAGGTCGATGATGTCGTCTTCATCGAGAGGACGCATGTAGCGCTGCGCGAGCTGGGCCCATGCGTCCTTCAGACGCATTGTGCTTTCAGAAGCGGGCCTGGTAAAAGTCCACGCCACTGCAACCTCGCGAGGACGTCGAGGGGAGAAATGAACTCGATGAGGGTGTACTGGCATGATGTGGACACTTAGACGGGGAGGGATATTCAGGTGGGTTCTGGGGGTCTGCAAGGTGCGAAGTTTTGGGAGAGTACACCGAGACTTTAACTGAAACCAGTCGGGCCACTGGCAGTTGCCAATGCTACAGGAGGATGAGGACACTGTGGGCCTCACACGTGACAATCCCGACCTAACCACATGATCGTGTATAAGCGACTCGGAACGACGCTGACACTCTTCGGGATTACACTAAGTCTACGTTTGCTGGGGAGGCTTGTGCTTTCAGTCAATCCTCACCTACAGCTGGCAATTCATATAGCTCCCCAGGGTCAGAACCGCGATATCATTTTTGGTGCCGTCAATCCTTCCACTTTTGCTGGGTTCGACTCGGAAGGCGTCACGGATGGTGTGCTGAACGTGAGTTGTTGTCTCGTGAATTCTCCTGGACTTGTCCTATAGCGATCGCTCAATTGTAGCGCATCTTGGCCTGTCGAGCTCACAATAGCATTTCCCGAAGTGTTTACTTTCTGCTCTCAGCAACAAGCTTACCGCCGTTTCTTCAAACATCACCCCCAGTAGAGTCGAGCCGTGCGTTGTGGTCGTGTCCGAGTCTGCATGATCGCGAACTCGTGACTTGGATAACAAGGTCACGGCGGCACGAGGCTGCTCGGAGTCCACGGGTCCACAATGGCCGTCAACGTCAATCATGGGGCGCAGGGATCCTCAAGACCCCAATTTTCGAACCAAGGGCTTGATTCATTAAACGATGTCAACTCACAAGTTAATCGATGGCAGACCCAAGCATCCACACTACCCTTCCGACATCCGGATCGTGGTTGGATTGCCCACAATATTGCGAGTTGCCACATGTCTCGCTACAAGGCGACTGGACAGAAGGGAGACCTTGACCAAGCTATCGTGGGATATGCCGAGGCGCTTTTGCGTGGAATGAATCATCCTCCCATGAACATTAAGACTTTCGACCACCTGACGCGTGCATTACTCATTCGTTTCGAGGACTTCGGAACGAGGGAAGACCTGGATCACATTATCTCATACTTTCGCCACCTCTGCCACCTCCCACTAGGGGTCGCCGGCATCAAGCGCTTCAATGTCCTCGATGGCCTTGCCGATGCCCTCCACTATAGATTCGAAGTTGGAGAGCGACCGGAGGACATTGAGGATCTGATCTCGTTGCTTCGACATGTCATCACCATGGTCCCTCCGGGCACAGATGACTATCGCCGAATCGCAAACAATCTAGCAAATTCTTGGGGGAAAAAATATGAACAAACTGACGAGTCAAAAGATCTCACCGAGGCTATCAGCCACTATCGCGCGGTGCTCACATCCTGTCCACTGGGCCATCCCTTGCGTTCTTCATGCCTCAGAGACCTTGCGGATTTGTTGACATCAAGCTCTGAACGGAGCGGTGACCTGAACGATGTTCAGGATGCCGCTACACTATATCAAGAGTTACTTGACCTCCTGGACAAGGAAGACTCCGAGCGAATGTGGGTTCTCATGAACCTTGCTAGCGTCTATCATATCCACTTCAGGCAAACACATGACTCGGAAGATCTTGAGAAAGCAATCACTCGGTATCGTGAGAGCCTCTTGTTGTGTCCTCCGGACCACGAGAGCAAGGACAAACTCCTGAACAACCTTGGGTTTTCGCTCATCAGTCGCTTCGAACACTTTGGTCGCATGGACTGTTTGGAGGAGGCAATTTCGCTTTATCGTGCCGCTCTTCGCCTCTGTCCTTGGGGTCACCCACGTCGACGAGAATCTTTGCGTGGACTCGCCAACGCCATGTATTTGCGCTGCCTTCGGACACATAGAATGGAAGATTTGGAGGAAACGATTAACCTAGGACGTGAAAATTTAGCTCTCACACCTCCAGGGCACCCAATGCGTCCGCAGGCCCTATATAACCTCTCGGTTCACCTTCAAACACAATACAAATGGACCGGTGACATGGGTTACATCGAAGAGGCAACTGGACATCTTTATGAAGCTTCGAAATTAGTCAAATCTGGACATCGCCTTTCACGACGCATTCCTCACCTTCTTGCGGTGAACCTGCTCCACCGCTTTAGGTACCGTGGCGCGGATAAAGATATTGCCGACGCAATCAAACACTACCGAACTTCCATTTCCTTAATCCCCGAAGGTCATCCAGATGTCTCCCCCATGCTCTCTAACTTTGCCTACGGCTTGGACTTTATTTTTTCCCGGACCGGCAATGTAGAATATCTCGAGGAGTCCATTGCTTTGTATCGATCTGCCGTCGAATACCCATTCTCCAGTGCGCGCAATAGACTGATAGCAGCTAAAAACTGGACAGTCACCGCGCACGACACACGACACACCTCAGCTCTGACTGCATACCGCAAGGCCCTCTCCTTACTGCAGCGTGTGATAGACTTAGGTCCCACAGTACAAACTCGGCACGAATATATCAGTGGCCGAGACGTTAAGCACCTTCGGAGTCTTCCAATGGATGCCGCTTCATACACTATCGAGTCCTGTGCTTATGAGGAAGCCATTGAGAAGTTGGAACAAGGGAGAGTGCTCCTGTGGTCCGGCATGCGCAGCCTTCGCACCCCACTCGATCACCTCTGTGGAGTCGACAAATCTCTAGCAGATGAATTCACAGAAATCAGCCAAGCATTGGAGGCACTAATCACTACAACCGATGTCGGTGATTTCGTGCAAACTCCAGCTGGTACGGATGACGATGGTGTCACTATTGAGAGAAAGGACACTTTCAGTCATACCGTAGCGAAGAAACGTAGACTCTCAAAGCAGCTGGAAGAAGTTATTTTGCAGATCCAAGCATTACCAGGATTCGAGAACTTCTGGAGACCTGTCCCTTTCCGTCACCTCCAAACCGCGGCTATAGGAGGTCCAGTGGTCATCATTAACCTATCTGAATACCGTTCTGATATTCTCATCGTTCGGTCGAACCACCCAGTTGTTCATATCCCTACTCCGACCAACTTCTTTCATAGGGTTACAAAGCTCGCCCTTCAGCTGTCAGAAACGCGGAAGAGTTACCTCTTGGAGTCAAAAAAATATGATCGTGTATTGCGACAGACACTGGAGGAACTGTCCGAGTTGGTGGGTCAGCCTGTTGTCAAGAGGTTAATGGAGCTTGGAATTCCAGAACAGTCCCGAATCTGGTTGTGTCCAACTTCTGTGTTGGCCTCCCTTCCGATTCACGCTGCAGGACCAATATCTTCGCACATCAATGTCAAACGATACCTTTGTGACATTTACGTGTGTTCATACACACCAAGCCTCTCAGCGCTGATAGCGTCGAGGTCCCGCAACTTATCGGGATCTGCGAGTGGGCAGCCATCGTTACTCATTGTCGGACAGCCAGACGAAACCCTTCCCGGAGTAGACTCAGAAACACGCAGTATCGAATCTTTGGTTGGCAGCAGTTCTGTGACAAGGATCACAGGCGAAGCAGCGACACCTGAAAACGTGGTCGCTCACCTTCCGATGCATCCCTGGGTGCATTTTGCATGCCACGGCGTGTTGCAACCGGGTCGGCCTTTCGAGTCATCCTTTCTTCTCCAGCACAACACCCACCTCACACTCATTCGCATTGCGAAGACTCACCTTCCCACTGCAGAACTTGCATTCCTAGCTGCCTGCCATACTGCGGAACTAGCAGAGGATGGTACGCCGGACGAGGTGCTCCATCTGACTGCTGCGATGCAGTTTAGTGGATTCAGGAGCGTGATTGGGACTATGTGGGCGATGGCTGATGAAGATGGGAAGGACCTTTCAGAGTATTTCTATAGTAAGATGTTTGCTGCGGGCGCACAAGTTGCCAGCTATGAGCAGTCAGCAAGGGCACTGCGGCACGCGGCTCAGAAACTGAGGACAGAGAAGGGTGTTTCGCTCGAGCGATGGGTGAACTTTGTCCACTATGGAGCTTGATCAGAGGGGGAATGCTGGGTAGCATTAGGGTGAGTCACTCGAAATCGCTTGACTGAACCAGTATGACTGATGCCGTAGTAGTGCCAGTGATCGAGATTGCAGTGTAAACACCCACATACTAATGAGGTTTGCTGTTGTTGTACTCGGTTCTCTGACTCGGACGTTGCACTGGCACGGTTTGCACTGACCATCTCTGTCCATTCTACTTTGCTCCGATATTCTCCTTGGCGCTCTCTATGTTACTGGCATTAGACGTTCTGTACTCACCGGGTCTACCCTATGTTTGGTATTATCCTACGTGTTGGTTATGGCCTGTCTGTATGTGACCCTGCATTACGCGAATGTATCGCCATGCTCTCGAAAATCCCTTCTACTCCCCGCCTCAAATGGTGCCTGGCACCTATCTATGATCGGTCTATCTCACTCTACTTGCCTCACGTTTCACACCAGTTCCAAGCACCTCGCATCGTGGCAGGAACAGTCTAAACGCCATCATGATCCACTATGCGTCCTGGCTGGAAAATCTTAGTTCTCCATGCTAGATATTTCACGTCTTGTATCTTTTCAAAAATTTGACCATGCTACTCCTACGTCTACATTACCTTTTGCTAAAAACAAGTCCGAGTCGAACCACCTGAAGACATCATAATGTCCGGGTCACTTCGAGCTGAAACAAAGACAGATTATCATCACGCGCGCCATATTGTGAATTTACCTATTATACTTGTTCAAACACGGTGACTCTCATCAGAGAAGATCACCTTTCTATGCCTCGCCTATCGTCATTAATACTATTTCATCAAACCACGGCATGGGAAGATGTGCACATTGCTTCAACGCATGGAACACGCCAATCCGGTCCGTCTGGGGTAAACGAAAACCCTTGTTGCTGTGGATCATAAGCCACGGCGTTGATCACTTGTCCACATGGTCCGTCACATAGAAATTTTCAACCCCCTCTCTCGCTTCGTCGTCTCAAGGACAGCAACCCATTCATAGCTGAATTGTATTAGCAGCCAACCAATTATGGGACCCGGGGAGAGTTAGTGTTATGGTCGCTCACAAAGAAAACTTTATCAGTGGAGTGTCCATTTGTAAAAGCTGTGTTGAAACCACCATTCAGTTGTAGCACACGAGACTGTCGAGATTGAACCGTGACTATACTGTACAATGCTTGGCCTCCGATCCAGCTATGCCAGTGGGTAAATACTCAGAACACGGGGCTGTATGTAGCTTTTTTTTAGCTTTGTTGATTACGTCGAATCGATACGCGCTATATGGATGGCTAGGCTATGGCAAATGGGCAGAGATGCACCTACTTGGCAACTGTCTCACCATACTTCTTCATACACTACAGCTCACAGACCCTGAATAAGAACGTGAGCAGGACGAGGATACCTTTCTGTTAAATAAGAAATCTCAGCAATGGTGGCTACAGCTCATTTATTATATGGACAACCACCCCTATCCCACATGCCACTGTTGGGGATCTCTCATGGCTTGTCGTGACAAGATTGCTCGTTATTATTGCTCGGTCGATGGTTTCGATCACACTGGTATGTCCCTCCCCGTTTGCGCCCTCCCTGTGAGGGTTCGTGGGATGCTTCGGCTGGACACGACGAGCAATTATTCGCAAAGGTCGATGATGTCGTCCTCGTCGAGAGGACGCTGTAGCGCTGCACAAGCTGGGCCCATGTGTCCTTCAGACGCATTGTGCATTCGAAGCGGGCCTGGTAAAAATCCACGCCACTGCAGCCCCGCGAGGGCGTCAAGGGGAGAAATGAACTCAATGAGGGTGTACTGGGATGACGTGGACACTTAGACGGGGAGGGATATTTCAGGTGGGTTCTAGGGGTCTGCAAGGTGCGACGTTTTGGGAGAGTACACCGAGGCTTTAACTAAAACCAGTCGGGCCAGTTGCTACAGCCTGAGGAGGATGAGAATGAGGCCTTCATCAGCAAATTGGTCAAAATATTTTGGGCATTTTTCGGGCATTGCCGGAGCCAAAAACATTTTCCGTGCGTTACAATGCTTTACAGGTATTTATGAGGCAGTGTAAAGGATTGTGAATCATATTAATAGACATTATGAGGGATTATGAACCACTATAAACCATTATAATGGACACTATGAGAAATTTTGAAGCATCATGAAGCATCATGAAGCATTATAATGCTAGACGAGAAGCCATAATTCAGAATCAGGTCCTGCGGCTGCAGGCTTTATGGCAAAAGTCATATCACAAAAACTAAGATTAAATCGACTTGTAGCTACGAGACAGAGTATGGAATGAATAATTTGAATCCTCCCCCCTGCTGCTGTCGCCGCGCAGTCGCCACTGTCGCTGCAGCTGTCGTCGTCGTTGCCACCGCTGCCGGGGCGCGGGTGCGCGTCCGCGCTCACAAACGTGCCCTGCAGCGTCGTTGTCGCTGCAGCCGACGCACCGCGCCCTCCGGAGGACTGCGCTGCGGCCGGTGGCAGCGATCAGCGCAGCGTGCACCGTGCCGGCACGTACGTCCATTCGCTGCCGCCGGTCACTTGGCTGCATGTAGCGCTCGAGGCGCCCGCGCCGAGGTAGAGCTCGACGGCAAAGTCGTCCAGGGCGTTGGCACGCGGAATGAACGTTAATTCGAATGCTCCTGTGGGGAGAAAGAAAAAATATAAGTCGGTGTGGGGAGGATTGGTAGATGGGAGGGACGGACCGCCGTGATCGGTGATGGAGAGCGTGGAGTGGAGGATGAAGGGCACTTGTACTTGGAGCTGCGCTGCTGCTGCCGCTGTGAGCGCTGGCGCTGCACCTGGCTTGCTCGTGGGGGACCAAAGCGGTACTCCTGTGAGCTCGAACCACGTCGGATTAGTCCAACTTGCGCCGCGCTTCTGCAGTCTGGCCGACTCTGGCGTAGCATGGGTCGATTATGAAGAGGTCGCAATTCGACCGCTGCACCTTCATCTTCCTCCATCCTCCCACTGGTCCAGACGTCTCGGTCTGGGGAAAACATCGGAGGGCGAGTGCCAGTGCCCGAGAGCCACCTCGTACAGAGACCAAGCACGCTCATAACGCAGTCATTGGGAAAGGTCATGGGGAGCGAAGAGACAAATCGGAATGTATGGGGAGGGATGCAGAATCTGTGCCGAGCGGGCAGATGCGGAGGCAAGAGAGGAGGGATTGTTCGGGTTGCCGCAGTCCGGTCAACCGTGAATCGGCTTTGGCGTTTTTTTTTGGCTTTTATCAGTCATGGCCAGCCTTCCCACGAGACCAACGCAAACTGCCAGAAAAATTGCTGTATAAGTTCCAACGGGGAGTTTATGCTAATGGTCAGTGGAGTCTGCGTGATTGTAATGAGGAATTTCCCCGGAGAACGTTTCACGGAAGGACGTACCTTATCCATGTACACGCTAAAGTCAAATGGATCCTCAGGGTGTTCCAGAATCGACGAGAGGGAGGATGATGAGAGGGATCTGTAGAGATGACGACTCGGATGAAATGACACGGGATGATCCGCCTCCTCCGCAACGATGCCTGGACAAGTCGTGCCAGATTAGCTTTCGGGCGACTCGTGGAGACGGGTAGCAGATGAAGGCGTACTGAGTGCATGCTCTAGCTCATTACCACCGATAAAACCAAGCATGCGTGACCTCCCATCCTCGTCGCTGCGCAGGATAGGGAACCCTATATCCGTAGCCTGCAGCAGCAACCTTTGCAAGTTGGTCCCGCAGGGTGCACACCGTATTCGAATGCCCGAAATGGATGGCTTCCACGTCGCGATCCATCTGCGGATAAGGTACCCATCAGGTGTCTGCGAGGAGGAACAAGAGGGATGTGAACTCACGGCATCACTGACGGTCAGACCGCCCCATAGGTATTGGTGCTTCGCGTTGAGGTACGGGAGCTGAGAAAGCCTGAATCTTCATTAGCACAGAAGACTGCGGCAGAATACCAAAGGGTTGCGCACTCGATCACAAGATCGTAGATCCCTTTGGGTTCCAGAGCGTCCGCGACGGTCTTCGCAACCAGGACAGCAAGCATGACTGGTACTGCATACGTGAGAGTGTCTGTCAACTCGAACATGATCACAGCCAACGAAACTGTTGTCCGCGTGACGCCAGACAACGCGGCTGCTGCACCAACCATCGCATACAACCCTGGGATCACGCATGGGGAATCTTCCAGGCAAGAGGCAAAGACAGGCGCGGTAGGCCAACGCCACCGCGCGTACTGCACCACAAGCCCCACGATGCGACCAGCGCATGCGCCAACACCTAGGGTCGGGATAAAGATACCCGCGGGAACCTTGATGCCGAAGGTTACAACGGTGAGGGCAGCCTTTACGACGAGCGCGACTGCAATCATGCGCATGACGTGGAATGTCTGTTTGCCAGGGTCAAGTACGCAAAGACCCGCGTGGGTATTGGGTGAACCCAGGAGACACACGGCGAAGAGGTTGTAAACGAGCTCTGTGCCACCCATGAGCGTATATCCATTTACGAAATTTAAGATCGTCGTAATCGCCGTAATCTTGAGATGAGATCAGCTCTGGATGTATTCAGCATGTGCAAAGCTTAACCAACCAAGAGAACTTCTGCGATGGGGTGGTTCTTGAGCCAAGTCTTGTTCCGCACATCGCGGCTCCATCTGTAATTCAACTTTGAGAAATATGCGCCGTACACGCCGCCGAAAACGCCCAGGAGAAGAAAAGGGACCAGTTCATAAGCATGCCAGTCCTGGTAATGGAACTTATCAGAGAGATATTATCACAGTACAATGGTTGTCACAGACTTTGTTGTACGTGAATCCGGTCAAGAACCGAGAAATCTCTGCATACCATGTCTTCCGTTCCAGGCACGATCAAGACCTGCAAGGCATCAGCGTGACAAAGACACGGCCAAAGGCGCAGTCATACTGGGAGAGAGAAGTGGGCCACCTTTTGTAGTCTTTAGTAACCAGGTTTTCACCCTAGACAACATCGTGTCAACCATAACTTACAAAAACTTGACTTCACGTGACTGGCATACCCTGGTTAGCATGTCATCGACCGCGCGTAGGGACGCGCTGCGGCGGGTGTCCATCTCATTCTCTTTGACCACCGCCGGGTCGTGGGACAGGTACTAAACGGACCGCACGGAATTATGAGTGGGGTAGACCTTTGGATGCGGAGACAAAGACATACCTTGGGTTCAACGGACGCAGGGATGTTCTGGTTCGGAAGGATGGCATGTACGCGACTGCCGAGCCAGCGTACGATGCTGGCCAGCGGCTTGGCGAGGCGGAGGCAAGGACTAGTCGCAATGATGCCCGATAGCTGAGAGACGCTATCCTGGGTATTAGCCCGCGTCGCAAAAGCCAGGACCAACCCGCCGCCTTAGTTCGTGTCAGCCATGGGCTATCATGCAGGGTTTGATGATGTAGCGAAGGGAGGAAAGATGGTGTGACGCACCATAGAATGGCCCATGAGGAACAGGGGCACGGTGGGATTTGCCTCTTGAGCAACGCTTAGAGCCCAAGCGATATCTGGGATTTGATCCGTGTCACCCAGGACCATTCTGCCGTACACTATACCTTGGGACTTCTTCGGGTCAAGGGCGGTACGCCCGAAGCCGCGCCGGTCGAAGGTGAAGACGACGAAGCCGCGGTCGGCCCTCCATATCCTTCGCCATGTTATGGAGCGTCCACCTATGAAGGCCCCGAGTATATGCTAGCATGCGAAGTCTAATGTCAGACCCAATAAAATCCGGCCTTCTGGAGAGTGGAAACAGTCTCAGCAGGGCATGCGTTATGCCAGAGACTCAGGGTTCGAAAATATCCATCAGTCCTACACACTATTTATAAGACACAGAGAATGTACCCAAGCAAGTGTTGGGTACTAGCAATGATACCAACAGCGAAAAGGAGTACTCGGAGGTTTCCGGGGACATAGAAAAACCTGGCCACTCCGCTCCCGTCTCTGAGGTAAGCACGTGCCGTGGGAATACCGTGCCGGACCGGTCTCAGCACGCTGACAATCCCAGAGCACGTGCCTCAGAGACGGGAGCGGAGTGGCCAGGTATAACTATTGATCACAGGATAATCGCACTTCTCTTTCCCCTTCCTCCACCACATACCTTCGACTGTGAGTACATGGGTCTGGCTTGGGCCAACCTGTGACAGTGACAACGTGACCTGCCTGCCTTTTTGGGCTCAGAACCTTCAAGTCACAATGACACCGCATATATCCATCGCGACCTCCAGTGACGGCGACAAACAGTGGTCAAACACAAGGGAATGAAACAAACAGGTAGAGGCTTGGGAGGTAATGCCTCCCAAGCTTCCGGTGTGCTTTTTTTTTTTCTTTTTTCTTTTGCTAACGTTTTCTTTTTTCTATTGTAATAGCTACAGTGATTACAACACGATGCAGCGACACAAGCTCAACCCAAAAAAGAGTTCCTCATCGACTCGGAGGTCAGGAAACTTGGCTCACACTTGGCCGTTGACCGCGCAGTGTTCAGATCGACCTCGAGGCGGGTGTATGCGACTGGGTGCGTATTAGTAATCGCGTGTTCCCAATACAGTACTTCCCTGTTTCCTTCATCGCTCACCAGGGGGTGCCACCACGCATATACTTGATCTCTAGATACATCCCGGTCCCACCCGCACCCTGTTCAGGCTAGACACGTTCGCCACTGGAGAAGGTTGCATAGTTCTGTTCACCTGCGCACACGCAGCATTATGCTCATCACTGCGTGCAGCGTGTTCAAATCCCACGGCACAAAAACGCTCATCGGTATGTTGTTGTACCGTCTCTCTCTCTCCCTGTCTTTCGCTAAAACTTTCAAAATTATTATTATTTGCAGATGGACGGTGGGTTGTGGACGACTATGGACAAGGTGCTAGCCGAAATCACCCTGAAAAAGGCCTCAAACCTGGCAACATTGTCAGCGAGCTCGCGAACCCCAACACACCCTCCGCTGCTGTCCTCGCCGTCACCGAGCTTGCCAATGCACACAATGCTGACCGCCGGCCACGCCAGAAGGAGGAACATATGGTGCGTCCGTGTTCCCAGTCTTACACGCACCGCCTCATGGTGACTGACAAAACACACACACACACAATCCCAACGCGCGGAGTAAAATGCACATGTAGGAACGTGTCGCAGTGTGCCACCACAGGGCAGCAGAACGTGCAAGGGACCAACAACCCCAGGGTGAAGAGGCGTGACTGGCTGCAGAGGCCTGGTGGCGGCACGCACAGCACCAGCACCAGCAGAAGCAGGCGCTGCACGACAAACGGCGGAGGCCAGAGCGCATGCGTGTGGCCCGGCGGCAGTACACACAGCAACAGCAAGTGCTGTGCAATGAGCGACGGAGGTGAGAACGCACACAGCGTGGGCACGTAGCACGGTGGTAGATGGAGGTGTTGAATGACAAGTGGTGGAGGCGAGGGCGCGCACACAGCGCGCGAGAGATTGCAAGAGTGTGGCACATGCTGTATACATGAGAAACACTGGGTATTAGTTTATTTTGTCCATAGTGCTACTGTTTATGAATATAATGCCTCATGAATCTCGAAAGGGCTCATAAGCCTCAAAATGTTTCTTAAGTTACGAGACACCTCATAATGCTCAAAATGCCTCATAACGCTCAAAAAGGCTCATGAGTCCTGAAATGCCTCATAAATCCCGAAAAGTCTCATAAACCCCCAAAATATATTATGAACATCTATAATCCCTCATGACAGCCAAAAGTCATTATAAACTCAGAAATTCATCACAAGGTCCATAAACTATTTCGGCAATTTGTCAAAAAAGGGGGTTTCATTAAAATGCATCATGAAGGTGGGTTGGGATTCCGGGGCATTTTGCCCTTTTTGGACTTCATGACACCTCATGAGGGTTCATGATTTTCTGACCAATTTGCTGATGACAGTGCAGACTCGGCGCGGCGCGGGGAAGAGGTACATCGAGTTCACGTGATATTTTCAGGTGGTGCCTGCCTTGGCCTTTGTCGGGCGCCGGGCGGGCAAAAATAACAAATTCAAACTGCGCAACAGACTTCAATAACAGCGAGCCCGGCGCGCTCAATTGTAATTGTAGAGGGACAGCCCTGCCGGGAAGGGGTGAGGGGAAAATCGTCAAAGTCTCCCGCGCGTTTGACGTCTCTAAGAGGCGGACTTGCACGTATTTATTACTCCATAACTTACCATATTTCGCGATGACGTGAGAATCGCAGAACTCAAAAACGCCACAGACTGCCATTGGAGAAAAAAACAAGGAGAGCATAGATTCCATTTAATGCAAGCACGTCGAGCTAAGATGGGCACGGGAAATGAACCAACCCTCGCACGCATCCCTATGTCAGACAAAGGGCAGTCAGTATAAAGCCGACCAGATAGGCGGACAAACCTGGCCAACTCACCACTAGAGAGTCCATCAAGGCCTCCCAAGCCGAGAGCTCATCTGCGGATGCCCGCATGCCACTTCTTGACAAGGCCGCTAGAAGAGCTCGAGAAAGGTATGACCCTATTCACGTCGCAAGAGCGTTGAGTCCTGGCCACGATAGCCACTAGGAAAAAATGAAAAAGAAGAATATATTGACACACCTCGCGCGAGACCCCCAAACGACCTTACAAGAAGCGGATGGAATGCGATCAAGCGAAGATGATCTCGCCGCCTGAAGGAGGAGTTGGCGACAGCTGGAGAACAAAGGCAGTCAGCTATGTCAGCGAGAAGGCGACACATGGGCGTGGAAGAGAGCGTACAGGGTGAGTGAAAAGTCGGAACAACGTCGCGGTAGACAATGTCAACACCTTGAACAGATCGGCCATTTATACGTTTTCCCAACCTCCAGATATAGGGGGCAGATAGTGCCATCTGCCGGCGGAGTAGTCATTATGTTCATGGTGGACTGTTGATCGAGATCACCGCAGATGATAGACCCTGAATGCAGCTTGGACACGCTCCGCCTTTGCCCAGGGCAGGCAGCGCAGTCGGGATCAGCCGTGCTTGAATTCCCTTCAGGGCAGAAAATCGCCTGGGCGAACCAAAAATGGGAGGCCACGAGTCTAGAGCGAGGAAGAAGAAGCAACATTATGAGCGGCCGCGACATAATCTCGGCGAGATAGTGTTATGATTATGGAAAATCCAGGACATCAAAGAGACCAAAAGGAGTCACAGGTGACTCGCACCGTACTCCGCACCCCCTTCCGTTCGTTCTTTTCACACGTGTGCGACTCCGACGAGTACACGCACACGCTGTGGTCGATGAAACTGGTCCCGCAGCAATCGGAGTTGATGCCCTTGTCTTCTGCTTCTCCGTAATAAACTGGGGGACCAAAGCCAAAAGGTTCTGTACCACTCAAGGAGGGTGACTCGGGAACTACGAGGAAACATACAGAAGCATCTCGAATTTTGGATTAGCTCCGCTTCCTGCCAGCCTCAATGTAGGATCTCCGTGTCCGCTCCCGGGAGCTAGCTATCAGACTTCGGGCTCATACCGGCCACATGAGTCGTGATAGACGTCGGGCAGATCCATTCCTGCGCGAAGTCGTTCTCTTCTCATTGGAAACGGAGAGTTAAGAAAATGCGTGTTGATCGCGGACATCTTGGGTATATAGTGCGCTCCGTGGGGTCACGTCGAGAGCTACTTGCCAGGGTCCAGGGTAACGGAGTGTGTATGTTTCCAGAAAATACTTCGGGAATGCAGCCTTATCGTAAAGAGGAAGTCTGGATCGGGACAGGAAAAGGGGGGTGATAGGTGTGGTGGTATTCACCGTGACCATGTATGGCAGGAAGCCATCGTCATCATCCAGTCGGTTCTTGACTGTATGTTCCCTGTCCTTCCCACGTACAGTACAGTACATCAGAGATCTGTCTGCAACCGTGAGCAATCAGACACACCTCCAACAGTGCGCGCGCCGGTGCGGCAGCAGGTCGTGGGTTGAACAACCGGCTATTCCAATAGGAGCATAGTCCGTACCCCCGCAACGTGTGCGACGTCTCGCGCCTTGCGTCTAATGGAGCCCCAAACTGAAATTCCAAGAACTATTTTTCGATGCGCTGTTCGGACAAAAGGTCAAATTCCCAGGAACTGACGGACAGGTCGTGGTCTCTTGGCCTTCGTGGAGCCTCATGGAGGAAAATTTACCAGGGCGAACCGTCACTCCATCAGATACGCATCAAGCGGGGCCCGAGAGCGGAGGCGCAAACAAATAAATACTCCATAGACGAGCGGTTAGGTGGCGTCCGTCCCAGATATGGCGTCGATTGTATTCACAAGAGGCCATGCCGAAAAGGTCGGGCAAAAGTGTTTCGGAGGCACGCGCACTGGTCTTGATAACGGGGACGAAAAGGGGTGAGGGGTGCTTGCTTGTTCCAGGTGGTGGGTGCTTGTTGACAACGCATTTAATTTAGCCATTGATGCTTCTCCGAGAACCCTATCGTGGGCGAAGCAGTAACTCATGAGCATCTCTGAAACCCTGATTCACGAGGGCGGCCAACCCAAACTGAGGCCGCGGCGAAGTTAATCAAGTGTCTGACCACGGCATCCCGGTCCGTGGTGCTGCGACACCACCACATGTCTAACGTTCCAAACTCAACGCACGGCCAATGCAACACCCAGAGCCCAACACGAAAAGGACGAAGGACGTACCGTGGCTGTAAATGTTCCACAAATATTCCGCGCGGTCCCGTTATAAGTTACTAACCGCAGCGCGAGCCGCCACCGCGCGAAAAAGACGGCATGACGGCCTCGACTTGAAAAATTCTCCGAGGTCTCGAAACTATCACTACAGCGGCTGCCTAGCTCTTCATTTCGTGGCCGTCGCCAGAGGGGGCAAAGTCTCTCCGCTGTTTTGATGCGAAGGGTAAACCATAGGCCGTATCCGAGTCCGTACTTCCCGCATTTGTTTGACCTCGACATATCGCGCCCAGATTCACGTCACGCGATAACTGCATGGCGTGTGCGCGCTAGTCTTAGTACTGCTCTTGTGCCTGGAGCAGCATATATATCGGGCTGGCCCGTGGACATGGCTGTTTCCTGAAATTTATTGACACTGTCAGTGTCGTTGCGGGTGGACAACTTGGAGGAAAGTGTACTCTTAGTATTAGAAAACCGAGTGAGACCGTACGCGTCCACCTCCCATCACGTGATTAGGGTATCGCTAATTATACGTTCGAGAAATGCAGACTCGGATGACCATTAACTACGTAGGATCTCGTTGGATCGCCCGGCCGAGGTCGGGGGTGATATCACATGCCATAGATATGGCAAGTTCACACGAACTGGTACTCGGTGCTCACCTGATCTAATGACGATCTGATGTAGCAGAGGGCTAACTCCATCCAGCGTCGAGTACGCAACAACCTCCAAATGTTACGGATACATAAATTGGGCTCTGTACAATAGAATTACTTGATTACTCCAGAATTTAGTGCATGCCCTGGTTTCCGTCGGCGGGAAGCGTGACGCCGCCCCAGGGATCGTCCTGCACCTCGCCCCAGGTATTGTCCTCCTCGACTACCTCACGGCCCTCAGGACAATCTCTGGCGATCTGCAACCGCGGGAGATGTATAGTTAGTATCAAGAAGACGCGAGGAAAGAAATACAGCGCAACGCACATGACCATCCTTTTTGCACTTGTAGCACGTCTTCACAGGGGCCTTCGCGCCGTTCATGTCTTCCGAGACGGCATATGGGGGTGCCAGGCAGTCTCTGCCGCGAGCAAGGGAGTCAAGAATCAGTCCTGGCGAGCTCCGCGCGACCCAAGCGACAACCACACACACCTTGCCATATGATTCGGCCCGCCACAACGATAGCACTTGACGGGCGGGAGCGACGCCACGTTCAGTCCACGACCAGGCGGGGGCGCGCGCGTCGCAAAGCCATATTCGGCCGCCGCCTCGTTGGGGCACACGCGCGCGATGTGCCCAAAGTGACCGCAATTCTGCCCAACCAAAAAAACCACGAGCCCGTTATTTTCATATCCACAGGGAGCAGCAGAGAAAAGCCAGTTGGGCAGCACGGCGTACGTAGCATTTTTGGTTCGAGCCTTGCAGGCGGAGGGTCGGGCATTCCGCCTGGATGTGCCCGATGCCGCCGCACGAGTAGCACTGCTTGGCTGCGACGCTGCGCGGCTCGGTGCACGTTGACGATTCGTGCCCTGGTTTGCGGCAGTTGTAGCATAACCGCTCTTGCGACGTACAGTTCTCAGCAATATGGCCGACTGTCGCCAGAGGACATCAGTATCCACGCAACATAAGAAGCGGCCGAAGGGGATAAAAGGAAGGAAAGGACATGGCAGGGGGGAGGGAAGATTACAGGGAGGGAGGAGCAGGAACGCACGATTTCCACATTTGAAGCACCCCTTCCGGGAGATATTGAACGCCATATATAAAAGAAAAACAAACGACTATATATAACTATACTTCCTCTTTCTTCCTCTTCTTTCTGCTTTTGTTTCGGAAGTCGACTCGTCGTGGGCCTGTCAAAATTAGTAATGACGAGATGGCGATAAGCGCCATTAAAGGGGGGGAAACAGAAGCTGGCAGACCAGCACGGACCTCTGCAGTCCTCGCAACCCTCGGCCGGCTAATACCCTGTCCCACTAGCGATACCCTCCCTTCAACGAGCGAACGCCACGTTACACGGTGATGGTCGGATTGGATGATAAGGTGTGCTGCATCCATGTCGGCCAAGGGCGGGCGCTGAGTAAGCCCCGAAGCCGCGCGCCGGCCCTGAAGCAAGCTTTCCCGCGCACCCGACACACACATGATTATAAGCCACCTTGCAGCTGTCCATATCTATCTATCCATTACTGTACAAACGTCGTAACATAGATAAGGGGAATCCTCTATCAAGGGTCTACATTCCGAGTCCCATCAGCGCGCTTGTCAGTCGCTCTGCCACCGCTTCAGGCTCTTGCCGCGCCATCTCGATCACGCTGAGCAACCTCTTGACGCCGATACTCAGGCGGCCTTCCTCCGTGCCCATGCCCGCCTGGCGGAGCATGTTCACAGCGCGGGAGCGGTCGCGCGCACTGTGGAAGAGCTCGACTGCCTCCAGGACGTGGTCGAGCGCATTGAGGTCCGTCATGGGCGGCACGCGCAGCTCGGCATCAAACGAGGAGAGCCCGACATCGGTTAGCATCGGGCGGAGTGAGGATGTGGCGATGACAAGGAGGCGTCGTCCCTGTGCATCACGCGGGGTTAGCCGACTGAAACACAGTATATGTGTATGTGGGTGCGGGTGATCGCTTACCTTTGGGGGGCGCTTCGCCATCAGCACCATCAGAGTTTGTAGCACCGCATTTGAGAAGCGTGGTCCCACAGGCGTCCAATCTAAAGAAAGACATCACGAGGGTCCATTTAGGAAAGATGGTTACACCACTCACCCAAGAGACGCTCGATGTTGTCCACTACCACGACGCTCATCGGGCTCTTTGAGCTGTCTGCAAACACCTTTGAGATAGCCTGGACCTTCTGGGCCTCGGAGAAGCCGACCATATTGTCCGGCGTGATGAGCTTGATGAACGGGAACTCTGATGCTTGGGCGATGGTTGCTGCGAGAGCCGTCTTGCCTGTCCCAGGCGGCCGTGAAGGAGGAGACTGACGAGCGGCGTGCGCGTTGAGGTGCGCACCTGTTCGACGAAAAGCTGGCCAGAACGGAGCAATTCCTAAGAAAAAGCCATATTGAGTATACAAAAAGTCGAGACGAGAGGCAGACGAGACATACGTCGACTACAATGTCGTAGTGGATGATGCCATTCTGCACGACTTGCGCGAGTTCCTCTTCCGATACACCGAACGCGGGGTGCACCTCGTCCAGCGCATTCGCAAAGTCGTCCGCGTTGACCCGTAGATTCTCTATATCATCCGAGATGCCCGCTATCGTGCCGACCTTGACGTGCCGATTAAACGCGAAACTAGTCGCGCTTTTGACCAGCCCACCGATCTCCGCACCGGAAAAGTTCTTGGTGAGCTTTGCGAGCTCTTTGACGTCCACGTCGCGGTCCATCACGCCGTTCTTGCGCATCTTTGACGTATGGATGTTTAGGATCTGGTACCGTCCGTGCTCGTCTGGCAACGAAATCTCCATGTGCACCTCCAGACGCCCTGGTCGAAGTAACGCCTCGTCTATCATGTCCAGCCGATTCGTCATGCCAATGATAAGGATATTGTTTAATTGGTCCACGCCATCCATTTTCGCCAACACCTGGTTGACAACCGTGTCGCCGACGCCAGTGCCGCTGTTGCTCGATCCACGTTGCTTGAAGATAGCGTCCAGTTCGTCGAATATGATTATGTGCAGCCCACTCTCATCACCCTTGTCCTTATACTGTACTTTGCGTCAGTAGCCGCTGCGAAGCAAATGGGGGGGCACCGACCTCCTTCTCTGCATCGGCGAATAGTTTCCGGATATTTTCCTCAGACTGGCCGACGTACTTGTTCAGAATCTCAGGACCATTTACGATCTTCGGTTCGCGCGCGTTGAGCATCTTTCCGATCTGCCTTGCCATAAGGGTTTTTCCGGTTCCGGGGGGACCGTGCAGCAGGATACCTACGTGGGAAGACTAAGAAAAAGAAGCCCAAATGCGCTGTAAAGCCCACCACGCACCCTTAACGTGCTGAATGCCGAGCTTCTCGACAAGCCCTGGCGGAAACACGCGCGACGCAAAAGCGCGTCGGAAAATCGCGCTGAACTCCTGGTCCAAACCACCGATGCCCATGTCCTCAAACTTGAAATTTGGGGCCAGAACCGCGTTTGGCGCGGCCTTCCTCGCGCTCGACTTGATCTTGATTTTCGAGATTGGGTCCTTCAAGAACGTCACATCGGTCTTTTCCATCACGATCCCACTGTCGGTCCGGCCGCCGCCAGGGGCGCCCCCGCCCCCGCTGGGTACGCCGCCGCGGCGCTGCTCCGCGGCAAGCTCGAGGACGCTGACGCTCTTGACGACGCACTTGAGATTTTGGCCGTGATACTCGAACACGAGGATCTGCCCGACGGCAAAGATGATGCCACCGAACCCGCGGACGAACGTCGCGGCCATCTCATCTGCAGAGAACTGCTCAGCAATCTCGAGGTTCCGCTGCAGGAAGCCGACTTCGAGCGCGAGTGTCTCCAGGAATGCGGGGGCGGATGGATGTGGGGGCGGGGGGAACGCCCGCACGGTCACTGTGTCGCCACTGGTGGATAGGCCGATCCATTGTCGCTGCACAGCGCTTGCGCCGACTGCGCCCTGCGTAAGGCGGCCGGTATTATCGTGACTGTCAGCATGTAAGGGTGGTGGTCATCGTGCTGAGATAGCGGTAACGCCTACCGGACTGTTAGGGGGAACTCGCCCTTGACAAGAACATGCTCTCCGTCTGTGAAATCGGCAGGGTGCACGATGAGGCAGTTTGTGAGGGCGAGAACATCGCTCGGGGAAGATTGTACGGCAAAGCTATACTAGGCCTGAGCATAGTTCTCCGGACATTAGAGTGGCTGTGTACGTACACCCCGCCGCCTGTAGAGGGAGGTGGTCGGCGCTGGTCAAGTGATCGCCTCTCGTATCCGGAAGGATCGTCAAATCGAGGTGGTAGCTGACGTGGAGCTCTGGACGGTAAAGACGTGGGTAGACCATCTGGTAACCTCACATATGGTGAAGGTGACACGCGTGGTGCTGGTGTTGGAGTAGGAGAGCTTCGACTGAAGAAGCTCATGAGTAGTAGTTGTAAGGCAAAGTCGGCTATTCCAGATGGACTCTGCGAGACTGTTTATAAGCCGTGGAGAAAAAAAAATTAAGCTGTGCGGACAACACCACAGAGAGGTGACTAGTAGCCTGGTTTAGCGCGTGGGCTTGGTCTGTGCTGTGCAGTGTGCGCATGTGCATGGTGCATTGCATCATCATGACCCTGGATTATATAATCATAAAGATTATCTAATATGATCTCGGCTGGACAATGTCACCGTTGCTGTTGCTGCGCTGCGCGCTTTGTGTAGAGTTGACCGCGGCATTGTTGCCCGGCTCATTCAATGTCAGGCTTAGCACCACCACCACCACCACCACCGCGACCACCAAGTACTCCAGATGGTGGTGTGTTCGACGATATTCCTATTGATCGCAAGTCATGTCAACTCCTTGGTCCGACAGCCCTTGTACGACACACTCTCGCCTGTTTATCCCCCCTTCATGTCTCACAACCCAGCAGATTATACAAGGCTTGATGGGTGTGCTCGTTATCGCCTCTCTCGTTTATAAGCGACATCGTGAGACGCCAAAGCGTCCTTGGCGTATATGGTTCGTCGTCTCCCTTTCCGTCCTGCCCTCACGTGCCCATGCCCTCGCAGGTTGTTCGACGTGTCTAAGCAGGTGGTCGGACAAATGTTCGTGCATGGTGTTAACGTGTTTATATCGGATGTGGGATCGGCCCGCTCATCTGGAAATGCATGTGTGTTTTACTTTCTCAACATTCTAATTGATACCACACTCGGTATGTCTCCTCTCCCTCGCCCCTTCCTCGATGTCTTATACGCCTTGCACGGCAGGGGTTGGCGCCATCTACCTTGCCCTCCATATCCTTACGTGGTATTTCACCCAGAAACTCCAGTTCAAGGGCTTTCAGTCCGGCCAGTATGGTACCCCACCCGCTCTCAACTATTGGGTTCGCCAAGCCGCAGTCTATGTTGTATCCCTCACCTCCATGAAGCTTCTTGTCGTCGTCCTCCTCGCTTATTGGCACGGGTTATTAGATATTGGCGCATGGATGCTCAGCTGGTTGGGCAACGGCAACACCGCCCAAGTTGTCTTGTACGTACGCGTCGTCACAGCTGCCTGTGCCTGTCCTGGCACTGGCGTCGTCCACGCGTCAACTAACTCCCAGTTCTGATTCGCAGCACAATGGGCTTCTTCCCAATACTCATGAACGTCGTCCAGTTCTGGCTCATCGACTCGATCGTCAAGGCCGGTGGCATCGGAAGCATCGCACTCCCCTCTGACTCGCTCGACTCCGCCGACCGCGAACCTCTCTTCCACTCCCCTGCCAACCCGACCAACGACGACGACGATAGCGAAGACGGCGATGGCATAGTATCACCCACAAAACGCGACGTCGAGGCGCAGGCGCAGGCGCAGCTCCTTCGCCGCTCGAACGACTCCTCACATACCTACCCGCCCAGCTTGAGCGGCTCGCAGACGCTGACGGGCTCACCTGCCGTTAACCGCACAAGCATGTCCCCTCCACCTGTCTCGCGCAGCGCGCTCTCTGCACGGCGCCATCGCTCGCCACCTGCACCCCTCCCACCGCGCTCTCCCATGGTGCCTGTGCTGGACTCACCCGAATTACCACCAGAAACGGGCGCGGACGCGAGCGCTCGAGCGAAGGAGGACTGGCAGGCATGGGACGGCGACGAAGGATGGCTCGACCGCGTTGGCGAGGATGACCGGACAAGGCGGCCAGCAGAGACGAGGAAGGGCGAGGAAGGCAGCGTCTGACGCGCTGGGGAGTCACGATATCTATCCACCTACTCGATTCCGGATACATACTTTTGCATTTGGGGGAAGGGTCGCCAAATTCATACACATACATGAGCAAGTCGGGTGTATATAGTTATTCACATTCTGTTGGATCAGAGGATTGCAAAGACGCGACGCGTGTGAAGCCATGATCGGTTTTGGTTAGTCGGTTGCATAAGCCCGGAAGGACCCGTGGTTCCACATTTTGGGGTCAAGAAGTGGAATGACTCATGTTCATGGGAAAAGAAGGTTCTAGAAACAAATATGGGGTCTTTTATCTAGCCAATGGTTGGGTGTTTAGATGACTCATGTGAGAAAAAAAATCTGGAATTTGAAATAACACCAGGCTATAAAGGACCAACCCTGCTCCCATTCTATTCTTTTCCCTCTAACCCTGAACCACCACCATATACAAGCAGAGCTCCTTTCAGAGGCTGCTATTAATAGAGAAGTGGGAACAGAGTAATAGCCAACCTGATCTGTCCCCTCAACCCAAACACTTACAAGACCAACCATCATCAGCTCCCTCTTTCTCTTTCAATACCTTAAGCAAGTTGAATATTTCCAAAGACTTCCAACATTCCACTACTCAGTAAGAATCAGTTGCTGTAACCAAATTAAATATGTTAACCTGCTTCCAGGGAAAAGCCATCTCAAAGCCCACAGGGCTAACCAACCCTATTCACGAAGAAAGGCGCCTCTATCAGCATCACGTAATATTCCCAATACCCTTCAGTGCACAAGCAACCTGCCATTGGAAATGACTGAAGCAATCGAGGAGCAAGATGAAGTTTTAAAAAAAGGTCGCAATGGGTGGAATGGCAAATGCGACGACTTCCGTGTCATTGATAATGTTGTTAGAATCAAGAAAACAGATGCACGTCCCAGCCATGTGCCGAGCGAAGCGCAGCGACAACTGACATGGGATGAGGAAGGGAAGAACTTTTCGCAACATATCCAACTCCCCCCCGATGATCACCTTTATCAATTGTGGATGTTCAAAATAGGGCCGTATCTTGGTGACTGGGTGTTGGGTAAGGGTAGTCATGGTGCGGTCATCGCTCTATCTTCATTAGACTGAGATATACTGACTCGTCGACAGTCTCACCGCCGTGGAAGCTCCGCAACTTCCCAGATGGCTATACCCTCTGGTTACACAAGACGGGCGTAAGCACGGACCCGGCCAATCCACGCACAGACGCCTATTTGCACGGAGCTCCACACCTGGGGCCCACCGCCGGCGCTAACCGCACCCATCTGTCGCCCACAATTTTCCGCTCTCCGATGGAGTTTGTCGAACACGCTATCTGGCTCATGAAGGGCCTCGAGGGGAAATGCCTCTGCAAGTACTGCATGCCGGGCCAGAATCAGAGGGCCATCAACCGCCGGCTCAACCGCGGCCTAGAGAACGACTCGGACCCCGAGAGCGACGACGAGGACGACAACAACAACGATGCTGGGGCCGGAGCAGGGAATACCAATCGACCTCGCAGGCGTCGTGGTAGGCGCGACAGAACGCCGCCGATCATGGCCAAGGACTATCGAGTGGGGAATAGCGGAGTGGTCCCGCCTAAGGAACGCCTCCTGCTCGTGCTGTCCGTATGTCGGTGGCGGTGGTTAGGTCGAGAGTGGGCTAGCCAGCTTTGCCTTGCGCGTTGCCTAGCCCATTTCCTACCTGCCCCCACCCCCCAAGGAATTAACAAGTCTTCACTGATCTTAATATCCGTCTCATTCTGTCTTGCTAATCGTCAGGCTGTCTCGTTGTTTTGCTGTTATGATCGCTGTCTATTCATTTTACTTCATACCTTCAATCGCTATCGTTACGTGCCCGCGTTCACTAGGAGTACGGTGCCTCTCGTCGATACCTTACAATTGTTGCAGCTCTCGTTTTGCTATTTGCTTTGCTATCCCATCACCACAGAATGTGATCCAGAATGAATGCCACTGATTTGCGTTGTTTCGATTCACTCGGCCGTGCATAAAACGAATACGTTAAATTACAATCTACGCGTACTACCCATTGAAGCGTGGAAAGATACATAACGGATAAGACGTGTGTATGCTCCAGGAAAACTACATCACCCTCCATTCAGGAACCAAACGGTGGCCCGAGTCCCATTCCATACGGATTCTGGGGCAGGACCGGCATAGGAATGGTCATCATCACGGGCGACGTCATCGCCGTCTGAAATTCCTGCGATTAGAAAGAAGGGCCATTAGTAAGTTGCACAGGACGGGAAGAGAAGAGAAAGTGGTAAAGCGAAAAGCGCACATCGACGTGGGTGCTAGGCAACCTGCTCGTGTTCTGCCGAGCGCTTGGCGTCTGCCTCAGCGCGCGAAAATCGTTCGCCGTATACGTCTTGGTGAGGCCCCTCACGGCCGGGCTGCGCAATAACGCCGTCGGCGGCGACACGGTGACCATGCTGAGCACGCCTCGCGCATGCGGGGGCGTCACCGGGCGGTGCGCGTGCTGCCTCGCCGTCGCCGCCGCAGCTGCAGGTGTGCCAGGTTCATGCTGTGGCGTCTGCGGCCGCGGACGGAGCAGCTCCCCCAGCGCGATGCACACGTCGGCCGTGGGCTGCGGGAGGGGAGTCAGAACGCCCAGAACCGCGTCTTCCTCGGGCGCCGTGTGCAGGTGCATGCGTACGTGCTCGAGCGACGCGCGCTCCGTGGCGGGGAGCGCGTCGGCGAGCGCGTCGCAGAGTTGGGCGAACGTGTCCGTCGAGATGCCGCGGAGGGTGGCGAGCTGAGGCAGGCCCGCGTGCGATTGATCGACGAGCCATTCGAGGAGGGAGAGGACCGCCGCCGCCTCGGCGCCGATGCTGTCAGAAGAAGAGGACGAGGACGAGGCGAGTACGAGCAGTGCGTCGCCCAATTCGGTGGAGAGCCGGTCGGGCTCGATAATCCTGATGGGGACTTGTCTGAGCGCGTCGAGGGCATGTGATATAGGTGTCAACGTCGGGGGTACGTGCTGCACCGCGCGCAGGAACACGAGCGCAAGGGCGAAGCAGAGGCTGCGATCCAGCCCTGTTGCGCCTGCGGTGCTAACGGACTGCACGAGCACCTGCGCAAGCTCGACTTGCTCCTGCGACACGACCCTATTCGCCAGTAGCAAATTCATCGCCATCATAAGCAATCCCGCGGGCTCTGGGTCCGCACCGACGAAACCGAGGATCCTGAGCGCTTCCGGCGCCGTTCCTCGCATCAGATCGTGCAGCAGCCGGAGGGCGACGACGACCTGGTGTGCCTTGACGGTCCACAGATCAGGCGCGGTCTCGTCCGTCGCGAGCACGCGCAATGCGGCGCAGAGCGTCCGCAGCTCCTCTAGCACAAGCCACTCCGCGATGCCCAAGACGCCCCCGTCGAGTTCTGCGAGTCGTCGCACGAGGTGCGCGCGCCCGTCTACGTCCAGCGCGCGGAAGAACGCGGCGAGTTCCAGCAGGATACGCGGCAACGCGCGACGCACCGTGTCCCCATGCGGCGCGTCCGGTTCCAATGGGAGCACAAGATCGACGAGGCTGAGCGCGTGATGAGCGCGCCGCACCGGATCTTGCGCTGCTGCACTAGCGCCCGCGACATCTGCGCCGCGCCGCAGCAGAGCGCGCAGGACGAGTTCCGGCTCGAGCGCACGGACAACATCGACGCACGTACCCCGGAGCCCCTGCGCCACACACGTGCTGTCCGGAGAATTGAGGGTGTCCGCCGCATCTGCGCATGCGAAAAGGTCCGCTGCGGTGTTGACGATCCCGTGCGCTGCGCGCCCCGGGAGAGGGTGCGTAGGGATGAGGCGCGCGAGAACTTGCAGGACTTCGTTCGCACCAGCCAAGAGGTCTACGAATTGTGCGTTGGAGGAGGAGTTGGCAAGAGATGGTGAGAGGTTGAACGAGAAGCGCGCTTGGCCATCTGCGGCGAGCACCTCGAGCGTTGCAAGCAGGTGGAGCAGCAGCCCATGCGTCTGCTGCGCCCACAACGCGTTAAGTGCAGCCCATTCGCCTGTGCCGGGATCACCCGAGTCAAGCTCGTGCGCGAGGAGGATGGCCGCGACACGAAGCGTACGCAGAGCATCAGCTGAGACAGGCCGCGCAGGAGGTTGCACGAGCTCTTCGAGAACGGCAGGGAGTCCGTCATCCGCAAGGAGCGCAAGGGAGCGTAGTGTGGCGCGCTCGGTCTCGTTAATCACGGAAAACCCGGGCTGAAGTTGGAGAAGGCATTTGATAAGGTGGGGAGATAGGAAAGCGCGTGGGTCGCGCGTAAGGTCGTAAAGAACGTGTTCCGCGTGAATCCCGGAGCGCGTCGGCGTGTCATCATCCATCATGCATTCAAGGCGGAAGATCATCTGCCGGAGAAGCAGGTGGTGGTTGAGGGTCTGAAATCTCGTCAGCTCATCGTGGGATAAAGTAACGATAACGCGAACCTCGCGATAGCCCGGCACGCCCTGCCATACACGCATGATGCCAAAGGCACGCGAGCGGCACAATTCGTTTGGCACGCTGTCCGCCCATGCGTATGCTGCAAGCACACAGGCGACCCCAACCCATGCACGAAGCTCAATGAGGCCCTCCGCTTCGGCAATAGTTGTGGCGAGATCCGGATGTGTGATGAGCGCATGCAGAGCGACGCCGAAGGATGGTTCGTCGCTGCCGAGGTCGTGCAAGATTCCTCTTGCCGGGGCAAATGACAAGCCAGGCTCCTGAATTGTAGCAGAGAGCGCGTCCCAGCTGCGCAGACGATCGATCACGCGTTGGGCTGTTCGCTTCACGTGAGGGTCTAACCCCGGGCTGCGTGCGACGATTTCAAGCTCTTTGGGGAGATTCGCCGCGCTAAGTTCCTTTGCGATGTCTGGGTTGGCAGCCGCGACGAGGAGATGATCAAGCGTGTCTTCATCCATAACGGAAGAGTCGAAAACGGCTTGGATATCAATACGATCCTTGAGATATGATTAAACAAATGCAGGGGCGTGATGGAGGATAGGGTCCGTACGATGAGAAGCCGTGGAAGCTCTCGATGTTGGCAGGCCACGCGGGAGAGGATGCCTGCTATCAAGTAAGACTGGGCCTCACTCTGTATTGTATTGTGAGTCAACAAGAGAATGCGTGTACATATTTATACCAATGCGTGCCTTGGGTCCAATCGCGTCTGCAATCCTGTCAGCGAAACGCTGCAAGACTTCGAGTGGTACATCATCTGCAACTGGCTGACTAGTCAGCTGATAGGCATAGTCCAGGTCAAAGTCGACGGGGTCTTCATCGAGGTCTGGGTGGAGATACGGAAAATCAGGGAGATCCCAATCATCATTGGCTGGCTTGAGACAGAACATGAGGCGAATGACAAGAGGTAGAGGGGGTGCATCGGGTATGAGAGAGAGGAGGTTGCGTGTTAGCGCCGTTGGATCTTCTGAGTTTGCAGGGTCGAGAGCAGGGGATAGTGGTGTTGGGTTAAGCGAAGGAAGCACGCCCGGTACATAGGACGATGGTGCAGAGGGAAGCTCAGATGCAACGTCGCCGTATATGGCCATGGAGAGTTTAGTGAAGTTCCCCTTCACTATCATGAGACGAGATGCAAACTAAAGTTTATGAGAAAGAAGGCGAGATAGACGAGGCATGAATAGACAGACCTCGCTTCCCATGTCTACAGGAAAGTCAGCATAGCCCCCGGAGTATGCTACGGAAGTGGGAACGAGAACATTTGTGGCCTTTTGCTTTTGTTTGGGATCGCCAGAGATGGGGTGCGCATTGAAGAAGATTTCAAGGACGAACGCCTCTGGTTCCGTCACCCTTCCGAGATCAATAATATTGTTAGTGAAGCTCGAATATACACGATAAGCGGCGACCCCAAGCAGTACATATATGTGCGTCCGAATCTCAACACAAACCCAAGAGGTTGTTCCTGTTCGTTGTTGCTTTGAGCAGAATCCACTACGCGAACAGCCCTGACCTCGATCCTTGCGAGCCACTGGCAGCATGAGGGGGAGGGAACACGACTCACGAGACAATATCAGGCTGCTCCGCAAACGGTAGCGCGTCCTTGGGGAATATCCGTAACGAGCGTACGCGTACTGGGGATGAGAACCTTAGTGCAGCGAGATTTGAGGGCCCTGCAGGTTCGAGTGTAGACCAGTGGAGTAACATCGTCGGAGGGCGCACTGCCACTGCGCCCGCGCCAAGGCGCTATAGTCGGCCCTGCCACGCAACATTATCCCTCTCGAACCACCAACCATGAGCAGCGGTCTCAGTCCGCCCAGTATCAAACTTCCTGGCCTTTCACTACACCCCGATGGCGAGAATACAACTCACAGACGTGGTCGCAGCGGCAGCTTTCTCAAAGTTGAACACGTAGACAGCTCAAATGAGGAGGCACTTGACCAAGCTGCGTACGTCAACATCAATGCCGAGTGGGTAAACCGCAAAGGTAGGTCTCCATCACAACAGGAGTTGAAAAGTTATCATAACCTGACTCTTGTAGGTGCATGGATGATCCATGTAGTGCTCATAGCCACGGGTAAAGTCATCATTGACGCCATTCCAGGCGTAACGCAGAACATCTCCTGGACAGCCGTCAACCTAACCTACCTCGCCGTGCGTTCCCGTCCCTATTGTCGTATTATTCCCTGCACATCCTCCGATGAATTGACTATCTTTCAGTGCTCATATCTCATGTTCCATTGGGTGACCGGCATTCCGTTCGGCAGCGAGCTACACGGTGGTGCATACGATGACCTCACGCTTTGGGAGCAGATTGACGGCGGCGCGCAGAACACGCCTTCAAGAAAGTGGCTCTTCTCCGTTCCCGTTGGCCTGTACGTTTCTCGTCCTTTCCTTACCATCCCGCTGCATCCATCCACCCCTCACGCGACCCGCAATCGAAACAGCTTCCTCCTTTCGACACACTACACTAACTACAACCCGTGGCTGTTCGCAATCAATCTTTCAGCCCTCGTCTTCTCTCTTGTGCCCAAGCTGCCCATCGTACGTTCAACGTTGCCCATTTGGACACCGTCACTTTGCCAAGCTGATTCCCGGCGCTCGCTTGATAACAGGCACATCGCCAGCGCTTACGTATCTTGCCGGAGCCGGATAACTCATCCGGCGTTGTGACGCCGACAAGCAACGTGTCTGGCACTAACACGCCGTCAGATCACTTCCGTGCGCCGCCCGAGCTCCACTTAACAGACGCGCAGTTCCGGTGAAGCCGATGTCGGAAAATGGAGATAGGTTGTACGGGCGTTAGGAGGGAGGAACAGGGTCTTTCAGCAAGTAATTACTTGTCGCATGTCTCGTTCACGGCAAGTTATCCATCCATTGGTTTCTCTATGCTACATTATACATTGGCTGTTTTTTCCATCCCAACGTCTGTCATCTAGGAGCCCCCTATGCGGAGTCCTTTGCAATGCTTCCAACGCCGTCTTCCGCTGCTTTTGATCACGACTCCACTTTGAGCAGGTCCTGATACTGCAGCAGTCGCAACCTTTATATCGGATAAGCAAAACCAAGATAAAGGTGTTACAAAGGATCTTGCTTACAGATTCCGCAGCAGCATGAGAATTGTCACCTTTCCCACAGCAGGAATATACAACGACGCCTACAAAAACAATTGACTAGAGGAGCGGCGAGACAGTCAGAAAGCGCACCTTGTCCCGGACGTCTGCCTCAAAATTCTTATCTGCTGCGACGTTTACGCACACGCATCCATCCTTCAGCGCCGCCGTGGGAACCTTATACGTGGCACTCGGCACAGCCGACACGACGACGTCCGAGAGTGCAAGGCACCGTGCGAGATCGAACTCGGGCGGTGCGGGCCTCACGACATGGTGCGGATGATACGCGCGGCGCGTAGCTCGCTCTGCTCCGGCGCCGTCGCCCGATGCGGAGGATGCAACGACAAGTCGCTTGGTGTATTCCTGTACTGAATCGATATCGACGGAAAAGACGCGCGCGCCGTCGTTCGCGAGGAGCGCGGCAAGTGGGCGTCCGACCACCTCCGATCTGTCGGGCTTGTCAGGTAAGTAGGTGGGGGGCATGGGGTAGAGACGCACCTGTTGACGACGGTGATGGTCCGGCCGTATGCGCGGTCGCCGTATGATAAGAGCGCGTTGTACACCCCGACACGCTCGAGCGCTTTCACTACGCCCAGCGGCGTGCACGGTAAGATCGACTTGACTGTTCCGGGTGGCGGCACGTCGTTCTTGAGCGGTGCAGGGGCGCGAGCGAGCGAAGGTGAGGACGCGAGGAGGGATTTAGGTTCGAGATACCGGATGCTAATGGACAAAGCAATCCTCCGTACAACCCTCTGGATAGAGAGGAAAAAGGAGACGCACTTGTGATAGAGGTTGTAATGAAACTTGTAGTTGAGGCCTTCTACGTCCTTGAACGGCGAAACGATCTGCTGTAAATAGTGGTCCTGAAGTCATGGATCATGTGTGAGCCGCAAGGCTCGGGTTGTGGGCGGCAAGCGCACCTGCTCCTTGCCAAAAATCGGGTAGTACACCTGAGTATGCGTTTATGATGAGCACACTGACTTTCGAGGATCGGATGTATGAGAGCGCACCATGATCCCATCAACAGTATCATCCGCGTTCGCTTCGATGATAGCTTCCTCGACGCCATCACCGTCCGCACCGCCACTACTATTAACCCCCGCCTCCCCGAGCGCCCCGCCGACCTCGCGCAGCTCAAACTCGATACCCAACGCCACGCACTGCTTGCGCGTGAACTCGGCATATGATCGGCTCGGCGCATTCGCAGTGGCGAGGATGCCGACGAGCTTGGGTGCACGCATGCGCGAGAGGGAGGCGAGGCTCGCCTTCACTTCGGCGAGGAAGGGCTCGGCGATGGTCTCCGCTTTGAGAAGGATACCTTTGGGCGCCAGTGCAGGAACCGGGTCTGTGTCTACCATCGCTATCTCGTCGGGTATGGTTTGCAGCAAATCGATTCAGTTCTTGCTGTGCTGTCAGAGAAATTTGTTCCGGGCTTTAATAGATTAAATAAGATGAGGATAAGATAAATGGTGATAACACGTGATAGAGGAGCAGAGCCCTGCGGTTTGTGGAAAGCAATGATGGCCATTTAAAGGTAGCCCTCGTTGTCTAATGGTCATGACGTCAGACTTCTATACAACGGGCATCTGGAGGTTCCGGGTTCGAGTCCCGGCGGGGGTATTGGGAAACCTTTTTTAGTACCGTGCAAAGTTCTATCACGTCATGTGCATAAACTTTCGATGATTATGTGCATAAACTTTCGATGATTAAGCATTAAGTTTAACATCTGCATGGAAGCATCATAACTTCCATTTTCCCTATCACTATTCTTTCCCGTTGCCCGTTGCCTGCGTTTCCGGACGCACTGTTGCACATATGTCAACGACAAATCAAAATCGTCACATTGGTGTAGCATAGCAGTGTACGGCTCACAGCAGACATGGCGCGATTCAATGCGATTTCGCACAGGACATCGCCCTCCTGGTCCCATGCGGACATCTCGGTCTACGACAGGTAATAAGTTACGTTGTCGCTTGCATAGTTGCGTTACGCTAGATTGCGCTGGGTTGTCACTCTGAGAACTAGGCCCTAGTCAATATTAGTACTAGTACCTTCAGCCGGGCTCCATACAACGTGTCCCTGTTCACAGGCATCCTTGTCTCGCCTTTCACCCACCGCTGACTCTACCACCCACGTCCATCATGTCTCCAGAGAAGCGCAGCAAGGCCATAGATCTCTCCCATCATATCTCTGACTTTGCGCGCAGGTATGCGCCTTCTCCCTTCAGGAGCCTCGACAAGTACTGGGACAACGGCCTGATTCCCTTCTCCAGTGGTACGCTCGTCATATCAGATCGCACTCCCGCAACGCGAGCATCTCACCTCATCTGCAGGTTATCCGAGCACCGATTACTTCCCCTTCGCCTCCGTCTCGGCCAATGGCCTCCCCGCAGACGCATTCCCGCTGACTGCCCCGCGTGCCATTCTGGCACCCCCTTCCTCCCAACTCGGCTGGTTCTGGCGGCTCTTTGGTGCCGGCAAGGATAACACGACGCATGTCGAGATCCCTCACAAGCCGCGACGGGGCGACGGCGAGCTCAATCTCACCGATGCGCTGCAGTACGGTCCTGCGATGGGCTTCGAGCGCACTCAAGAATTCATCCGGGAGCTCACAGAGCGGATTTACAGTCCCGCATACGATGACTGGACCTACATCGTCGATACAGGGACCACAGATGGGTGCGGGCTCTTCTGCGCGTGCGCGCGGTTTCCACGTCTGACCAAACATGGGGGCAGATGGGACAGCATTGCCAAGATGCTGCTCAACCCCGGTGACACGCTCCTTGTCGAGGGATGGACGTACCCCACGGCGCTTGCGAGTGCCCGCCCAATTGGTGTGCGTTGGAAGGCTGTCCCCATGGATAATCAGGGTATGCGCCCCGATGCTCTCAGAGCGATCCTTGCTGGGTGGGATGTTGAGGCAGATGGCCCAAGGTGGGCAGATCCTCATTTGCCTTCATCGACACGTTTAGAGTTGAAACCAAGGCCGCGGGTGATATACACCGTACCCGTCGGACAGAATCCGACTGGCATAGTATGTGTAGTATCCTTCTTATGATAGAACCTTACCATAACCCCATTCGGGGCACCAGACCACGGGAGGCGGGCGCAAAAAGGCCATATACGATATTTGTGTCGAATATGGTGCGACCTCCACCCTTTAAGCGTTTTCCCTTTGAAATTCAACAGTTGGCCCAAGACTTGATAATTGCGGAGGATGACCCCTACTTTTTCCTCCAAATCGGCGAGTATGTGCCAAAGTCACAGCGCAAGGCCGAGGCGGGCGAGCCAACCGAAGGCGGAGATGTTGCGAGCTTCGTCGCAAGCCTCGTTCCAACCTACCTCAAATTTGATACGCAAGGGCGTGTTATCCGCATGGATACCTTTTCCAAGGTGCGTCGCTCCGTTCCCCCCAACCCTTCTCTATCAATCGCCCCTACAGGTAGCTGCCCCGGGTCTACGGCTCGGGTGGATTACGTGCAACCCAGTTTTCGCAGAGCGACTGGAACGGATCGGCGAAGTATCAACGCATTGTCCGTGCGGACTCGGCCAGGCCCTCTTGATGGGGCTTATCACGCAGTGGACCTTCCATGGGTACGTTCGCTGGCTACAGGGCCTGTGCGCGCAGTACAGACACCGGCGCGACTTTTTCGTCGATTGCCTCGCGGAAGAGTTTGACCTGCTCCCGGCCCCTGCCTCAGCAGTGCACGGCGCGCGCGCGGCCGACGACCATGCGGTGGTTCTCTCCGCGTATCCGCGCGGCAGCGCGCTCAAGGAGAAGACTCGGCCGCTCATGTCATTCGTGCCCCCGTCCTCGGGGATGTACATCTGGGTGCAGCTGCACTTTGGGGACGTGCCAGATGAGAAGGACGAGAAGGACGGCTCTGTGCTCACGCCCGAGCGCCAGTTCTTCAATTGCCTTGCCGAGGCGGGGGTCCTTGTCGCTCCTGGCTGGATTTTCTCGCCCATGGAGAAACAGGTGCTTTCCATGGGTGCGGACCGCCAAATTGGGCACGTGCGCCTGAGTTACACGCCGGCGGACGTGGGTACTCGCATCCTCTTCTTGCTCTCCATTTGCTGACCAGGAGGGCTTTGATTTGGGGGCTATAGATGGAGCAGACGCGCCAGGGAGTAAAAATTTTCGCGCAGACGATCAGAGAATTCTGTCGCGTTTAGGGCTATTGACTAGGATAGGTGTAGACGTGTCGGTTACGCCATTCGGGCTCGAGCAGTGCACAAGCATATTAACTACGGAGGTGCCCAGATACAGACCAATTTGATTTGTGACGCCAATCCGTTTCCATTGTTGAAGCCATTGATGGAGTGAATGTCCCTGTAACCGGTTTGGGGTGAAAGATGGTAGATGTTTCGGCGCTTAAGCCAAGGCGCGAAGATAGGATAGGCATGTACCTTGCGGCAGGCCAGGCTATATCAAAGCGCCATGGATCAGGGGTGTTGTTACAAAGACAAGTAGGCTCCAGGAGCACAGTGATCGAAGTACAGTAGTACCAGTCTCGGATAGCCCAGCAGCAGTGGCACTGGCAGAGAGATCCATGGCGCGGCCCGGGGCCCGGGGGCCCTAAGCTCAGACATACTGTACTCAGACTGAACTGACCGTGGAAGTGGTCCCACCTGACCTGATGCCTTGTTGTATGAATCACATACCAGTCAGGCCTTTCAGGTACACACTTTCACATTTCCCTGGAACATATCTTATCACCCCGCACGCCCGTTCGGCGCTGCGACCCCGTGGCCGTCGCAGCAGTTGTATGGGATGTTTTACAGTAGTGCGGCGGCGACGCCCGGGCCAAGTCAAGATATTACGATAGGCCCACCGCAAAAGAATGGTGCAAAATGATAACGAACTCCTAAGCTAATGTCCCTGACAAGACGACGGTGTCGGCGACGTACAGACCCGAGTCGGAACCGTCCCGGGTTCCGGGTTCACATGTCCACACTTGCTTGTTCACGTGCGGGCTATTCAAGGTCGGACCCTCAAGTGCGCCCTTCACCTCAAACACGAGCTGCTCGACTACACGGCCGTAATGGCACAGGGGGGGCCATTATTAGAACTACTATGGACGGAGGCGGTGTCCACATTCCGACTTGTCACCCAGTTTTTTCCTGTTTGCGGCACCAGGGCATGAGCTGGACACGTTTTTCTCCATTTGTTCACATGCCCCCTGCCCCAACCCTGGTGCCAGGCAATGGCCCGGACCTTCATAAAAGTAGCGCAGCTCTGGACCCCGACGTTGCGCTTCTCCCTTTCCTCTCTCTCCCTTGACGCTTATCTGTCACCATGTCTCCCGTGCGCCTGGTCTACTTCCCTGCGTTCGCATTCACCTCACTTGCAGCAGGTCAACACGAAAACGAGCCGCGCGGACTGTCTAGCGCTCGCAAAACTTGCAGAACAGGCTGAGCGGTGGGACGGTGCGTCGCATCTCCTTGCCTCTGGCTGCACCCACTCATCTCAATCCCGTTCAAAGATGTCATCAAGCAGCTGAAGTCCATCATTTCTTACTCCGACGCGCACCTCACTATGGAAGAACGAAACCTCCTGTCCATCGCGTACAAGCATGTCACCGGCACTCTACGCTCGAGTTGGCGCACAGTCGAAGGCATCGAGAAGCAGGAGACGACCAGCGCGCGCGCAACCGAGCGCGAGCAGGCACTCATCCGGCATCAACGCGAAAAGATTGAGCTTGAACTTGCAGATGCGTGCAAGGACCTCCTGAATCTGCTCGACCATCACCTGGTGCCCGCGGCGGAAGCCGGCGAAGAGCGTGTCTTTTACTACAAGATGCACGTTTATCATTGCTTTGTCGTCGTCTATTGTTCGTTGTGAGCTGAATGCGGGCTGCGGGCTGGCTTATAGGCAGGGCGACTACTACCGGTACCTCGCAGAATTTGCGCGACGCCAAGAACGCGAACGCGCTGCGCAACTGGCGCTGGAAGCTTACAAGGCTTCGTATAAGCATGCCTTTAGTACGCTCCGGCATGGCACCCAACGCGCCTCGGCGTGGCACTCAATTTCTCCGTCTATTTCCATGATGTCCGCGGAAGTCCCGACCGAGCCTGCCATCTCGCGAAGCATGCATTCGATGAGGCCGTCGGAGCTATGCATGCCACGCCGGAGCATACCTTCCGCGATTCCTTAATGATCTTGCATTTGCTGAGAGATGACATCATCTTATGGTCCGCGGAGATGCTCCAGGATGGTACGTACAGACATTCTTTGATACCCCGAGGAGACCGTTTAAACAGGTCCTTGTCTAGAGGGACGAGGGGAGCAGGCAGCGGAAAAGGTGTAAATTCTTGGTACCATCAACCACCATGACACTTTCTTTCTGTGTCGTAATGTAGCTTTTCTACTAACCATCGTTCTCGTCCTATGTAGCACCAGGGAATCTTTTTGGTTGACCTTTCCTTATGTCTTGTTTGAAGAATATGGATGAGATAACGCGGGCCTTGTCTTGCCGCGTCTCATATTTGATTGGCCTTAGGACTGCGTATCTCACAACTATCAACCGTGAGCCAGCATGCTCCAGGAATGGAAGATGAACCAAGTAGATCTTCGTGGCGGCCTTGACCCTCAAAATACGTATAGGATCATTCTGCGTCTGGGATATGGTTCTTCATATGAGCTCCTCTCTGTCTGATCCAGAATCGCGTTGCTTGCGTTATCGGAATCTACGAGATCGGATCGCATATCTGAGTCACCACGTCGGTTTCGCAGTTCCGCTACAGATGGTGCCATGGTGGCTTATACAGTTCCATTTCACACTGTTGCTATGGGCGCCTATAACCATCACGCGAGCAAGATCGCCAGCCCTGGTGCCGCGATCGCTTCGGCAAGCAAGGGTCTGGCCTGAACGAGCTTCTCTGCCTTGCCCTATTTTCCCTCCGATCGTCAAATGCCCTGGTCTTCTTCTCCCTTTTTCATGCCAGGGCCCTACCCACAACCACCACAGCCGACTTCCTTCGCGTAGAGAGGCGAGGCAAAGCGAAGCGAGGGAAGGGCGGTGGTGAACCCATGCTGGCGCACCTTGCGCTGATCGGGGAGGTCAAGGGCACATAGTGTACTAACTCAGTACCGTCTACACGGATGCTGCGGGACGGGTATATTTCGGGGTGCAATCGTATACTGCAACCGTGCCCTTCCGTTCATTGTCTGTGAGCTCGTATTTTTATTGTGAATATCTATTGTTCTCGCGTGCTTCACGTTAATGGCTCGCTGACACCCCGGGCCGGCACGTCGATGGGTGGTGACGATGACAATGATTCACGCAGCGACCAAATACGCCGCGTGGTCGCTTTTAGCAAGCGAGAGTTCTAATAATACCTGGGCCATCGGCTTACCTTCTTTGTCCTTGCCGCACAGAGTCCGAGTCGGTCGGAGAGTTCGACAATCGGAAATTCCAATAATAAGTTAACAGCTGCGAAGTACCATGAGTCGTAACACTTGCACATCACTACTCGCACGCTTCACATAGGGTTTTACCTGAGAGCTTCATGACGAGCCCAGGTACGAAAATGCCTCTGGTTGAGGCCAGCGTTACACGTGTATTGGCCACGTACGATGTTCCTGTACCAGGCACCGCCTCCCATGTCTCCGGGTTCCGCAGTTGGTAGAGGCACAGCTTTGTGAACGTGGTTAACTGGCCATTACATTCCCTACTGTACAAGGACACGTCAACCTGCTTCTAAACATTCGTGTCAGTTCCCTGAGGTGGGACTCCTTCAAAAAGCGAGGGCCCTTCCTCGAGTTGCATACTAGTAGTAGGGTTCCTACCCAGTTATTTCAGGATACCCATCTTCACCCATCCCCATGTTGAGTCGGACTCGAGGAGTTGGGGCAGTCAGTCTGAAGGTTGCGTTTGACGCTTTCGCGTTGTGGAAGATCGCTACCCCTCGCTCGTACGTTGTATATGTCCACTCAGGTCTTCCATTCTGAGACTGACAAAATGAAGGTCCATAGCCCTTCGGCTCCCCGTCGAGCTTCTCCAGAACGTCTTCTTGTTCCTAGCAAGGCTCTATTTGTTAGATGGAGACCACTACCCATCTTCTCGCCCAGATTGGTTCGCCGTAACACATGTTTGTCGTTACTGGCGCTCGGCTGCGCTCGGCCTGCACGAACTCTGGTCCTCGATCACTCCTGGTCTTTCCCTCTCGTGGTCCCAGGCCATGATGGAGCGCTCCACGCCGCTTCCTGTACACGTCGACATCCGCATCAGCACCTCATCCACAGACGGCCTCCACCCACTCGCCGCTTCGGAACTGCTCTTTGCCGCGTCCAGGATACGCACCCTCCGCCTCATCGGCCTCCGCGTCGACATTCTCCGCGTGCTTGACCGCCTGTGCAGCCCATCCCCACTCGAGGCCCTCGACCTTTCCATCGTCGACAGCGGGTCGCTCGTGGAGCTGCCTGAAACGCTTTTCGGCGGCAAAGCGCCTCACCTGCGATGCCTGACCTTCGCCGCCGACACATGCGTCCGCGCGCCGCTTTGGCTCCTCAGGGGCGTCGCAGAGTTCACGACGGGCGCGGACGTTTCGCTGCCGGAGCTGCTCGACGCGCTCCGGGAGATGCCGCGACTCGAAGTCCTGCGTGTGCAGCATTGTCGCGCGGTGTGGGAGGAAGCGGAGGGTCCCGGTCCCGCGCCGCGCGTAGCGCTATCGCGCCTCAAGCTCATTTCCTTCCGGGACACGACGCCGCGTCGTTTCGTGTTGCTCTCCCTACGCATCGACGCCCCGTCTACCGTGCGCAGACACCTCAGCTGGCGCTCGTGGGCTGTCTCGAGCTGGGAGCGCTGGACCGGCCTGCTCGCCGCGATGCGAGGTCTCGTCCCGCGCGACTCGGTCGCAGGCGGCGGCGACGACGGTGACCTGCGGGTGGTACGCGTCACCGGTGGCCCCTCACGGGGATCTTTTTGCACGTGGACGCGCTCGGCCTCGGCTCCCGCCACGCCCGCGTCGCAGGACGACGCGCTGTTCTTGTTTCAGATCGATTGGGTCCGGAGTCCCGTGGACCCGCACAGCGAAAGCCTGCTCGAGCACTCGAGCCCGTTCTTCCATCTGGCCAGCCTGTGCGCGGAGCTGCGCGCGACGCGCGTGCAAGAACTCAGCATCGAGCCGGACGTGGAGCACGTAACCGATGACGTTGGGATGCCGATGATGCATTGGCAGTCGCTCGTCGGAGCGTTGCCATCGGTGCAGAGCCTGCGGCTCCGCCGGGGTACAGCATCCCTTCTCTCTATAATCTCTGCCCATTCTCTCCTACCGAACCTTCAGAAACTCTACATAGTTCAATGCACCGTAGGATACACGGCCGAGCGTCTGGACGGCGTCGTCCTCTGGAATCTCAAGAGACTTGCGCTGCGGGGATCTCCAGGTCCAGGTCCAGGTCCTGCGACCCGTGATGTCGCGAATATGGGAGAAGAACTTGTTGCACTCGTACGTAGTCGGTATGGCCTCGAGGTGATCCTTATTGGCTGTAGTGTGGATGCTGGTGCGCTGGAGGCTTTACGGAAGCGCGCTCAACTGGGCGTTGGAGATGAGTGGGTATATGTCTAAGGTGGTTTATAAGATTTAGATCAGGTTGCTATTCCCAAATCTGTCGCATCGCATGGCAAGGTCTGTATATAAGGCATATTGGAGGTACTTTTAACAACGCTAGAGAAGCAATCATTCACACCCACAACCCAGACACTCTATCATACATGCGACCAGTCCTATATCATACACTCGTACAACGCTTCCAAATCCTATAATTTTTACATTCTGCTCACAAGCAATCGTTGAGTTAGTGTGTCCTGCGCGCAGGGAGATCCAAATCACTCACCGGAGCACGAAAAACTACGCCCCATAATGTACAAAATTTACCCAACGCTCAAGACTGACTCGCTTCTCTCTCCTCAGCTTCTGTACAGCATCCCGAAGGGCCGTTGCAGACCTCTCGTAGTAAGGGGTAGTTTCATGTTCGCCGAAGAACATCGAATTGTAAAATGCTCGGCTAGATCCCGCCCATCGGTATCCGCCATTGCCCACATTGTGCCAACCACGCTCCGGAATCCACAGCGTTGCATGGCAGCGGTCAGATGCAGTACCTCGTCAGCAATACTCCCATCTGTCAGCTCTGCGGTGTGGCAAGCGGAGAGCAGGGCAAATTCAGCCGCAGGAGTCGAGACCGCACAACGTCAAGCAGGGTAAGACGATTGTCATCACGAAACTTGAATGACACGTCGAACGGTCTACCTGCCTCTAAGACTCCAGGACATGCAAAGTGAGCAAACCGATGATGTCGAAGACCTTCGGTCGCGGTTTCTGACGTTGCATCCTCTAAGATGAGACTATTGATTGAGCTCCCTAAAATCTGTTCGATGACTTCTGTCTCTTTCCTCGCTCCAGGGAGAGTCCTCTCGGGCGGCGCGATAATAAGTAACGAGGGAGGATCCGACGTTTGTATACTGGGGTCGCGAGATTTGATGAGTGCAGAGAGTATGGGTGTATATGAAGATATGCATATGTCCGAGAAATACTTCTTCACTTTGTCATTTGACGGGATTGGACCCATTGGATGAAGGGGAAGAGAGCAGAACACCGAGGTTGGGCACCACCAAACACGAGATTGTTCCGGAATATTCAACTCGCGGAGCCTGTCAATGACTGGCTGGCCAACGAGCTCGTAGAGTTCTTCAAGCACGGAACGTAAAGCGCGACGATATTGCGTCGATTCTAAACGATGTGTCTTTCGTGTGTCGAGTAGTCGCCTCGATAATGACTGGTCCTCGTGAAGCGGCCGCACGGAGAGTGTCGAATGACGGAGCCTTCAAGAAGTTCTCAAAACAGGGCAATCGTCGAATTTGTGAAGTGAGCGTATCACGCTCATCCAATAGCATCCGTGTCCTCACTCCCATCCGGCGAGATGGACATCATCAGAGCCTCGAGGTCTTGATTGATGTTTGCAAGTTTAGACGTTGGAATGGGTGAAGAGGATCAAGGGCGACAACAGGGACTAGATAAGGAAGCCAAGCCGCCTCGGAACACTACTAGTAGGCCCTCCCAGATATACTAAGGTGTGCGTCATGCAAAATCATCGCGTTGTGACTACCTGTGACCCTCCTGCTGAGCTGAGCGGCGTTTGCGCACGCTGAATCTGACTTCTGAGCTCAAAAACTTTATGCTGCTCACAATTCTACATAAAATAAATTTCTGTCCGCACAGAGTTCTTCTGAAAGTGCAAAATAAGAAAACTGTGCGGCCAGTTTGGGATAAAAGGGCTTTGTGCCAATGGCATAGAATTTCTATTGCCATTGTCACGAAACGCGATGCTTTTGCATGACGCATATCTTATCTTGTCAGTTTTAGGCGTGTTGATTGATCAAGTCCCCTCAAGTCCCCCTTATAGCCCAATATATCTAGAGCCATTGACCATGCGCATAATCGTTGATATTTTAGTGAGTTGGTTTTTCTGCCGAAACAATCTAATTTTACCAAAATATAACGGTCCGCATGTGCCAATGCAGCTTCACTTCCGCCTTACCACATGCACAGTTCATCAAGCAGCCGAAAGACTATATCAACTTCACGTCTCACCGGATTTCTTACACGCTGTCGATGTCGTCACCGATGTGTTTGGCCCATCGAATATAAACTCGACCGCATCGACCATTGCCGTAAGAAATTGGGCTTATTCAGGTTGATGGACAACAAGCCGATGCCGTCAAGGGACTGGTCCCGCCAAGCGGCGTGACAAAGAACTAGAATATGGCACCAATGAGTGATAGGGTGTGCGTTCTCTTGCTCTGTCTCCCTCTAATCCCTTTCTCGCGTGCCATTTCTGATTCCGGGGCCATATCTTCCAGGCATTCAAGACCACCTGACCGCGATGACACAAAACCAGAACCATTAAGAGAAGACACTCTGATCCACACATCCGGATCACCTTGTGCAGATCAGTGTCGAGATGGCAGTCGCGAACAATTAGATGAAGGCAGTGCTCTCGAAGCTCACCGCGCCAGGTACGATTCTCATCCGAATGCGGAGGATGCATACAGAATTTGGAGGGCGAGTCTACGAACACCACGATGTCCCTACGCTTTTGGCAGCCTATGTCGTAGCCTCTGGTTGCGCCGCTTTCCATGTTCAGCTTGCCTTATCCTTTGCTGGCATCAGGGGATCAGAGTACGATCCGTCGAGGGGAACTGGCGCGGTGCGCAGACTGTCAGGGACTTTGGGGAGCGACTCATAACGTAAGGGAGCACGAAGACCTTGTGTCACAGACGAAAGACCGGATTGCGGATGCCACGGACGGGGCATGGTTCCTCGCCCTGCGCTTCGGCATAGCACACTTCTCACTTGAGTGCTGCTTTGGTGAGTTAGTCAACGTCCTCGGCTAGGATTTCGAGAAGCAAACGCACAAAGTATATTCCCGTAGTCACAGAAACGTTCATTGCGACGGCGCACGAGTTTGAAACAACAAACGGGCCATGCAGGTTCTACGAGCCGGCTTCTGTGTGAGTAATACCTTCATTGTTGGAGATGTGAGAACATAGCGGATTCCGAAGTTTTTCCTCACAGCACAACCCCCCAGGCCCTATGTCGGCGCTTCCCATTGCTTCCCTGAAACTAATCGAATCGCCGCCGCCATGTGCTCAATATCCTTTTTCGCGAGTCATCAGCCCCCCTTTGGCTGAGTAGTGTCCTGAGCTCCTTCCAAGCAGACGGCAGATGGACATTGCAGACCTAGCGTGAGGAAAGCCCAGGCATCCTTATCATAAGCATAGTGTCGATCAGCGACACGGACATACGACACCTTCAAGAACCTCGACCCGTCAAGCAGCCCCGGCCATGTTCCGGAGGGGCGCAGAGACTACTATAGTACGCGGCCTGCTAATGCTGCGCTATCAATTCGTTGAATAATTACTCACACAGGACAATCCTCTCGGGTTCCTCCGAACGATACACTCGCACTGCCGGGACCAGGGACCGCCCACTCCGCCAACGTCTCACCGCAGGGGGGCGCTCGTGATCGGTCAATGAAGCTTCTGTAAAAGGACTGGGAACAGTATGTGCTACTCGAAATGTATGTAACACCATTTTCTTTCCCAGGTCCGGACCACTCAACCAGCAAAATACAGTAAACGCCGCCAATGACCCCATGCCAGTCTCAGGGCAGCCATTTTGAGTTGACGTTGACAGTGATATATCCACCTTGATGATTGGCTGTTGGGAAAGGGCCAATCCGGTAAGCCGAATGAGTGCGAGCGGAGCGCAGCTGCGGAGCGAAGTGCGAGAGTAGCGGACTAGAGTGCGAGAGAAGCGGACCAGATGCCAGCGCACATCGGATGCATCTGTATTCACACAGATGCACTCCGGTGTAGTGTTGCCGTCAAGTCGAGTTGACACCGGTGTGAATTGGACTTGGTTTGATATTTCCGTAACTTGGCCTGAACCGGAACCACAAGCTTCACACCAGTGTAGCTTGCAAGTTCCCTATAAATAAGCAGTTGATTACTTCAGTTCCATCAGCTTCCACTGGCATTGGCTCGCCGCCTACGTAAATCGGGGTATATTCTTAACCGGGTTCTCAGAATTAGGCTATGCAGACGTGAGATGATGAGTAGGACCAGAGTATCACCCCTATACTTGGGCGTGCTCCCTAAGAGCTTTCCTACGCGTTACATAATAATCAATGATTATCTTATCTTATCTGGGCTAGGTTGTCGGATAAATCCTAACACGGGTAGATTCCATGAACTCGGCCCAGTTGCGGGGAAGGGTGGAAATTCTGATATTGTGGTTGGTGGAGAAATCGGTCCGTGGGCTTCCGAGCTTGCAACACACTGGTGTGAACTCGATGGTGCAAGCTGGCAACAAGTTCCAGCTTACACCGGTTTTCGGAAACACTAGTACAAAGGCATCTACTAAAGTTCGCCACCACTCGAATGGGGCAAGGTGTGTTTCCACGAAATAGACATATGCCCGATTATAATGTGGAAGCACTACTAGCATAGAACTTCAACTTGAATGCCTGGCACTGGGGTATAAATTAGCAACGCTGCATCCCTCTTGTGTTGTCCATCCCTGTCTGTCCTAAGCGTTGTGCCCTTCTCTACTGAAGTGACACCACCTAACCCACTATGAAGTTCATAAGAACCATCGTTGCTCTCTCTTTCGCCGTCCTCGCTCTCGCTGCTCAATTGGATCAGCCCCAACTTGAAGAGAAGCGTGCCGGTACGTTCTATGTGAATCAATGTCCATCTAGTGCAGACCTGACTGAGCTCGCACAGATTCTCTTGGTGATAGCCTTTTTGAAGACAGTACTCATGTTGGCGATACGATGACTGGGATCAGTATTGGCGCAGACGTCAATCCACCATTGCCAATGTGATGGTATTGATGCCTTCTTTGACTGTATTTGGCGGTGTTGACCCCATGCTCCCTAGGTTCTCAAACCCAATACAAGCGTAGTAAACCCATAGCCTGCTTGAAATTGACAGTGGATAGCTTTTGATTGTCACAAATGGCAGATGTTGGGCGTGGACAGTTGATATTGTGTTCGCGTAGACAGTTGATGTTATTGAATCTACTTATCCAGGGGCGAGGAAATTCCTCAATCCCACAAGTATGTTGAACTTTTTGATTTGGAGACCAGCTGCCAGTGAGTTCGACACGTGACTGTGGAGGCAGAGGGCGGTGGCAAGGCCCAGACAACGATGAAGCCTTAGACCACAGCAGTCCCCAGTTGAGGTTACGCCACTGTACAGTATTCGAGTGCGGCAGACAGGAGCTCATCCTATGGCGTGAGGGTCCTGGCTCCAGGTGATGTGTCTTACCATCTTTGCGCGAAACAAGTTATTCATGAGCTGAAGCACTTCGCGGCGTTTAGAGTTGAGGATGAGAGCCAATGATGCAACATGTTGTCGGGGGCTCATAAGGGAAATTTGTTGAAGATTACGCGTAGACCTACCTTGTGGGACGTTATTCTGTGCTCCAGCACTTGAAATTGGAAAGGAATTCGGGGGTCTGAGCGTAGAGATTGAACACGATGGGATAAAGGCGATGCAATCCGAGACAAGCGGCGGCAGTATTACTAGCCAGGCCTGCACCTTTAACATGTGGATTCGAACCAGCACTTGGAACACAGGAGTCAATTGTAGTCTTGGGTGTACACTTAACTCAGCCTGTTGTGCGACTTGAGGAACAATTTCACGTGCTGACATGACAGATGACAGAGAGGCAGGAGGCGCACGATCAAATTTCGTCCGCACACACCCCTCCCTCGAGCGTCAACCCCCATAGCGAGGAACCGCAAGTTCTTCACCTATAATAATCTTTCGAAGCTGCGCTCTCAACCCGGTAGCTTTTTCTGCTCAACTGAAGAGGACAACTGGGTAGCCATATCAATGTCCGTCCTGTATCTCCAAATTTACGAACAACTTCTCAAGGAACATTGATTGAACAGACGCCTAATACGGGCCAAAGCCCTTTAAAGGTCTACAGGAAATCAAAAGTCCTCCCGAATTCTGCAATCCACTATACGTCCCCTTCACTTCCTGGGTCCGCCCATATCAACCCATCAGTAGTGGTGTAATTTGCGCTTATTACACACCCGGGTTTTACTGGTATCCCCCCGTGCGTGGTGTACCCTCTCGATGATATTCTTCTCATAGCATTTATCCTCTCAGAACAGATTCCGTACTTGTCTTTCAAATGTCTTCCACAACCAATAAACCTCCCATGTCTTCATCTCCGAAGACAATCACCGACGTTCGTGACGGTTCTCCAAGACGGTTCCGCAGTTCGTCTTTGGATAGTGATACAGACACCACGCCCCGAATGTCCCCAACTTTATCCCGCTCGTACAATCCCATGGACCCCGATGCTCGGGAGCGTCAGCGCACGCTCGACGAGGACATGGCCATGCACCTCTCGCGTGCCCGCCATGGATCTATATCCGTTTCCCCTATTACTTCCCCACTCGCGATCCGAGAGCATAACGACTGCGAGCCTGAGCCGCATCCACACCATGACGATAGCGCATTCCCGAGCCTGTTCTTACAGGAACAACGCGAATTGGAGTTTGCACGTGGGGAAAGTCCCTGTCCGGTGCACAACGACAATCCCTACCGGGGCGCGCTTATGCCAGATGCCTTGCGGCTGGACTTGGATATGGCACACCAGCTCACCAGAAGCCACGAACCTCACCTTCTCAGCTCGCTTCACCATGCCGGGTTTCAAACCGATGGCTCTCTGCCCCTGTACCAACCCCCCGCTCTGCTAGGCAGGCAGACGTTCAACTTCGCGGCCATGGAAGATTTTGCCGTCGCGGAGAAGGTGCGGCTTGGTCTTGCAAGTAGCCCAACTGACGAGCGTTTGCACCACCTGAGGGCGCGAAGGCCTTCGCAGGTGAGCCCAACGGGCGAGGTGGCTTCGAGCGCTGTGAACGGGACGGATTTCTCTCTCCCAGCACCGCGGGCTCTGCGAGAGCGCAAGCTGAGCCAGAGCAATGCGTTACCGCGCCGTCATGGGGGCGGAAAGATGGCATTATTCGAGGGAACACACGGCGCACCGCCAGCATCTCTGACTGGCGGGTTCGCTCCTACTCTTTCAGTAGTACCCTCGTACACCGACCTTCCGTCCACTGTAGGAGGGGAAGTTGGCCACGACAGACCATATAGGTTTTCGTTCTACTCCAACGCCTTGAGCGCAACCATTCATGCAAGGAGTCTGAGCGAACTCCCTGCAGACGGACAGTCATTTGAAGACATGTTTACCGGAGTTGGCGGGCCGACCCATACACAAGCTGAGCGCCGGCCCGGATCTGGGTCCGGCCCCCAGCCGATCCCACCTTCAGCTCGTGCTCGCGAGGACGCGAAGCCATCCCAAGGTCGAAACAGTGGCGAGGCGGACAAAAACATTGTGCCTACCGACTCAGAGGGACATACCTGGTGGCTCGACATCCTTTCGCCTACAGACGAGGAGATGAAAATGCTCTCGAAAGTATGTTGTAGACGTCTGTGCGCCTTATTCCGACTAACGGTGTGCAAAACAGGTTTTTGGCATCCACCCACTGACGGCAGAAGATATTCAAATGGAAGAAGCCCGCGAGAAGATTGAACTCTTCCGGACATACTATCTCGTCTGTTTCAGGAGTTTTGACCAAGATCCTTACAGCCCAACGCATCTAGAGCCATTGAACATGTACATCATCGTTCTCCGCGAGGGAATCCTTTCTGTGGGGTGGTTTTTCTTTCGACTCAACCAAATTTAGCTAATGGTCCGCAAATGCAGTTTCACTTCCGTCCAACCCCTCACCCACAGAACGTGCGACGGCGCATCAAACAGCTCAAAGACTACATCAGCGTCACGTCCGACTGGATATCCTACGCGCTTATTGATGACATCACCGACGCGTTCGGCCCACTGATCCAGAGCATCGAGTACGAAGTCGACAGCATCGACGAGCTAGTGCTGATTCTCAAGGACGCCGAGCAAAGCGACATGCTTCGCCGCATCGGCCGATGCCGGAAGAAAGTGATGGGCTTACTTAGGCTGATGGGAAATAAGGCGGACGTCGTCAAAGGGCTTGCGAAACGGTGCAACGAGAACTGGAAAGTCGCACCGACGAGCGATATCGTGCGTCTGCTTTCGCATTCCCTTTTTTTCGCCTGTTTGTTTGGCGCCTGTTCTCACGCACGTGCCTTTTCAGGGGTTGTATCTCTCGGATATTCAAGATCACCTGATCACAATGACGCAAAACTTGAACCACTACGAGAAGATCCTCTCGCGCACGCACTCAAATTACCTTGCGCAGATTAGCATCGAAATGACAGACGCGAACAACCAAATTAATGAGGTGCTTTCGAAGCTCACCGCTCTGGGTACGGTTCTCATCCCGATGAACCTCATCACCGGTATACCCCACATCTTCTCTCCTCGTAAAATATGTTCGACTGACGAACGCCGAAAGGTATCTGGGGTATGAACGTGCACGTCCAGGCCAAGGTGTGGAGGGCTATGCCTGGTTCGCTTCTATCGTTGCCGTGCTTGTGACAATCGGCATCGTCGGTGGGTTCTCTACATACAAACTTATGGTCAGGTAAACGACCACTGCATGTTACTTGGCCACGTCCCTTTGCCTATTCTTAACATCAACAAGCATTTCACTCTTTTGGTTTTTCGGTGTTGGAAAAGTCCAATGTTTGTTCCCTTTCAATTCTATAGACAGCATGCCCGACGTCTTACCAATGATGCGCATATATCAAGAGCTCCTTCATTACGCTACGGCACACATGACCCTCTCCTCTCTCCCGCTTGCATGGATGATCACCGCTAAGCATAGCGCCCGAGATAAAAAAAAAAAAAAAGAGAAAAGAAAAGAAATATACACGTTCTGACTTGTCTGTCGTGGGAAGCGACGGATAGATACAAGGTTTACAACCGAGCGAGCAAACAAAATGAGAGGGAACCAAAAAAGCCAAAAAAAAAAAAACAGTACTGTATCGAATCGCGGAATCCAGCTACCGAGGTGTACCCTCCCCGTTCGTGTACGTAAGCTTCACTTTGCGTTGTTGGGGAGGCGTCGCGGGCAATGACGCAGAACTCGTGCCCACATACGGCACGTGCCTTGTATCAGGTGACATGATCATCGCCAACGAAGGCGAGAGCGTTTGTGTAGCCCTATGGCCCGGCGGAGCCGGTGCCGGTGCGGAAGACGAAGACGACGAAGACGATGAGGGCGGCGCGGTGGGGGGCAGTGGCTCTGCCACGGGCGTATGACGCTTATACGACGGGCTCTCATACGGCGACGCACGCTCCGACGCGGCATCTCCTTCGGGGTACTTACGCTTCCGTGAAGCAGACGGTGGCGTCAGTGGGTCCACAGCGGGTAGTCGCTTGTCGTCGTTTACAATGGTGGCAGTAGCAGATGATGAGACGGACAAGCGCCGCAGCGAGGATGACAACGCTGGGGTAGAGGGCGCAGCAGATACCGGTGGCGGCGGCGGTGCTGATGCTGGCGCAGGGACCGGACGTGTCCACTTGATCTCCCAGGGTGGTGGCGGGGGCATGTGCCCGGCTAGGGCGTTTATCTGGTGCGGCGGAGAGAATGTGTGAATGGGTGCACGTGGCGGCGGAGGCGGGAGAGTTCGTGGATGATACGAGTGGCCGTTGGGTGGCGGCGCGGGGTGGGACACAAGGGAAGAACTACTACTCGGATGAGTTGAAGGACCGTTCGCTAGCACAGTGTCCGGCTGGCCTGGGCTGAACCGGATAAGCTCTATAAACAACGTCTGGGTATAAGGAGGAGGAAGCTCCTTATAGACGATGTCCTTGCTAAACGTGTCCAACATCTTGACCGTGTCAACATACGTATCCGGGTCAGTACTTTCTGCTCACAGGATTCAGATATCAGGAATGGACGAAGAAGAAATGGTGGGGCTTACTAATATCCTTCACACGAAGTTCTGCGTAACCGTACGAGCGGTTCTTGCGAAGACAGCAGAGCGGGCATACGAAACGGGTGTCGTACTTGTTGTTATCGATGGAGAAGAACACACAGCTACCATGGTAGAACTTGTTGCAGAGCTCACACGCAACCTTGGGATAGTTGAGGAGGTAGTGCGTGCGTCCGCGGCAAATGCAGCGCGTCCCGTCCAACCAATCCTGATCGACGTCCTGACCGAACGTAAACTTCGGTCGTCGCCGCTTCTTCGTGCGCACAGTCACGGGCAGTTCCGCCAGAATGCGGTGAAGGCCCGCGAGATCGAGGCCAAATGAGACATCCGGGTTCGGTGATACGGCGAACTGAATCTTGAACAGCTTGCGCATGTAATGTCGCACCTGGGGCAGGTACTCCTTGCGCTGATTGCCCGGCTTCGACGCGAACGACAGGAACTGTCCAATAACGGATGTTAGCCGGTCCACGCGGTGCACGATGACCTCGAGCTGCTTCCAATCTTCTGAGTAGAACTTAGTGATGTCCGGTGCGTGCATCAGCATCGTCGGCATATAGCAGAAGTGCCAACTGCGCTCCTTGTGCAGTGATCCGTTCCAATGGTGCTGGTCGCAAAACGGACACGAACCGCCGCTGCGCGCGCACTGCCCATGGAACCGGGCGAAGCAGTGGTCACACTGCACGGCATCCGAGACCGTACCTGGTGCTGGAGGCCGCACGGCTTCATGGCAAATGCAGGTAAAGAACTCGTCGTCTGGTGGTAGATCGTCCTCCGGACGCGTCGCGGCGAGCACGTCCTCAAACAGCTCTTTCCCGTGCGGCTCGTGATGATTCGCGCAGAACCAAGGCAAATTTTCCAGCCAACGATAATGGGCAGTCAGCTGCTCGTCCAATCGCTCGAACTTGGGTAGTGAGAAGATGGCCAGGTGTAGCTTGGCATACTCGACCCATTTGAGCATGGTGTCGAAGATGTCCTCGTCCTCGCTGTGGTCGTAACGGTCGTGCATCACCTGATCACACCGCGACTCGAGATCGAGCGCGAAGTCGGCCCTATGCTTCAGTTGACGTATAGAGGGGATGCTAAAATCCTTTTCTGCGCGCGTGACTAGACGCATCACGTCCTGAACACGGGGCCGCGCCACGCCTTCCTCTGGCTCAAGCCACGCCTGAGCCTGCTTGTCAAACTCCTTCGCCTTGGCTCGTGCCGACGCGATCTTGTCCAAGATCGTCAGGTCGATCGGCACATTCGGGTCGATGTCCTCGAATTCGTTAAGTTCTTCGATCGTCTTGTATGGCTGCGACAGCACGTGACGCGCGCGCTCGTCCCAGCTCTGCCCCGCACGCTGGCGCGCCTCTAGCATGCGCACGTGTTTGTTGTCCTGTGGGAGATTGCACGTGCGTGCGCGCGTCAAATACTGGGCAACCTCCTCCAGCGTCAGGACACTATCATCAGCGGCCTCATTCTCGAGTTCCTTAGTGAGCTGCTCGCGTGCAACAAGCTTCTCCACATCCAGAAGTTCGTCAAGGAAAACATTGATCGAAGAGCCTTCCAACAGGAGCCGTTCGCAATCTTGTAGATACGCCTCGCGATCGCGTTCCGTGGGCGTTGCCGTGAGTAAGGAGCGCGCACGCGCCCTTATGTCCTCCGCCTTGAGGGCATGCGTCTTGAGGATCCCAATCTCGTGGGTATCGAAACCAAGATCCTCGACCTGGCTCAGCAACGCATAGATCTCATCTAAGCCCCGGTCCGGGCGATCACCGGGATCTTCTGCCTGCAACGCCACGTCTCCATTGACTGGCGGGCGTACTTTGGGCCGCTTGGAGCGCTTGCGGCTCTGCTTCCGTACAAGGAACGTGTTCGCAGCGTCGATCCAGTCGTTTGCGCGACTTACGCATTTGCGAATGTTCGCGAGCTCCGGAAGCGGGTGGTTGATGCGGTCACCTTCGGCCAAAAGCGCACGTAGCATGCGTAAGGAAGGGCGCGCACTCTCAGCTAGCGCCTTGTTCAGCTTTGCTTGCCAGGCCGAAGGAACCGAGGCACGCTCAGCGACGCGCGCCTGCGTCTCGAGCAACTCTTCGTCGGAGAAGCGCTTGCGGAGTGTGCGCTGTTCCATCGCACACTTGCATAACGAGTCGGCGTGGTCGACGCACGCGACCTTGTTTGTACAGTGGCACGTGACTTGGGAGAGGTAACAGAACGCTTTGCACACGATGCATTGATATTGATCTTCCAACCGATCTTCTTCTTCCAGAATTTCGCCAAGTTTCAGGGCACGCGCCCTGAGCCTGTCGCCCATCTCACGGTCAGTCATCTCCCTCAAACTGTCGATAAGCCTTTGTCAAGAGTATCGAAGGTTTGCATGAGCGCCCTCAGATCAACACGAGGCGACGCCACTTACCAAATAGCGGTTGCGATTGACTGTGATTGCTGGGTGATTGTGATGAGTAGCTCGTCGTGGGAGAATACCGGCTGCTTTCGGTGCTCCCTGTACCGCTCCACACACTGGCGCCCATACGTCAGCCAGTCAGGGAGCGCAAAATTGACTGCCTCGTTAAAGTTGAACTAATGGTGGAATTGAGGCGTTAATATATATGAGGCCCTGATAGACGCAGAAGAAAAAAATTAACATACCCCGTGGTTAAATCCCGCATGATAAGCCTTAGGGAACGTAATTACAAGCTCCCCAGCACGCTGATTGCAAGCATATACCCGCACTCCCTCGTCCGTCAAGCGTTCTGGGCTCATGAGCGTGACGAGCTGGAAGAGGAGGTCCGGCTGCGCCTCAAATAAATCAGGCGCCTCTTTCTTGATAGCCGCCTCAAATTTCTCAGCGTCATCTCCTGGAATTCCATACCACGTCTTTGTTTCCCCCCAATGCACTGTATGGGGAGATCATGAAGGTCAGAGAACCTCACACACCGTGCTGTAAGCGGTGATCTACTCACTGTAATTCACGGAGTAGGTGTAGTGGTCCTGTCGTACCAACATGCATCAGGGGAAACCGCAATCAACAGCGGAGTAGCACCACGCACCTCGTTATGCCAACAGAAGGTGGAGAAGACCATGCCGACATACGTCCACGGCACAGTCATGCCGGAGATGTCCGACTTAATGTAACGAAGAAGCGAGTCGGAAAGAATAGGAATGTTGTTCAGATTCCACGGGTCCTTAGAATACGGATTCATTGGATGACACTCGAGAGTGGGCATAGCACTGTCCGATGAAGAAAAAAAATTCCATTCAGTACTTCCCGCCATTTGGCACAGATGAACAAAAAATCATCACCTTCCATGCGTGGTGGAATGCACATCAGCTCCGTACTCAATTTCCACCGTTTCGTGCGGCGATTGTACGAGGCGCCAAAACTCACGCTCGACGTCATACTCTGTCACACGCACGTCGCCAAACGTGTTGGCTGTCGGGTCATCGGCATCCGCGTTGTCCTGTTCAGGGGGGTGCGCTTGGAACCATCTCCGGCGGAACTCGCGATCGCGCGCCTGAAAACTGGACAACGAGTGCTCCTCGCCCTCGTCGAAACCGAAATCGCCCCCAGTGCCGAATATGCAAGTCGGGCAAAACCACTGCCCACGCGGCACAGTCGCAAGCGGAGGCTCCAAACAGAACATGTGAAATCCTGATAGGATGTAAGACGGATGAGAGGAAGGAACCAGGCACAGAATTAAGGCGTACCGCAATCGCAGTTATCACAAAGGAGCATCTCCTCGCCCTTATCGTTCTTGTGGCACACTTCGCAAGGGAGCTGCGCCAAGAAAATGCATGACGGCTCAAAATAAGGAAAAAGTGAGCGGTCGCGTGGGTGCATACCTCAGAGGAGTCCACGTCGTCGTCCTTGATGGATTCTGTAACCGTTGTCCGATTAGCAGCCTTTTTACCGCCTGCTATAAGAAAATATAGGGGAAAAGTCAAGAGCGACCTAGGTCTAATTATTAAGTTGACGAACGTGTTTTCTGCTCGGACGCAGTGGATACGCGACCCCTGCGACGACGCGGGGCGCTCTCGTCTGGCTCTTCTTTCACTTCAGACTCCTCTGGAGGCTCAGAGAGCGGACTCGATGTTTCTGTGAGGGGGCTATCCGGAGGACTCATGCTTGCATCGCAGTCTGGCCTGGCGGAGGTGAAAGCACTGCCCACAGACCACGTGCGCTTCTGCGTATTTGCGTGAGTACGTAGTTGCGAGTCACCGCGCGGCGCTGTGGCAAGAGAAGCGAGCGGCGAGGCCCGCACGTGCTCGTACCAGTGCTCGTACGGGAGAATGACGCGAGTATACGAGTTCTTAATTTGCGTAGAGAGACCAGATATTCCACTGTAGCCCAGATGACGGCCCAGATCGGCCCACTTCTTCCTCTTCGTGACCTGCAGGCCGGTGCGAAAAGAAAACGTTCAGGGAAAAATAAGGCCCCAGTGCCTGTAAACGAGCAGCCTTACCGCGTCATAGCCACCTAATTCTTGTACTTTCTTCCGTAAAAGCCACAGGTCCATAGGCTTATTATTGATCGTAGGTATAGATACCCGGGTGTTGCCCTGCTGCTGATGGAACCGATACAGTTGCTCCAAAAAGTTGATCTTTGCTCGGGATGACGCCTCAATGGAATCAAGGCGCTGCAACCGTGTCGTGAATCTAAATTTCTATAAACAATACCTCATAAGCTCAACGCTCCCCCCCCTCCAAACCTCCATGCAAAAAAAAAAAATTTCGCCCACCTCGGTGTCAGTGACAAAGGGCATACGCCATGTCTCAGGTGGCACAATCTTGGCGATTCCAAATTCCAGTGCCTGAGGGGTGATCGCACGTATGTATGACATTGGGTCTCTAAACTCTTCGGGTGTGGGGTAGAACGCGGGGCAGTCCTGCAACCCAAGCGGTCGCTCCTTCTGCGGCCCCTGTGGCGATGTTGGCACACGACGGCTGCGACTGGATCTGCGCACAGTGTTCATGTCGAGACGTGGCGCTGCGGGGAGCGGTGCCGCATCAGGGTGGAACAAAGTCGGTGCTGGAGGCGGGGCATCATCGGCGCCATCAGCATGCACCGCGTGCTGCAGCGCAGCTAGAGCCTCTGTCTTGGACCTGCGTGGCGCACGGCGGCCAGATGATGTTGTGGTGGAAGAAGAGGAGGACGCAGCGGGCGCAGGCGGCGGCGGTGGTGCGGCAGAAGAAAAGGAGGAAGACTTAGCGGAGCCAGGTGGTTGAGGGATCGGCACGGCACCCTGGACAGGAATTTCGAGAGACGATATTAACGTTGTAGGGGGTTTGGGTGCCACGGGCGAGCCGACGGGGCTGGCGAGGGGCGTGGCATTATCGGCGAGCGCCGAGCGTGCACGACGGGGAGTCCCGCGGGCTGATTGTGCCGGGGGAGACCGGTGCATGAATAATACTGCAAGAAAGCGAGAGAAGTTATCCAAAGAATAATGTTGAGAACCTGGCTGTTTCAAGAAGTCAGTTAAGTAAGTGGTAGCAGTAGGGTGTTTGGCCTACCGCAGAGTCGTGGTGGAAGAGGAAGCGAAGTCGTCGCCCTGTGTGTGGATTGCACCAGCGGGCCTTGAATTTGGCCACCACCCACGATGGGCACTGCTTCTGCGTGGGAACATTTCCGCAATTTCCCTCGCCTTCTCCAGCCCTCTTATCCGTCCAGCCAACATCCCCTCCCTGTCCCCATAAAATTCCGCAATCACACTCTCATAGTCCATCTCTTACGCTACATCCTTCTTGCCGATTTTTTTAGAGCAGTGCTGAGGGAAGGGTGCGTGAGACCTTCCTCCGCAGGCACGGTCCGAAACGGGTAAGCGCGGGTGCCGCTGGGAGCCAACTATTACAGAAGCCCGCGCGTGAGGCTCAGGGCAACCCAACACACAACCCGAGCTTCTTGGCCCACCGCCGTGTGTTCTCAATAAGCGCCCATCATTTATCCCTTCCCTTCCCTTTTCTGAAACCTCTCTCCCTTGCACCCTACCGTCTTGAAACATGTTCCCATATGAACTTTACATCTCTCCCTATAAAATCGAGCCGCAGAACTATTTTTTGTATCACGCTCCTCGGACGGTCGATGACAGGCGATCGCCGGAAGCAAATTGCCAATTCCTCTTCCCTGCCAGATTGGGCAATTTACCAAAAAGGGGGCGCTTAGTGCTACAATAATGCTCTTAATTGGACCGATCCAAGTATGTCAGCTTGGAGCACGCAGAGCGCAGTACTCCAATAGGTGTGGGCGTGGCGAACCTCACTGGCTCCGCCATCACAACAACGATCGAATCACTCTACCACTGGCGCCCAGAGCCTAAACAGAGACGGTGTCACATCTATCCTACCTCCGTATCAATCCTTCAAACCTCAATTCAGGCCCGAGCTCCTATTACTAACCGTTCAGTGTAGTTCTAGGTCCTCCATTGTGTTTCTTTCTGCGATAATACACGTAGCAGAATGTCCCAGAATACCCGCCCACATGCCTACTGTATCAGCGCCACCTTTGTTTTCTGATCGCCGCCGCCGCCGCCGCCGCCGGCGTAATCCGCGGCCCAGGCTCCGAGACAACCTTCCCTCCTCGGCGAGAATAAAAGGAGCATGGTTGAGGGGTCCCTCATATTGCGAATCCAGCAACCACGTTAAATACAACATACAATATAAATCCAAGCTGGCACTCACGTGAGGAAAGGGACGCGCCCATTTACAACACCGAAGTGCATTCAATGGGCCTCAGCTAAAACATAACACCACTTTGTAAATACCTGGAGCCAAGTCTAAGAACCCTGCATAGACATAGAACAGAAGAGTTGTTCCGTGATTAAAGGAATTCATTTCATTTCAGGTTTGAGATAAGAACGTGCCAACTTGAAACTTCTCTCACGAAATGACTGGACAATCGACAAAAAGGAAGTCAAATTACGGATAAACGGAAGTACGTTGGGGGCAGATGCGAGACGCGATGCAAGTATAGAAAAAGGGGGCGAAGATGCGGAACAACAGAAAAGCACACGTGCTTCACAACAGCCTTGTAACTACAAGTAGACAAAAGCCATCTCCGACAGCACGTCTTGCATTTACGAGTCATCACCAGCAGCATCGGCACCGTCTTCCTTCTCAGCGGGCTTGTCTGATCGTTTACAATCAGCACATCGGCATATAGATACGTGAGATGGGTGCCACGAACCTGAATCCTGCATATCTGAAGTCCATAGGGTAAGATTGTCCCGGAGTAGCTGCATGATGAGAGTCGAATCCTTATAACTCTCCTCGGAAAGTGTATCAAGCTCTGCAATAGCATCATCAAACGCCTGCTTAGCAAGATGGCACGCGCGATCAGGGCTGTTCAAGATCTCATAGTAGAATACGGAGAAGTTGAGAGCAAGACCAAGGCGGATGGGGTGTGTTGGGGGAAGTTCGGTGACGGCAACGTCAGACGCAGCCTTGTAAGCTTCGAGAGACTTGTCTGCCGAATCTTTCCGCTTGTCGCCCGTAGCGAACTCGGCGAGGTAACGGTGGTAGTCACCCATCCTGATATGGGAGGTGGAGGTTGGCATTTGGAGTAATGACCTGGGCGAACCACTTACATCTTGTGATAAAACACCTTTGACTCGCCTGAAGCGGCTGAGGGAATAAGGTGCTTGTCGAGGACATCAAGTATGTCCTCGCAAATCTTTGCGAGCTCCGACTCGATCTTCTCGCGGTAGCCCTTGATCATCGACACCTGAGCCTCGTTGCCCTTAGACTCCTCCTTCTGCTCGATGGAAGACACAATCCGCCAGGATGCACGGCGTGCGCCAATAACGTTCTTATATGCAACAGAAAGCAGGTTGCGTTCCTCAACGGTGAGTTCCTGGTCAGATGAAGCAACGCGCTTCATGTTTTCAACCATCTCTGTGAAGGACGGGTAAACCGCCGGATTCAATAAGAGTAACAAAGGAGACGCGAACCTTCATAGCGCTCAGCCTGCTCGGCGAGCTTGGCGAGGTAGACAGAATCTTCACGCGACTCGGGCATCTATTCGCGTCTTCAACGACGGAATGAGCGACGCGTGATAAGCAAGACGTACTATATGCGTAGTTATAAAATGTCGAGAAAGGGGCAGTAACTGGAACGAGGCTAGGTAAAGAAAGAGCGGGGGCGGGAAGAGCGGGGGGCACGACGTACGGGTAGAGCAAATTCTGGTGGTTGATAAAGGGAAAGGGAGGAAGATGATAGTGGCTGGGAAGGAAAACGCGTTCGATTAAAATGGGGTATCTGGGCACAGGGTTTTCTGGGCCCAGGGTTTCCACTAGGGTCAAGGGTTTGCTCGATTAGGAAGTTCCCACGCCTGCCTTTCCCTTCTGGATTTTATTCCCGATTATTCCGCCATTTCAGCCGTTCGTTGTCTCCATCCTGGGTGTCGTCCACCTTGCAAGAACCAACGCCACGTTCATTGTTCTTTCATGATCTTTTGTATTTTTGTGGCACTAGCAATCTCCAAATTGCCAGAGGCTCTTGGCTTCCGAGTCCCTTTACTTTTATATGTTCTGATCGGCGAACTTTATCTTCCTATTTCTCTGTCCTGTGCTCCTGTGGCAATTCGTCACTCTAATCTGCCAACACTTCGTGACCGATACAGTACCGTAACAAAGATGTCAGGCAATATCCGTATCATCTTCGCAGGCCTGTCTTCCCCTGCAGCCACACGTTGCCGCACTCTGCCCATAGTGTCCCACAGAAACAACCACAACTTGTGAGAATGCCGTGTCGCGTGGGCCTTTGCCCTGGGTTGACGCGATCGAGCGGTTATGAGCCTCGAGCCCGTGTCATGTACGTGTGAGTCGGCTACGGCCGCCCTGAACCACACTGTCTCAGTAAGGTAAACAGTCCCTGTATGCCCGTGATCCAGTCCACTCAGACCCGCGGAGAGAATGGTGGCCCCCAGCAGAAGCCCGGGGTTAACCAGATCTACGTTCATCGACCTCTAGCAGACGTACCGTTGTCATAGTGTTGAAGTTCCGCGGGAACCGCCATACGGTAGTACCATGACTGACATCCCAGAGCTTTCACGGGATGTGCCGCAGACGTCGCCACGTTGGACAATACATTCAGACTCCGCACGTGTTGTTTGGAAGTCCTCTTCGATACGAGAACATAAGCCTGCAAATGTCAACCCACCGTTGCCCGCGCTCCCCATGAGCTCAACCGGTTGCAGTGCAGAGGACAACAGGGAGTTGTCTGGTGACTGAGCGGGCTGTTGTTCAGTGGCTTATTAAGCATCTTCCAACTCTCCGCCCACTCCGCCCAGATGAACACCTAGATGACAGCCAAAGTGAGTGAGGGCTGTGCGACAGAGGACTCGAGGTAGCTGATAGGAGTCTCGGCGTATTGAACATGACGATTAGAGGCTGCTAACTCATGCCATCCTTGTCATTAGGCGCCTGAGCAGCGACTAAGTATGCCGCTGAATTGTATGTGCCACCATTTACAGGCAAGGGCAGTCGAGAACATGCTACTTGATCGGTCCGGTCCAGGGCTACGCATAGAATCCTGATAGAACAGCCCTCCCAGTCGATATGAGGTGGTGGGCCGCGGGGATTGTTCTGTCACACGATGCTCGCCAGCCTGAATTCCGGGTGCGGCCTGGGTAGTAACTCCGGATCCAGTTCCCGAGTCAAGTTAGGTAGTCACGGTGCTGGCCTTGGGGTGATGGACCTCTGAGCCTTGTCTCCAATGACCGTGAATACGCCGTATGCAGACTCGGCTCACCACAGCTGTCACCGCCGCAACACCACCCACTTGGCGCTCCACGGGCTCAGCGTCATGACGTCTTTTGGCTTCGAACTAACGACAGTAGCCGAATGCCCTTAGGCGCACCTACTTTCTCTGATCCGCGCCAACCCTGTTCTACCCTCCGTGGTCGTGGTCGCACGAAAACCGTCTTCCCCAGGGCCGCATTTAACCAATATATAGTTTTCGTGGCCAATCGACCCCCACTCCTTTGGCCATATTTCCCTTGCCGCCTACTCTCATCATGTCAGACTACCAAAAACAATCCTGGCAGACCGGGTACGCCACACCCCAGGGCCAGGACGGGTACCGGCAGCCGCCCCAGTAAGTTATCAGCCGCAGCAGGGTGGATACGATGGAGTCCCACAGGACCAATTTGGCTCTCCGCCGTATGACGCGACCCAGTACCCGCAGGGCCAGTATGGATTGCCTCCGCCCCAACAGGGTCAATATGGCTCTTCGCCGCCTCCAAAGGGTCAGTACGGCGCACAGCCCCAGGACTACCGCAGCAGTCCAGAGAAGCCGCATCCACTGTGCTCCAAGTTTTAGGGCACTAACAAGTATTCGACCCGTACGGCAAGACCCCTTTCATCATCGTGTCGGACAAGAAAACACGACGGTGCGTGCCGCGGATGGTACCGCGCTTGCGATGATTGACTGGGACCATTCGAGCCCCGTCGTGCACTACCTGGGCAAGAAGTTGAGGTGTAAAGAATGGATCGTGTGGGTCGATGCCAAGCGGTGCGTACGCGTAATAATGCGCCGACTCGCGGCGCCATCTCTTCTCGCGTTGCATCCGCCCTGTGACTGACGTATCGGTACTTGATGGTCTGGTCTTACTACACGAGACCAGACGGCCTACGTGCATATCTCCCCCGCCTCCCCCTGTCCCCCTCTCCTGTGGATCACCTACCGACCTGTCTGTTTACATAGCTCGAGCCTGCGGACCTCCAGGGCTACCCTATCCTCATCTGGCGCGACCCGATGGGCCAGGTAGAGGTCGAGGCTTTCCAGGAGTCTCTCATCATCCCTGGTCTGCTCGAGACAGCCGTAATCGGCGTCATGATCGAGCAAACTATCATGGGGGTGGACTCAGTAAAGGCCAGTTGTTCGTAACAGCCTTATCGGCTGCGCTTGGCGCGAACATCGCCATGGGCACCTTTTGACGAGGACGGCACGTCCACATGAGTTTTGATGTTCTTCCCAAATTTGACGCAGAACAAGGGTCTCCTATCGCTATTGACGCAACATTACGTATATTTATCGTCTGGTTGTTTCATCAGACTCTGCCGAAATGGTGACAATGATGGGAGCGACATTAGGTCCTGTTTGCACGGTACTGAACGTGAGCTAGTATTGCAGCTGACTAGCCGTAAAAATTCACCGGGTTCGCAGTATACTGGCAAAAGCCCAGCACAAACTCTGCTACCATTGCAATTCGCGATAAGGAGAGATCAACTATGGGCTCTGCCCCTCATTAGGGACCTATATCCGGGCGACTGGCGGGGGGCCTAACCCGGGGCCATGGGTGATGTGAAGTGTGGCGGCTTTGGCTCAGTCGCCGACCGTAATTGTATTTGTCGTTTGTCGAAACGTTCGCAACGTGCATCAAGTATGGATGGGCGTCTGTGCCCACGACATAGACACGAGTTGTCCTAGAAGTCGCTCGCCGAAAATAATAGGCCCGCTGGCGTGCAGTGCTGTACGAGGAATCAGCCAGCCGACGCACGGTGAGCCCATGACGACGATCGACCTTCGGGCCGAGGCAAGCCACGACGACTCTGTCTCGGAGCCGGGCCAATGGCAGCAAATCAAAATGAAACCGAAATGGCACTGGAGCTAAGCGCACCTTTCGATCTACATCATGATGCAAGTTTTTTTTTCATTGACAGCCCCCCTTTGATCTTTGCTTTGCCTAGTCTCGTTGCCAGTTTTCACAAGTACGATCCCCAAACGGTTGCCTGATCGACCGCAAAACGCTCCCCGCGAAGACCAAAGATCCAGAGGCGCGAAGGACCTCGCACCTGGTATAAGGGGGGCCTTCTAGCCCATACTTCAGATTCTTGTAAACTTGCTTTATACTTTATCTGAGTAACTTAAAATGCCATTCTATGAGTTCAATTAAAAGTTATCGTATGGTATGTCGGTACGAAAAGCTCATAAGTGCGCATGATCCCCTCAAATGAATCTCGCTACGCAGGTACCAGTGACAATAGATTAAATGATGGACACAACAGATGACGTATTGGATTTCTAAACGACCGTATGAGAGCGAACCTACCCAACAATTCGAGCCTATGGAGCGTTCTGGGCACCTAGTACAACCTCCCAATCAAGCATCCGAAGCAGCTGCTCCAAAAGCTTCAACGCATCCAGTTCATCTCGCTCACATTCAGGGAGCGCGAGCTCGGACACGCAAGTCTTCTTGGACCTCCAATGAAGCAAGAATATCAAGAGGCCCTCCGTCACGTCAAGGGAATCCCTTGTGCCTCCACGTGGGGTGTCGGTTGACCACTGTTCCACCAGGAGGGTTTGCACATGCTTTCTGAGCTCCCGACAATTCATATTTTCCGGTGGTGCGGAAGCGTATTGGATCCATCTCGATAATGTGCGGGTACGCAACGTGCCGCGCGCGACTTGTACTTTCCGCAAGTTGGGAAAGCTCCTACGGCTCAGCTTCATAGGAGAAGTGACGGTGCCGTAGGATGCGCTGATAAGAAGATGCGCTGCACCATCCCCGAAGCGCAGCGTTGTAACTTTAGGCAGTCCGGAAAATAAGGTTCGCCAGCAACAGTGTGAGAACTGGAAGCGTTTGAAAGCGTCTTTTCCTCCGTAATACTCCACCGACAGCTCTTTCGCAGTCTCCCGGCCTAGGGAAACGCAGAGGTCTTGAAGGTAGTGGAAGGACACTTCGTGGACGATTGATGAATGGAGGGAATAGCAACCAAAGCCGGTGCATTGAACTTGCAGGCTAAAAATGTCATCCAATGGCGGCCACGCTGATCCAATGGGTAGCGACTCTGCTGGCATCGCCCATGCGCGGATGCAGGTGCTGTTGTGCTGCCGTTTGAACTGGAGCCCCTGTACGCCGCTTGGAGTAATGGAAGTTATGGCTTTGAGGGAAGTGAGAAATCCATTCCATGAGCTACCTCCCACGCTGGCTGCGGAAAGGTTAAGATTGAAATGTCTGCGAACACTAGTAGATAGTAGAAGATAAGTAGAGAGCGCGATATATAGGTCCAGGGAATTAGTTTCTAAGACCAGCAGTGATAAACTGTTCAGATGGACGGGTGTAATTCCATGGTCGGATAGGTGGAAATATTGTCGCATAGAACAGACTTTCAGAGTTCCAAGTTGGGGCATCTGATGAAGTACTGCGAATAATCTATAAGGCGAGAAGTCCATCGACACGGTGAGGTCGGAGATAGACGCGAGCATCCAAGAAGGGAATGTGAAATGGAGGCCGGACAAACAGTGAAGATGACGTAGTTGGTGAGCACTGCCTCCGATAAAGGTTTGAGGGATGGCGAAAGACGCGTCATTGCGAGAACTATGGTGATCATATCCATCCCGAACGCGGATTGTCAGGGAGACAAGGGGAATTTGTTTATCAAGAGATTTCAAAATCCGAATCACGTCAGTCCCATTCCCCGAGATTTGAAGTTCTTGAATACGTGGCGTATGGGAGAGTATCTTCTTTATCGTTTTATCTGAAAGGGACACAAAAGCCGCTGTCAAACGGCGCTTCTTGCCTAATTTGACGCGAGTACGGAATGTCTGTTTCGGAGGAGAGCCGACATTGAAGTGGAGGTGTAAGGATCTATTTGAGGACCTCTTGAGAAATGCAAGGGTCCATTTTGGTGAGAGGTCCGGAGTGATGGTTGACCAGAGATCTTGAAAACCGATAGCAACGGCTCTCCAGCGCCGACATACGTAGGTGATTGAGATCCAAGTGGGGGGATATTTTTGGGATCGGTTGGTTGATACGGGATCTCCTATACAGAGAAGGAAGATAACACGAAGAATTTCCGTAGGGACTTCAACGGCTGCGTTGCCAGCGTTGGGATAAGAAACAGGTCTGCGACCCGAACTTCAGGCCTGCTTTCGGTGGGCACATTGCAACACTCACGAATTATCAAGGAAGAGCCGACAATTGAGTGCTCGAGTCAAGCACTTCTTGCCCGCGCCAATAAGCAGCGTCGCTCTCTCTTTCTGCATTCGAGTCGGGGAGAGTCGTCCTGGGCGAGGGTGACGGGTGAGCATAAATGACAGGAGACGTTTTTGTTTCTCAAGTGGTGAGGAACTCACAATGACCACTGTGTTTGTGAGGGCGAAGATGAGAAGGGAGTAAACGATGTATCCTCATGTCCGACAGGCAACGATGCTGCAGTGCATGCACGCCAGTGCCAGTGCCCATGCAGGGCCAGAGGATGCGATCACTGGTCTGGGCACGGGCAGGCATGCCGGACGGGCCGGCAAGGGCGTTGACACCGATGTGATGAACTTGGCTATTTTCCCATCAGCTTTATAAAAGGTGATCTAGATATTGATAACTTATTAACTGCTGCCGCCCCCTTGCTTCTCCCCTTATTCCAACATCATGGTCGATATCTATCTGAACATTCACGGATCTCAAGTTCCCTTCCTCTCTATTTCCAACAGTGATGTTCAGAAGCCGTCTATACACCCTTTCAGATCAATCAGATGGCTACGAATACTGAACATAACATATCGTAGCCTAGGCCACGATATATTATGTTCAGTATTTGCGGAGCCCGTGGTGATCTTTCTGCAACGCTGGATGGCCCTCCAGTTGACTATCACTGCACCTCGTTGGCCAACATTATATACTACTATAATCCTTCAGGTAAAGTTTCTTGTATGTGAGATCGTTGCTCACCACGGTCCCCATATCTCCATGAAGGTTTAGATTTGGATGGTCCAACCACGTCTACTAGTCAGACAGATCGCTGCTACAATTTCAGAGAAGACATCATACGACGAGATGGATTGTCCTGCGTCATCACACAACAGTTTGCAAAACAATGTGATGCAGCACACCTGATTCCCAGGAGTAAAGGCGACGAGGTAATGTTCATGTGTGACCCTTTTTCCCACCTGCGGAATGCTTGGTACTGTCAAACGATGAGGTCACTCGCAGCTGTCAGGTTTAGGTCGGCTGTGTTTTGATTGGCTCATTGATGTAAGGCTGGCCAGCCCGACAGTTGAGCGTGAAAATTTTTCTTTTTTGAATCTGCGTTTATAATGCGCATAACATGTATGTAAGTACAAAGACGCGCGCAAGGCGGTACACCCCGATTGGTTGGAGGGTATGTGGTATGAGGTGAGATGGCTGCTTCTGGATGGCTGCGGCGTGTGTGTGGTGATGTGCTACGAGGCCTATAACGGCCTGACATGCTATCCAAAATCCTGCCGGGGGGAAGGGTTCATGGCGCCCGGGTTGTCGTCAGAAAGTGCCTGGGCGCGGACCCTTCGTGCCGAAAATGGCTGAGATGGACATACAGTCACGGGCAGGCCGGCCGGCAAGCACTGGAATGGTGAGGGGCAGTGAGTGAGTGAGTGAGAGGATTTCTTCTAGAAGGTTCAAACACTAGTATCACTATATCTCTCATATCTGTGCTCGGGTCAGTGGGCGCAAAGTCCCTGAAAACCTCGAGGACATTGGGTCACGGGCGAATTTACAGTAACCTGTCTTCTACTCTCACCACCTCTCCATCGCCTCAGTAAGACGGACAGACACCCACTAGCTCGATGTCTTCAGAATCCTCCGATTTTCAGTCGCTTCTCAACAACGCCTTAGCTGGATACACCGAGCGGACAGGGATCGATCTCCTTGTTCATCAACTCACGGCCAAGCTCAAAAGCTGCACCTCCGCTGATACCATCATCGCCGCACTCAAAGACCAAGCACAACCCTTCGATGAACTTCAGAACGGAGAGAACACAACGCAATTACTGAGACATATCAAGCCAATTGTGAACGCTCTGCTTACCCTTTTCGTCGATGGCACACTCCGTGGGGGCCCTAGTTTAGTGAGTGACATAATATTAGTATCTATGTTATTCTTAACCGCGCACACCTACTTTGGGCAGCCATATGCACCTGACAAGGTGATCCTCAGCGGAATTGGCATCCTTGTCTCGGTGTGTATCTTTCCTCCCGCTTTCGTTTCAGTCCTTACGTGCCTAGGCTCTCCAGGCCACCGAAGATCCCAACGCGAGCTATGACTCTCTAATCGACTTCTTCCAATACGTTGGAAATGTCTTCGAATGCGTCAGAATTTATACCAAGGTCTCCTCTACTGTCGCGATGACAGAGACCGTCCTGAAAACAATCGCTGAAGTCATCCTCACCCTCGCCCTCGCCACAAAGCAGATCGGGGACGGGCAACTCAGTAAGTAGGATCCCGCCTCTGCTTCCGTTAGTCCTGGCTCAACATGATATAGAGAAATATGGTGACATGTTATTGGAAGAGACGGATATCGAGGAGGCACTTGAAGCACTGGAGGGCATCGTACAGGAGGAGGCTCGATCGACGGTGACGCAGCTCCTAGACCTTGTCTACGGTCTTATCTACAACTTGAGGATTGTCATGGATGGTGAGCGAAATCTCCCAGACTAGCTACTCGTACTTCATCCATTTTTCGTTTAGGCGGTACTCTATCCCCAGACTCTATCCGACGCCCTCTCGGTATGCCTGTCTTGTGTATATGAATCGATGTTACTGACTCTAGTTGCTAGATGTCATGCAGCGGGAACACAAGGGTGAAAACAAGCTGAAACGTGGGTTCAATTTCAACCTTCAATTTACCAGCTGTTCTAGCTGAGACCCTTTCACAGGTGATCAGATGTCGGCAAGCTGCAAGAGTTGGCTCTCTGCTCCGGATCCATCGGTAAACTACTATTTCGGGTGCAACACTCGTCTTCCTGGAACCAAGGATTGGTTCATCCAGAGTAACGTCTTCGAAGAATGGAGAAAGAATGGTTTCCTGCTGTGGATATGTGACAAAGGTAGGCTGTTCACTGCATTCCATATTCTTACGGTTGATCACGGCCCTTCCTCATAGCGGCCACCGGAAAGACCACTCTTTGGTATGTCGTAGTTCCGCGGTATGATTATCAGATCTCACCTCGACGAGTAGCTCCTCAATCATTGAGGACTTGGAGCGGCTTCGCATCACTGAACTGGCTTCTGTGGTTTATTTCTATTTCGACTACAGAGAACCTAAAAAACAGGGCATCCGGGGCCTGCTCTCGTCTCTTCTGGTCCAACTTTGCGCACAGTCCGACGTTTGTCGCGGCGTTCTTTCTAACTTGTACTTGGCTCGCAGTCATGAGATCCGGCAACCCAACATTCATACCCTAACTCAATGCTTCAAGGACATGCTCGAACGTTTATCCAATGACTCGGTGTACATTATTATTGATGGATTGAACGAATGTCCCACTGGACTACCGTCCCCGCGCGGGGAAATACTGAGGCTTCTGAAGGCGATTGGTGCTCTGGGCTACCCGAATCTCCACATATGTATTCTCAGTCGCGCCGAACCAGACATCAAAACCGCCCTCGACCCGTTGACGACCCACCACGCGTCCATTCATGGGGAAAGTGGACAAGAGCGGGACATAGCTACTTACGTCAAATCCCTCATCGATTCGGACACGAGGATGAAGAAATGGCCACCGAAAGATAAGGTGTACGTTATCGAGACGCTCGCGCGGAGGTCTCTTGGCGTGTGAGTTGTCACGCTGAAACCGTGCAGTGGTGTAGCTCATGCTTTTAGACAGATTTGAATGGGCCTGCCGGCATCTGCTACCACTGCGCGAGTACCTCCGAAGGAGTATCAGACCCCATGTCGATGGGGCATCTCAAGTCTTAACCGAGGCGTACGAGGACGTTCTGCAAAACATTAGCCCCCAAAACGAGGAGTGTGCTCATCATATGTTTGAGTGTCTGGTGGTCGCCGCTCGTCACCTCCGCTTCCGAGAGTTTGCGGAGGTCATCACGATGGATTTTGAGACGAATGGGAAGTTGTTCAAGTTTGAGATGAACTGGCGCGAGGATAACCTTGAAGGGGCCATCCATATCATCGCCACTAAATTGGTTGGCATTACCGACTTCAACAACGATCGCTATGCACAGCTTGCACACCTTGCAGTGAGGGAATTCCTCACCTCGGATCAAATTCTCAAAAGTGAGAAGGAACGCGTCCCTTATTTCCATGTCAAGCTGGGTCCTGCACACAATACTTTCGCACAGGTCTGCCTCAGTGTCCTCCTCGAACTCAAAGACATCAACCGGGAGAAGACCAGGCACTACCCCTTGGCCAGTTACGCTGCCGAGTATTGGGCCTATCATGCTAAATCTGGGGCTTGGTCTGAGGCCATAGACGATGCCACGAAGCGACTCTTTGACCCACAGGAGCCGTATTTCGCAGCCTGGGTCTGGCTTCATGACGTAGACTCGCCCTTGAGAGGGTCCATGATCACAGAACGTCCAGAAACGCCTACAGCGACCCCATTGTACTACGCCGCGCGCTGCGGTCTTGACCGTGTGGTGGAACGTTTGGCCGCTGCGGACCCAGAAAGCGTGAACGCACTCGGCGGTACGCTCGGCACGCCTTTGCAAGCGGCTGCGGCCGTGGGATCCCTCGAGAGCGTGCGCTCGCTTCTCCAATGTGGTGCAGATATTAATATGCAAGCCGGGACGTACGGAACTGCTCTGCAAGCGGCAGCGGCCCATGGCGCCATCGAGGTCATCCAGCTCCTTGTCGAGTCGGAGGCGGCTGTCGATGCCCAAGGTGGTCATTACGGAACTATTCTGAAGGCGGCAAGAGCCAGCGAATCGGCGGTGGTCGTGGAGCTACTGACCATGTATGGCGCGGAATGAACTTACATTGGGTGCGTAACAGGCTACGGTCGACCGCTAGGGATACTCGTTCTTATTCTGCTATTTGCGTGCTGTACGCGACAATAGGTGACCGTTTCTTGTTGTGTAGGAAGAGTCAGCGAGGCGTTATATTGGTTTTTGCAATATCCGAGGCTTATATACTTGTACCCTGTCATCTTGTCACTTGTCAGTCTAACTAGCTTTCAAAGGTTGCGTTCATAGGAGGCCTGATCATAGTACGGATTTATAATAGATGTCGAGAGAGGTGCCGAAACTCTTCGCAGCTTGTGCGCTCTGGTTCAGCGCGCGTATTAAGAGATACCACTCAGGCTACCGGGCAAGTGAGCAGGGGTTTCTGTTACACCTAAGTTTGCACCAAGACTGGTGTTGCCGTCAAGTCGAGTTGACACCGGTGTGAATTGAACTTGGCTTGAGATTTCCGTAACTTGGCTTGGACCGAAACCACAAGTTCACACCGGGGTAGCTCTTATAAATATTTTCCCATAAGCTTGTACTGTAAAGGTGATCTAGATATTGATGGTAGATTATTTCAGTCCCTGATGCATCTATTGGCTCGCTGCCTCGTCCTTTTCTTTTGTACGTAATCTCACTGAGTGTATTCTGTAGATTCCATGAACTCGGCCCAGTTGCGGAAACGGATGGAAATTCTAATGTTGTGATTGGTGGGGAAATCGGTCTGCGGGCCCGGCTTCCGAGCTGGTGTGAACTTGACGGTGCAAGCTGGCAACTGAACTTGAACAAGTTCCCACTGGCAACTTGAACCGGCTGGCACTGGCTGGCGGCAACACTGACTACAGCGTGTCTAAGACTCAAAACTGTCAATTAAGGTGCCGCATGCACAGTACCTTATGTCACGACACGAGAGGAACCGGTAAGCGTCAAAAGTGGTGTAGGGTTTACTGTACTGTACCACACCAAACTGGTGTCCCATACTGCTCCGAGTCCGTTTAACATGCGGCAACACGTGTCAGTCTGCGCCCAGTATGATAGCAAGCCTCTATGTCGCTGCTTGGATTAACATCGGTGTGTATTACCTGACCGCACTGAACCCCGAGAGGTCATCGCATGTTTACGAGGTTCGCGCCCTTGAATGCAGGAAGCGTAGCCGTAGCAGTGGTCTCACAAGGATATGCTCGAGAAACCATGGGAATCAGAGCGGGCACGTTCCCACCTGCGCTAATCGGGATCTGGGAATGGCCATGAGGACAATAACGAACAAGCGGCGTGCAGACTGACATTAGCATTCACGAATGACCTTGACCCAGTATCCTTTACTGGTACCTTGGCACCCCCTACAATGACAGCATCCCTATTATACATGTCCTTATGTGGCGACGGAGTGTCCTCCACTCAAGACTTAAGCCCAGGAGGCTCCAGAGGGCCTGCCATCATTTTGACATTCCTCTGACCCTACGCCGCCGAGCTAGACTCGGAGCTTAATCACCATGCCTCATTTGCACGTCCCACATACAATGGAACGGGTAAAGGAAGCAGACACTATCCTCGAAAATGCCAAGTTGCGTGTGGAGAAATACGGGAATGCCATAGGCCCCGATAATTATCACATGGCCAGAGGGTTGTTGACTTTGTGAGTGGACCCTTTGGTCGCTCCCTGTAATTGTTAAGTTTTTGATCACCGCGTTCAACAGCACGGGAGATTTTCGTATTGGTCTGGATGACAACAGCATGTTTGGTCACCCCCACAAGGCGCAAGTGTACCTCGACAAGGCTCGGGAGACGGAGAAAAATATCAAGGTTGCATAACTCGTCACGTGGAAGGAGATACTATAGTACTGACTTTACCTCCTTCTCCCGTCGAGCTAGATCATCACCATGAGGGAACAAGTAAAGGAAGCAGACACTATCCTCGAGAATGCCAGGCTGCTAGTGGAAGAACGCAGGAACGTCATAGGCCTAGATGATTATAACATAGCAATGGGATGGTTAGCTTTGTGAGTACTAGTAGACCCTTTGTCGCTCCCTGTAATTGTTTGGTTTTTGACCATCGCGTTCAACAGAGCGCGATATTTTCGTACTGGTCTGGACGACGACAACATCTTTGGTCACCTCGACAAGGCGCAAGTGTACGTCGACAAGGCTTGGGAGACAGAAAAAAATATTAAGGTTTGGGTTGCATAACTCGTCATGTGGAGGGAGATACTGACTTTACCTCCTTCTCCCCTCCGCAAATCATCCTGAACCTATATGGCGGGCCTTCCAAGTTATTGACAAGACCTCGAGTGCTCCTTTTTTGACCGAAATATCCTTAGTCCTTGATTAGTAAGGCAAATAAGTCATTTTCTGTCTAAGGAGAACTGCCATTATTGCCTTGGTTAAGTGACATCAGCAAAAGTTACACAACTAGGTATGACAATCCCTACCAGTAGCTACAATTGTAAGTGAAGGGATCGATGCACCGCCAGGAAGTATTCCGCAGACAACCACCGCACTGAAACAATTCCCTCGCGGAAAACGAGGGTTGATACCCTTGAAATAAGACGAGACCGTGTGTCCGGATGAGTTCGATCTTCTCGCACGCTTCCACTATCTGGATGCATGGTGAAGCGAGCTGAGTAGGTGTCGTTTGTGGCTTTGGGTGAGGCGGTGCGCCATTTCCGAGTCGGAGTCCAGCCGGTATAAGCGCCAGACTGTCAAGATCATCGTTATGTACCATGAGTTCCTGTCCCTATTCCTTCTTCCTGTAAGAATAGGGCCTGGAACGTGCTTCTGTCATGGCGCGGTCCGCGGGGATCATGATGATCTTGTCCTGGCTCTGCGGTATTGTGGTCCCGATTCGTGAGAGAGGAAGTAACAGGAAAACGTAAACAGGTCTCTGAAAGACATGCGAAGCGTTCATTGCCATGCCTACGTCGGGCGTGAGTTGACGCTCGCGACTATCGGAGCCCACGGGATTGTAGGAACGGATAAGATTGGGGACCTTTGTGGCATGACGTAAGAATAACTATCCAAGGCATCCGAGTCCAGTGATGGACCAGGTACAATGTTGGAGATCCGTTGCGGGGATGGAGACATGACGGCCTTTGATTGGGATGGACATTGCAAAGATGGGATATAAAGCTACTCTGAGCAGATAAATTCCATGAGAAGGATATCGTCGGGATGGTACACGACTGGGACGCACGAAAGGAGCATCAGTAAAACACGAGTGTGTGATAGCCGAAATAAGCGCGAAATGCAGTACCAGTGATGGGCTGATAAGTACAGGGCCCAGTAGGAGAAGGGGGCGTTTAGTGGGTTGCAGAGCTCGGCTGGACTTTCGACTTTGTGTAGGGCCTGGACTCGGACTCGGAAGTGGCGTTGAGCCTCTGATCAATGAGAATTCCTAAGTTTCCGCCAACCTGAAGGAGCTGCATGAAACACATCGCTCTCGCTTGACCTGCTCAGTTGAACAACAAGAGCGTTTAAGCGACCAGGTTAATGATAGCACAACTTCTTTGATCAATTATGAAAACTTCAGCTCCGGGCGCGTCCCAATCACGTAATGGACTCACTTGTCAGCCGCGAATTCCCAATGTCATGTATTCACAGTGCAGTACATTGAGGGCTGGATAATGCATGATGACGACATCCCAGATTTCTTCAGGAGGTCGCCCATTATGGTCGAGGCAAAGTCATGGTAATGAAACTTTATTCGGCGCCGAGGTCAACTCTATCCGCAATTCACCCGGGCCGGAAAAGGATGGATGACTACGGACGGTGTAATGCCGGTAATCTCCTGGCAGTACGAGAAAGTGAATTGGTTGGCTATATTCAGTCTGGTAGGACTGCTACATGATGCACTCCTAACCAGCTGAGGTGGGAATGTAGTAAACGCAAGTTTGGCGGAAGTCGGGGCCCGGCGCGTTCTTGCGGACTGTCTGTCGGGCCGTAAACAACTTTAACCTGAATGTCGTAACGCTGGTGGTCAATAACGACGGTCGTCTCAGGCTGGTGTGTCCTCTTTCTGGTTTCAGATCACAAACCGTCGGCTCATTATGGGCTATGGCACGCATGGGTGATACAGTAACACGAATCCAGAGTGAAAGTCGCCGGTACAAATAACGTCACGAATGGTGTTTCCATATGGCTACGCGAAAGCCCCTGCCGATTGTTGCTGTACTGTAATTGAGCATCTTCGTAATGTGCTCTGATTCCATTCCGAGTGGAGATTGCCCGGGCCTTCCCTAGCTTGGCCAGTGGTCCCATGTGGTCGGTGGTCGGATCACAACAGACGTCGAAACCCACATGGATCCAGCATACCACTCACTGACCGACGTCCGCATACTTCGTGTCGTAACACAATTTCTCGCACCTTCGGTATCTGACCAAACGATTCTGATCAAGATGTTCTGCACTACGCAGGCGCATTCTTCACTGGGCTATCGTACAAGGTATTCCAGAATCCAGCGCTTATAACTTAACGGTACGTAGCCTACTACTCCCACCCTCGTGGTCTTCCTCGGGCTTGACATTTTTCATTCCAAGCCAAGTCTTACCAGTGGTGCTGCACTGGAATAATTTCGGACCTGCACCCGATTGGTCAGTGAGTAGAGTTCAGCCGAGGGCTTCATAAAACAGTTAATTTTCGCAAATGATCCATATTCGTTTAGTCGTGACCGTGATATAACACAATGGGCTTTGCCATCGACTTACTTTCCCCCTTACACTCGCTCCATCCACCTCATTGACATCCTCACCTCATTCCTTCTTTTGACACACTCCTTATTTATCGTTCGTTTCACAATGTCTTTGGGCATCAAGTTAGACCTCACCCCTTCCCGTCCTGTACTTTCTCGCAACCAAGTCGTTGAAGGTGCTTGCTCTCGCTGGGTTCTGTCCTCTTGCTTTCATCACACACGTCTCCAGGTGTACAGAGCAACACCAAATCTCTATCCATATCTGCACAGACGTCCAAGTTCACACCCTACCCCGAGACCAAGTTCATCGGCGGATCAAACGCAGTGTTTTTCATGAATATCCATGAAGCGGCAAATCGCAGTCGGAGCCTGTTTGAGAGCTGGCAAGGGGATGCCAACGCTGTCATGCTCATGGTGTGTCCCCGTAGTCCAATCGCTCGACTTAGATCGTCCACTGACGAGACAACGACAGAGTAGTCTGTTCTCAGCTACTGTCGCGACGTTCCTTTCACACGCTTACCTTGCTGCCCAACCGAACCTACAGGATATCTCTGTCCTCCTCGACCTCTCAAAGGTTTACGTGCTCCTTACCAATTCAATTGGTGTCACACTCTCACCAACTCCCCCCGAGCCATGGATGGTCTCCATACCCACCTTGATATACGGGTTGTGGCTCACGAGCTTGGTCGTCAGTCTCGGCTGTGCGACGTTCACAGCGCTGTTGCGGAGGCGGGTGCGCCAATACCTGCTCATGACACAACCCATGCATAGTCCGCGCGGGCATGTAGGGGTTTGCATGTACCCCACGCAGGAAGGATCGCTGATGGATTTCGAGTCGTCTTTCCGTGCTCTGCATACCTCGCTTCTCGTGTCCATCTTCCTGTTTCTTTGCGGTCTCGGTATGCAGCTGTTGCGTACCTCCAATCCGCCCTCCGTCTTTTTTGTTTTCGGTTTGAGCGCTACTTTCTTCCTGGGGCAGTATCTCATCCTTCTCGCCTTCCGACGATTCCCCTCTTACGATGCCGAGGCATCTCTAGTTTAGTTCGTGAAATATTTGCGATTCAGATTCAAGTACTGTACAGTACATGTTGGGTATAGTCCAGTATTTGGGCCTGGGAGCTCGTTTCTGTTGTGTTTCATTCTGTCATACTTAGGTCGGGCACGTGTCCGACAGTCTGTACTATGTTCTACACCCTATTCGCACTGCACTGCGGAATGCAAAAGGGGTGATCGAGGTCGTTAGTTATGACTCCACGCGAAGGCGTGGTACGAAAGTCTGTATGGATCGGCTTCAAGAGTGACTAATTCTCTGGAATACGTTGGAGAGAGTGTGTAGTCACTGAGGTCGATTGCGACGTTGAGGGGGTCTATGATATCAAGCCCGGGCCGTGCGCGTAGCCGTGGCAACGGTGATCCGGGCTAGCGCTGTTGAGCGCGTCTGAATGGATTTTCACGTGCTGATAACCCTGACTGTTCCCTTCCTTGTTCGCAAGAGCAAGAAATACAGACTGGATGAACTGCACTGATAACGAAAGGTCGACAACATCTCCGGGACAACTTTGAGGCCGGGGGCTTGGTTGCGATGGCACCTCCAGAATGTCCGGGCTAACCGAGACCGCGGCATCCAGGGGCGAGCAGATAGTGTGTCAGTGCGTCAAGTAGGGGCTACGATACCAACAACACGCCCTACGCACCTTGTCTCGCCCGGCATATGTAGTTCATACTAAAAATCTGAGAACAGTGGAGACTGGGTATGATAATGAATCGGGCTTTTTTGAAAGTTACAGTTAATGTCATTACACACACGGCGATGGGACAGCGGGCTCGATGGGCGTGCCTAGCATAGTTACGACGTACGTAAAGACACAGGATGCGACAGAAAATGCAGAATCGGGTTGTGAACCGAGCATGGGAGCAGAAGAATTGTGCGTGTCATGTTTGGGAGTGTGGAGATGCGTGGTGATGGTATATATTCGAGCTCGGTTAGGAACACGGTTGGCGAGGATGAATTACGCTTAGACCCTGTGGGGCGGGACATTGCACCGGGGGTACGGGCGAAGGACACCGGCATGGTCGTTCGCGGGGGCGGAAAATGCGGTAGGCATGCCCTCATGTAGGGTGAGGTGGATGGCGCAGATGTGTGAAAGAATCTGTTTTGCATTCGAGCTTCCGCTCCGGAACCTCGTGGGACCAGACTCCACATCAACGAGATCATTCCACTGGTTGCAAAATTCGTGCTGCACTTCGGGTGTGATGTTTGTGGTCCTCAGTTTGCGTGTCTCGACGAGAACATTACGCCAAACCTTGCCGGGCTTGAATTGGTCGCTGTTGTTGAAGTGCGATGTCTTCAGCTCCTGGATGAGATGAGTGAGGTTGCTGAGCCGCACACTGTCGCCCCGTGCGCAGTATTTTTTCAAGAGGGATTTTGGCAACCCTAGATGGCGCTGAACGATGCCGATCCAATCGTCGTTATAATCGTGTATGCGACTGATAGCGACGGCCACCGTACATCGCGCGTAGTGTTTGACCCAGGGATCGGCATCTTTGCTGTGAGATTGTGCGAGGGCAAGACGAATAAAGTCGACGCATCGGAATATATTGGAATCCATGGATTGGAGGGTCTGCCGAAAAGTGCATTGAAGAAGCAAGGGATCCGCGGTGATGGCTTTCAAGCAAATCGCAATCCGCCCCTGTTCGGCGGGTTCTGGAGGCGAATTGAAAAACGATGACCGGTTCATGAACGACACAATCGCAGTTGGCAACTTCTCGCCATTCAGATGTTCGAGAACTTGTTCATCCTTCTTCACCTGAGTCGAGCCATAAAATCCGGGAATTCCTGCTAGGAACTGCTCCAGATCGTCATCCTCCCCATCTAGTGAACCGAACATCCTTGATATCGCCGGAGTGTCGAGATGCGAAGAGCGAGTCTGTGATAGGTCCTCCACTTCCTTCATCAAGCCTCGCAGCATCCGCTGGCGAAAATCGACAGCCAGCTTCAAGGCCCAAGGCGCAGCGGCACGACAAACACCCCACCTAGAAGTGATGTAATGAAAGAGTCTGAGTGCCAGCCAGAGAACGCCCGTCATGGCAACCCAGACAAGAGTGGAGAATGGGGTGTAGTATGGACTGTCGTAGCGGATAATCGGTAGTAAGCCGATGCATAGGTAAACCCCTGTACAAGCACCGACACATGCAACCATGATCACAAAGATGGTGTGGTTTATGTTGTATAGGAATATAACAAATCCTGAAAGGAATAGGAAGACGGAAACGTGGAGAAGGGCGGGTAGGGCTTCGACCATCCACCGAAGACGTAGCTTTTCTACTCCTTTTACCATGAGCTCACGGATCCGCGCACGTCTCCGGGGATTGTGTGCTGTCTGGGTGATGCGCAGGTATCGACGAGCCCATTGCTGTAGCAGTGTGGCCAGCAGCGCACAGACGAGACTGATTACCAAACTAAGGGACCAGAGTGCGTTAACCCATAAAGCGGATGTTGGCGGTGCGAATGTAGACGGGTCGAAAGGAAGAGGGATAGAAGAGGCGTTCGAGCCGGGGGTGAGTTGATATATGCGTGCAAGATAGAAGGCAGAGGCATCTTGAGCTTGAGGATTCGGTTGAAGGTTTTGGAGTGAACTAGCGAGGAGCTGTGCGACCGTAGCCGAGAATAAACCGGTCTCCAATGCCCAAATCAGATAGACGTCCCAGTAAGAAAATGAGGTGATTAACACACGAAAACGAGAATGCCTTCAGCATCGCCTTTCCAACTTTCGGTCATCTTTTCATCGTATTTCTCTGCCCTTTGATTGTACATGGAAAACAATGCGTCAGCACTGCTCTGGGAGCCTATAGATGTTTGAAAAACCTAAGGTGCCAGGGTCAAGGAATAACACCTCACCTGTGCCGGCTCCTTTGTGGAAATCATCACCATGGTGAATAACCTGCGCCATTATGGGTGGGGTAGAGGCGACGGAGAAATTGGCGGGGGTGGGGAGGTGAAAGTGAGGGTCTCGTCGCAGAAGCCATGAGGAGTGAATTAGATTGTCTCGGACTGCCTCTCATGGCATGGACGCCTGTCGACAATTAATGCCGACAAGTGAAAGATGTGAATACAGTGCATTACCTGCACACGGCGTCGACTGACCGATGGCACCACTCCCCACACTTCTTTCGCAACTGAAACAGCCCTTCACGAATCTCCAGATGGGAGGGCACACCACAGCTTCCAGCCTCCACGCTCAACCCCTGAGCGCAGGGCCGAGAGGCCCCTTTCCCAACCAACGTGACACGGACAGAACGCTCCCACAGCTCTTTTGCCTAACCGAAACGCGTCCAAGCGCTGCTTCGCCTCTTGGAGGAGACAGGTACCTGCGCTAAACCGGGGGCAACGTGGGAACCGGGATGAGGCAAAGTAAAGATGGAAAGGTGGAGGTGGAACCCCTCCAGACATGATCACACGAGACCCATACCACACACGCCTAAGCATAATACGTAGCACACACGTGACCGTCTCTGTACCGAGTTCGAGTTGTACAATTCGGATTCAAAAAAATAAATAAAGTGCAGCCTGAGTACCTGCAGTGCACATCACCCCCTACACAGTTCTTGCCTGCCCGTCACCATGCTCGTAGACAAGAAATAAGCGGCGCAAGATCAGACATGCCTGTCCCTCGCGTAGAACCCGAGATTATATGAGGTGTTATAACCTCTTGGCCTTCATCCTGGCCGTCCCACCCCAGCCCTTACGCTTTACCCGCAACTCTCTTGACCCTAGGACTCTTACTTCTCACAACGCACCATGTCATCGCGCGCACCGGCCAGCGGCGAAGCGCACATCCAGCTATCCCGTGACGATCGAGTTCTCATAAAGAGATGGTGGAAAGATTGCTATGAAGAAATTGACAATCATGGGTATAGACTTGATGATCAATACATCCCCTCCCCAAACCCGTCCCGGATACGTGCAAGCCGAACTTTCAACTCCATACTCAGCACGGGACTTGTTATTGTAGGTACTATTTCACTTCCTTCCTTTGGTTCCCTCTGCTCATTGTTACGGTAGTCTGTCTGTGCTAGACGCAAAATAGACGGCCTTCGGGTAGTGCTCACATGGGTGCCACCTATGTTTTCGCCTCCCAGGCTGCCCGAAGAAGATCCTCGTAATCACTGTGTACCGCTGCTCTGCACGATTGAAGTGCAAAACCGTGGATCCCATCTCCTCATGGTGACCCCGTTTCTGCATCCGTTCGACAAACTTCGATTTAAAACCTTCGCCGATTTTGTCTCCTTCTTTGCTGAAATATGTGAGGTATGTACGCTGTTTATATCTATTGTTTTGACATTGAACAATTCGTTACACAGGGTCTCCAATTTATGCACGAACACAATGTAGCCCATCGGTAAGCGTGTCAGCTTGCATTTCGAGTGATGGCACCTGATAGGCCTTTGAGAGACTGTACGGCAAAGCGTATCATGATGATCAAATCTTCCGAAATCCCATCCGACTATGGGGCTCAGCGTCCCCGTCGCTATTATTTTATTGACTTGGGTTTGTCTCGACAGTATTCCACACGGGATACAGCGGACGAACCTCCCAGCGGTAGCATGAACTTGGCGCCAGAGTGTCGAACAGGAACACGTTGCAACCCGTTTCGAACGGACATCTATTACATTGGGAAACTTGTCCGTGAGAAATTCATAGATGTGCGTGTTCTTCCCTCCGCTGATTTGAGAACTGACTTTCCTCTTTCTCTCTCTCTCTCAGAGATTTCATGGCTTCGATTCCATGGGTGGACTAGTTGGTGAAATGACGCAGCAAGAACCTGAGAATCGGCCCCATATAGAGGACGTTGTCTCAAAATTTGTCCATGTCAGGCCGCATCTCGGCACAGCCAAGCTACGGCGCCGCGTGGGGTCATCCTGGTGGAGGTACTGCGACCGTCGAAGACGGACGCCTCCCGCGTTGCCAAATTGACTGGCGACTCTGTTATTTCCGAGTCTCACTGCCACTATACTTTTGTATCGCTGTCTGCCAGTGGGGCTATCATCGACAGTCTTTACGACGCCTCCGTGGATCTTGATCGGCCAAGTTAGAAATCGCGGTCGTTGGCAAGGGCAGGGGCCTAATCTATACACGGTTAGTTAAGGTATTCCCTTCACGCATGGTGCTCTATGCTGGTGACACAGGAACCGAGGACGATTCTCGGCTGTTTAGACGTTGAGGGTTAGGACAGAGGTCATATGACAAAGAAGTCACGGGACAGGTGGTACGCAGAGTGGTTCAACTCTACGACGACTCCTTGGGGACTCCTCCCTCCGGCGCAGTAGGTGTCGTTGATGGCCGATAGTATTTTCCATCCACAAATACCGCATCACATGTTCACACTTGTCACGACGGAATGGGGATAAGCTAGAAAACTTATACATGCTTCCCCGGGCCTCAAGCTTGCTTGCAGAGCAGCCAACTCATCGGGGCTCAGGGTGTGTCACCGAAAAGGGGGGAACTGACGGGCTGGGCATGGTGAGAAGACAGTCGAGGCCTGTGAGAGAGGAGTAACTCCTCCAGAAAACCTCGTTGGTGAGGTGTGGGCTCCAAACGGAAGTGATCAATGCTCATGAAGCTATGAAGCCCAGGATGTATTAACGGCGGACCCGGCCAGACTCCGTAAGGCAGCTCCTTTCAGGGAAGCTCACATAACTTATTAATGTGACAAGCGTCGCAAAGGGCTCGAGAAGGCCTGATGAAGGTAATGTATATCAAGGTGATACAGTGATGAATAAGAACAATGCGGCGGCGGACTGCTACTGCTACTAGTACAGTACAATAGGGGTGTGACTCGGACGGGAACTTGAAAGGGATCCACCCTTGACACAGGCTATTACGTATTTCTCCTGACTGTCTGTTTCCTAGTCGGTCCCAAATAGCTCAGAGAGAACATGAACAGTTAAGGAGGATAACCCTGCGACCTGCCAGTGATCATGAAGGCATGGCTCGATGCCAATGCTAGTGCCACTGGCAGTGCTCAGTGCTAGTGACGGCGACAGTGGAACTTGAAGCGGAAGCTGGCGCTGGCCGCGACGGTGTGTGGCGTTCTTAGTTCACGCACTCATTGCATGTCATTCCCTCTTTGTCTCGCACTCAACATGTACTGTAACTCCGGCACTGGATTGATATGTCTCATAGAAGCGTGCATTCTCCGGAGTTCTCGCTGAGAGAGGGAGAACCATGGGCTTAGGCTACCATTACGGGTACGACGGTCGGCTCCCTTCGGCTTTGATTCTGTGACTTCTGTTGTAAATTCTTGCAGGGTTATCCCGCGCACACATCGCAGCCGTTGCCTTGATGCACGTTTGGGGTGTGGTCACTGGTTGTCCCTCACGAACCGGTGGTAATCCAAGAACGGCCAGAACCCGAAGGCGAGCCCCTGCCCTGGCCTCAGACCCCAAGAGTTGAAATTACCATGTGTACAGTGCGTCGCCCATCCCTTCCCTAAAAGTTAAGCCTTTGACGCCATCCGCCGACCATCCCTTCTGCTCAATCCTACAGCCCTTGAAAATGGGCCACCCACAACCTATCCCTTCCCACAGAACAAGAGGGTCTTTTGCTGCTGACCTCGAGTCAGGCGAACTTGCCTCTCGACATTCCCCTGCGCCCCATGAAATTGCCGATCCACGTTAGGCGTTCTTATTTGATTCACGCTTGAAGTTGGCGACTCATATTGTTAACAGTCATTTTATGGGCTGAGAGTGCGTATCCATCTCCGACAACCAAACAATCGAATTGCGATGAGATCAACCTTGCGGATGGATTGAATAGTCTGTTTTCTGTGTACACTGAAAAGGCGACAGAAGAAGATCAAAAGATGGCCGGGGGCTGGATGAGTATTGCGGATGGCGTGCTGGTCATGGTACGTTATTAGCTCGCCTTTTTGATGGTTCCTCTTTTGACCCACCGGTTGTAGAGCTGTCCTTTCTCAATTGTGGTGTCAATCTTCCTCGGGAGGTCATATCAGGATCTGCTGCCAAACTTTCAAAGCGCCTCCACCTTTTACCTCGCCCAGTTCTATCAGCTCAGCGTCGGCCAAAATAACACACTCGTCACCCTTCCGTCTACTTTGTCTGACCCATCTACATTCTCTCCTTCTGTACCCGCTGTCTGGGTCAGCGCACTATGGTCTCTCAGTCTAGTGCTCAGTCTTACCTGTGGGCTGTTTGCAACACTGCAGAAGCAATGGGCACGCCGATACCTTCATATTACCCATACAGTGCACAACCCACGCGCACGCGTACGGGTACGGGAGTTCATGTCACAAGGTGCGGAGAAGTTGCGTCTTCCGTGGGTGGTTGAGGCCTTGCCCGCGCTCTTTCATACTTCTGTCTTCTTATTCTTCGCGGGACTCGCCATATATCTATCCAACATCAATCACACCGTTTTCTGGGTCGTGATTGGTTCTATCGCAATTTGCGCAGGCATTTATCTATGCATCAGCTTGCTGCCTATCTTCCGCCGTGACAGCCCGTACTTCACCCCATTTTCGCCCCTAATTCGATCTTGTACGATGGCCGTTCCCTGGCTGACGCTCGTACTTCTATATCATTCCACCAAAAGGCTAAAACTCATCAATTTTCGCACAAGACTCCATGTCTTGGACCTCCTCCGGCTCTTCCGCCGGCGGATGGTTGGGGAGACGATGGAGGTGGAGGATCTGGTGCATTCTCGTTCTTTGGGCCTTGACACCCCAGCAATGGAATGGACATTTAACACCCTAAACGGCGACCATGATTTGGAGCGCTTCCTCGCGGGCATCCCCGGATTTTATGGCTCGGCAGAAGTGACAAAAGACGATCAAATTCTTGAAGAATTAAATAGCACCAACTTACCCGTCGCGATTGTGTCATTCATGGAATGTTCTTTGTCATCTGATTTAGTTGCAGAACCTACGAAACGGACCCGAGTTGCAACCTGCTTAAAGGCGATTGACGCCAATCCTTTACTTCTCCAGTGTACTTTCCGGCAGACTCTCCACTTCCCCCAGTCTAGTGTTTTCGGATGTGTCGACTTCGTTCGCCTGGCCCTTGCAAAATCACAGAGCGCAGACGCAGACCCATGGACCAGACATTTTGCGCGATGTATAATCGCGGTTACCGTTAGTCGTCTTGAACATCACGACGACCGCTGGTCCGATATCGTTCAACGTCATCTAGACTCCGAGTCATCTCCACTTCGCTGGGAGGAATACCGTCATCAAGGCAATAGCGTGCAGCTCAGGAACCTCGTCCATTTCACCCGAGTGTTAATGACCTTATTCCTCGGAGGTAGCCACCAGCTCGAACCCGGTGGGATTTGGCATAACACACTACAGGAAGTCTGCAAGTTCGCCGCTACACATATTGCACCAGAACTCCAGCACGAATTCTGCACCCTATGGAATGAACTTGTCAATGTGGAGAAGGACCAGCAAGCACCCCGGATAACGAAATTAAACGCGAAAGTTATCCTCTCCATCATCCGTACTGTCTACGTACCGTTGCACGAAGGTACCGAATCTGCACTGGTTACACTTCCTCCCTCGACAAGCGATAAGGATGCGCCCGTGGATTTCCAGTACGACCTTTGTGTGGTTCATTCTCACCACAGGCGTTCCTCGGAAACGGACATACCCACTCCCCTCGATGTACAACTTTGCATTGGCCAAGAAACCACCGCGTTCCGCGGTAGGGAAGGGGAAACCCAAACGGCAGAGTCGAGTAAGACGTCAAATGCAGGCCCTGGCGAGAAACCCGGAGGACGGGCGGCAAAGAAGAGACCTGAAAAAAGACAGGCATCGGGATCACCAACTATAGCTATTCCACCTAGACGAGGGCAGCTGCGTGAGGCAGTAGGAAGGGGACGTACGCCAAGTCCAGTGGCAGTAGATAGCGGAATAGGCATAAAGGACTTGTAGACATTCTCTCACCTAGTTGAACTGCGAGTTAACCCAATATTATCCTATTCGTAGCTCCACTACCATCGAGGAGCATACATCGACTGGCCGATACGATGAGTTAGTTGAGGTGTTTAGCATTCGCACGGTCACGGGGTTTTGGCTCAGGGCTATAGATCTAGATCTAGATGCGGCCAGCCATCATCCAGCACCAGCATCTACCATGTTGGACATAGAGATGGAGAATCTCCCCCCTCAACATTCGCTAGATACTCCACGAGAAGGTGGGACGATCCCCACAAGAAGATCTCACAGATGGCCCCGAGTCGGATGCGCTGTTTTCCATGTACAATGAAAAGGCAGAGAAACACGATGAGAAGATGACAGAGAGGTGGAAAGGTGATGCGGAAGGTATCCTTGTTTTCGTGCGTCATTTTAACGACCTTTTCCTGGCCAATACTAATTGAATTAACTCTTTCAGACCGGTCTCTTCTCCGCTGCCCTTGCCCAACTCCTCGTAGGGTCACTCCAGAATCTCCGGTTGAGTTCCCAAGACGCCTCTTCCTTCTATCTTGCTCGCATCTATCAGCTCACTCCTGGTTCAAATCCCTCTTCTGTCACCCTTCCTCCCGATCCATCTCAATTCCTTACGCCTAAGTCTGCTATATGGACCAACACCCTCTGGTCTCTCAGCCTCGTGATCAGCCTTACCTGTGCGCTGCTGGCAATTCTGTTGCAGCAGTGGGCGCGCCGGTACATACGCATCACCCAGAAAGCGGACGATCCACAGAGACGTGCAAGGATCCGTGAATTCATGTTCCAAGGATCGAAGAAGAGGCTACCTCTCCGATTTATGCTCGAGCTGCTAACTGCGCTTCTCCACATCGCTGTGTTCCTATTCCTTGCAGGGTTTATCGTATATTTGTTTACCTTCAATCGCTTTGTGGCTATGACTGCGGCTGTAAGCGCTGGAGCTTGTACAATGCTGTATCTATCCATCAGTTTTGCGCCGATCGTTTTCCACGACAGCCCATATTATACCCCACTTTCTACGCTGGTCTGGATTGTCTCAAATGGCGCCATTTGGCTGGGACTCAGACTCCGCCACTCTGCAACGTTAAGGAGTCCGAGTTCTAAACCCGCGTATACTATTCGGCAGTCGCTCCATAATTGTTACCTGCGAATTACCAGGGGCATTACCAAAGAAGTAGGGGACCTAGCACGCACTCAATCTTCCTTCCTCGACACGTCAGTGATTTCGCGGACGTTTGATTCCATAGACGGGGATCAAGACATGGAGAAGTTTTTGACTTGCATCCCAGGGTTTTACCGTTCAAGTGATGTGAAAAAAGACGCTTCAGCCTTGGAGAAATTCAATCGCAAGAGGTTCCCACCTGCGATTGTGTCTTTCATGGATCGTTCTTTATCATCAGAATTACTCACCGACACCGAAAAGTGGAGGCGTATTGCCATTTCTTTTTCCGTGATCAATGCCGATCCTCAAATTCTTCAAGGCACGTTCCAGCGCGCTCTCCAAGTCCCGGAATCCGTCATCTTCAATCACCTCCCCTTCGTTCACCTCTCGCAATCCCGCGTCAATGACACAGATCCTTGGGTCAGAGACTACGCGAGATGCATTGTGCCGTCGCTATTAATCACATCCACGATTACAATAACGATTGGGCCGTCGTCGTTCGTGAACATCTGGGCCTGTCAGAATGCCGCTTGGCGGAATACTGGTTGTCTGGTGATCATCACAGTGTGCGACTCCGTAACCTAACACACCTCACACGGCACTTGATGACATCTCGACTTATGGAGAGCGACCAGTTCGAGCGGGAAGGGCTTTGGCATAGCGTTTTCACAGAAATTGGCAAGCTGGAATTTTGAACACTGAACCCGAACTCCAGCACGAGCTTTGCGATCTGTGGAACGATCTCATGGTGTTGGCATACGATCTGCACGCGTCTCGGATGGCTAGATTCAATGCGACGCATATTCTCTCCGTCATCCGCAATCTTTACATTCCAATTCACCAAGGCACGAACTCTGCCCCAGTCAAATTTTCTGCGACCACAGATGACCAGAATTCTGCGCTCCGCGACTTATCCTCGTACCCTTTCTGTGCTGTCCCGTCTCACCGCCTACCCCACCTGGATGGAGGTGCACTCATTTCCACAAGCGCAGAGTCGACCACATGTCCCCCAGAATGAACCCTCGTATCCACATCCTCGGAATTTAAGGCTCCTACCTCCTGTATATCCATCGTCACTGTCCTCGTCCCCCCTGCATTCAACACGTACTGTGTTGAGTACTATAGTAGAATTGCGCTTTGTCTCCGAGATCCTGTTGAGAGAGGACAATTGCACGCACGGCGGTCAGCGGTTTTTGGCTGGTTTTAGGACTCTGATACACAGTCTTGTAGGATTACACGTAGTCCTGCTATGCTACCATCGAGCATACATCGATTTGTGATACTGTATCTCTCCCCCCCCCCCCGGCTACCAGCACGCTCGCCAATCAAGCAGGTTACTGTCAGTAGTGATAGGAGAATACATAGCCTGAGTGGTGGCCGAATCTATCAGATTTTTGCTATGGTGCCAGCAACGCCAGGTACGGTACCAAGTTACTACTGTAACCGCCTCACCTTCTCAGGCTGTTCAAATTGCAATTCACCCCATCTTGGCTTCAGCTTGATACATACTACAGTGTAACTAAAATGATGTCTCTTCTTCACCTGTTCACCTGAAACGTTTGCTTTTGCCCTGTACGGTCTTCATAGTACCCTCAACTATTTACAGCAATTTCACAGTACCTATGAGCTTTGTCAACGATCATTGTATTGGCCTGGCAAGGGGAAGCTTAGAGATCGGCACCCTAGCCTTCGCGCCCACATGCCACGCGTTACACATGCAGAGTTTCTCTCTGTTTCTCTCGTACCCACTGCACGCAGGATCAACACGAATACGACGGGACGCGATCCGGCAGACATGGGATGGGTGTTCGTGCTCTATGGAGGGGAGAAGCGTGAGGACCCTATCACCGACAATGCTCGAGTTATTAGGGTGCTACGTGCGTGTGTCCCCGTCTCATGTCTTGCATCATAGAATCGATCGGACGTGTTTGTGAGGGCCAAGGAGCTCATGATGGCCGCTGCAGCCTTTCCCCTGCGTGACCTGCAAGCGACAGCTATGACACACATTATGCAGGATGTCCGAGATGTAGGGGGGGGCGCGAGACCGGAGGTGCCGCTGTGGGGTTCTGATCACGGGCCCAGCGCGGGTGGAAACACACCCTTCTTGAATCCTTCCTGTCCTCCAACTCCTACACGCGCGACAGTCAATTGGAGGGACAATGTCAGAATCCGCCGCCAGTTTGCCCTGCAACAGACGAGACACCACTGGCATGTACAGACAAAGAGCTGGCGATATATTATAATCGGTTAAGCTCGGTTGTGGTGTTTATAACTGCATTATAAGCCGTTTACAGGGGGACTTATCGATTATGGTGCTAATCAAAATGGTACTATAACTCCGACGCTTTCCCGATTTCAGTTGGGGGCACTGGCATGAGCCTTAGTTCACACCGCGCGGCATCGTCACCGCCTCCACACTTACAATTGTCGTCAACACCATGCCACCGTCAAATCCTAGCAGCCAGAAAAGGACCCTGTTTTTAGGCTTCTGTGCTGGAGTAGCGCAAGAGGCATGAAGGATATCCTATTCTAAAGGCTATGCTGCTGTGTACTAGTACACCGATTGACTATATTGTATTTCCCTCTCTTTCCGGTCACTAACAACTAACCAAGCAGGTTAGCACCGGGATGAGACCGAGTAAACCAAGGAACCTATTGGGTTATTGCCAACACCTTTATTAGGGCACCAGCAACGCCAGATCCGGCACAGCTGTCTCAGACTCTGAAACTGTCTCGAGTTGTAAATCATCAGTTATTTGCCCATCTGACACTTAATACACCCATATGCGGTGGTCTCTCTTCTTTACCCAGTCAGAAACGAAACGTTTCCTGCCCCGTACTGACCCTCAGCTGCAATTGCAATTTCACGGTACCTATGCCGTACTATCCCACACCGGCGACCATTCGATCGATCACGTTCCTGGGACGTGACCGGGCCGCGTGACCAGCCTGTCAAACGGGTATGGATAGGGGTGAAATGTGGGAGGACTTGAAGCCCGGGGCCCTGGCTCTCGCCGCGCCCACTGCGCGCAGCATCAACGCGGTGCTTTCATACTCGGCGAACATGGGGAGTTGGTTCTCAGGTTAGGTAAAGGGGAAAGCGTGAGGGCCCTATTACTGGCAGTGCTTGAGTCATCTGGGTGCTACATGCGAGCGTCTCCGTGTCGCGTCTCGCGTCACGGAATCGAGCGAACATGTTTGCGAGAGCGAAGGAGCCCATGATGGCCACCTCACATCTCGTAGCCACACGCTGCAGAGAGGGGTCGCGCCCCCAAGGAGTCGTCGTAGGGTTCAACCAAGGTTACGCTTACGTTATATGTACACCCTGTCCCATGACTTCCTCATCATGTGACTCACTTGCTCCTCCGTAGTAGTAGTAATGGCGGCGACTCCATGCCTCCAGGTTCAGGGCCTACTGCACAGCGGCAAATCGTTCATCCCACACTCCCAACTGTCAGCCTTTGAATAGCAAGGAGCACGGAATCCGGATATCGGAGATGGCACGGTTGTCAACTCAGCCTTGCAGATTCTCGTAATGTCATCGCCGAAAGGTCCCGCCACTACCGCCCGTGTCCCACGAATGTTCCAGTTTGCCCAGTCACGGTAAAAGGCCTACCGTAGACCGCACATATAGTACATAGCACTGCCATTACAGTACAGCACGGAAATTCAAGAGTATGAGCCGGAGACCGCACGATAAATCAAGAGAGCCAGAAAGGATACACGTATGTAGAGCCAAAATACACAAAAGTAACGGAAAGACTTTCATTACGTACCTAGAAGAGGGGTATCGGTTCCGAGGCCGTCGCAGAGCCCGAATTAACAGTGCAAGTGGGCCAAAACATGATCCCCATGGGAGTCCATGGGTAATAAAGCGTAGTCGGACCTGACACGGACGAGGACCATTACAAGGGAATGGAGAGACGATGGATCCGGTAAACAAGTCGAAGAAGGGGAGGAACTTGGGGGCATAGAAGGAAGGGTTCCTAAGTCCCTACGGAAGGTAGAGAAGATGGAGTCGTCTGTATCCGTGTTCCAATGACGTCCCCGTGTAGTGTGGATGGAAGGAATGCGATTGGCTCTGAAACACGCGTGCTCTCCTCCGCGCTCGTCGAGGCAATCGCAACCGGATGCGGATGATCTGAGTGGTGAGAAGGAGCAAGACAGTAGGGGTACGTAGAAGGATCCCGGAGCACAAGATCCTGGTCATCCGTGGTCGCAGAAAACTTGACTGGGGGGGAGGTTGTGCCTTGGTGGATTGGAATGTAGAGATTGCGAATGACGGAGAGAATATACGTCGCATTTAATCTAACCATGTGGGATCCCGGTGGATCAGATGCCATCGTTTTGAGCTCGTTCCACAGCTTGCAAAATCCGTGCTGGAGTTCATATTCAGTTGTTTGGATCTCAAGTTTGCAAACTTCCATAAGAACGTTATGCCAAACCCCTCCCCGCTCGAACTGGTCGCTGTCCTTGAGTTGGGATGCCATCAACAGCTGGGTAGTCCATATGAGGTTACGGAGCTGCACGCTGTGATGGTCACCCTGCCCCCAGTATTCCATCAAGCGGACTTCTGACAAGCCCAGGTGCTGCCGAACTATGCAGCCCAATCGTCGTTGTAATCGTGTATGCGATTAATGGCTATGGCCACTATGCATCGTGCGTAGTCTTTGACCCAAGGATCTTTATCATTACCTTTGGCCTGTGCGAGGCGAACGTAGTTGAGGTTATTGAAGACGAGGGATTCCGGGATTTGAAGAACCTGTCGAAACGTGCATTGAAGAATTAAAGGGTCCACGGTGATCGCGCCCAGACAGATAGCAATACGCCTCTCCTTTTGGGCTTCGGTGAGCAGTTCGGATGACAAAGAACGGTTCATGAATGACACAATCGCAGGAGGGAATCTCTTGCCATTGAACTTCTCTAGAGCTGGGACATCTTTTTTCACTTCACTTGAACGGTAGAATCCTGGAATGCAGGCCAAAAACTTCTCCATGTCTTTATCCCCGTCTAGGGAATCAAACGTCCGCAAAATCACCGAAGTGTCAAGGACCGACGAGTGAGTACGAGCTAGGTCTTCCACGTCCTTCGCCATGTTTTGGAGTGTCCACCTATGAAGGCCCCGAGTATATGATAGCATGCGAAGTCGAATGTCAGACCCAATAAAATCCAGCCTTCTAGAGAGTTGGTAAAGGAATTTGAGTTTCAACCACAAAGTGGTCGACATGAGGGAGAAAAGCGGAGTGTAGCATGGGCTGTCATACTTGAGGATCGGAACCAGGCTGGCATATAGATATAGCGCTACACAAGCTGCAACACTTGCAAGTATGACCCAAGAAATAGCGTGGTTGACGTGGAATAGGAATAGGACGAATCCCGCGAGGAATAGGAAGATAGAGAGATGGAAGAGTGCAGGTAAGAGAGAGGCCATCTGGGAAAGTTGCAATCTCTCTATTCCTTGTACCATCAACGCGCGGATACGGGCACGGATGCGTGGACCACGTGGTTCCTGCGTGGTGTGCAGGTATCTGCGTGCCCATTGTTGCAGCAGCGTTGCAAAGAGCGTACAAGCGATGCTGATGACCAAGCTCAGAGACCAGAGAGCGTTGACCCACACAACGGATGTGGACGGTGAGTAAGTGGATGGATCGGGCACCTTCACAGGAAGGGGGGCGGTAGAGCCACTCTGGCCTGCATTAATTTGGTAGATTTGGGAAAGATAAAAAGCCGAGGCGTCTTGTGAGTTGAACCTCAGGTCTTGGTAGGACCTTGCCAATAGTGTTGCTACCATGATTGAAAAGAGACCCGTCTACGGTGATTGAATAAACAGGAATTGTATGGTCGAGACGGTAACGTACGACGATGAGTGCACTGTCGATATCACTCTTCCATATCTGAGCCATGTTCTGATCTTGTTTTGCTGCTGTTTCATTGTACATAGAGAATAGCGGGTCTGATCCATCTGTGAAGTTTCCCTCGGGTTCTGGTGGCGTTGGCAGATTGGCTGCTTCTGAGGCAGGGCCTGAAAACACTTGTGGACAAACGACAGTTGTCGAATGAGAGAACCTACCGTGACGTGGAACTTCTTCGTTGACAGGATCCGTGGCTTTGGGAGAAAAGATCCCCGCCTCAATATCCAGAGACATTGTAGGGGAAAAGATGGGTTAGGCACAGGCGCGGGAGAAAACGAGGAGGGGGGTTCCACTGTTTCAGTTCAAGTTTTCACTTTCGGGGGTGCCCTCCCGCATAGCGCCTTGTCAGCGCACATGGACATACTCATACGACATCGATAAGTGCCTCAACAGTCAGCATTGTAGGGGTCAAGGTCGTCTTTGGCTCCAAGTGGGCGCCCAAACGCCACCGACTTATAATTAAACCAATTCAGGAATAAGAACGCGTCGGGGTTCGTCGGCGCACGGCCCCGATCTCTCTCACGCTGTGCTTCTATATGATATACCAGCCAGTACAGTAGTACAGTACAACGCCGCTATGAGGCCCAGGGTCGGTATTCATCAACTCCAGGGCACTCCACACCTCTCGAATAGGAACCCTCGACTTCTACCCGTCTCAGTCGATAACAAGACATGGCCCGGAATCTGGCCACCAATTTGCCTTGCGTGGGGCGAAAGGTGTCGCGTTCACCGAAATGACAAGTTCATGGTGGCCAAACCTCTCTGGCGCGGTGACGTAGGATAGTAAAGAATAGCCCTGGGGCCAAAGGAAACCAATGAACCGTGCCGTAAGTTATTTACTTTAGCCCTTATGCCATATCAGTCCATGTGTGACGCTTGCCAACGGGCCCGCATTAATTGGTGGTCCTGTGCGACAAGTCATTAGATGTTCACAGGGAGATGAGCGGATGGTTGACCTCGTTCTGGTCCATGCCGATGGAAGGATTCGGTGGAAAAAACCATGTGCAGAAAGTGGGGTTACCTTGAGTTTGTGCGACCCGCGGTTGTTCACAGTGAGATAATCCTGACCATTGTCGTCGGAAGAATCACTTGTAGACGGTACCAATGTGAGCAGGTACCAACAGTGGTCAGTCTTGCGTTTGGCCTTCGCGGTCTATCACGATAGTTCAACACCGAGGGACCAGAAGGAGTGACTCGGACTTACAATTTCGGCTCCAGTTCCCACTATATCCTGGAATCCTCGACGACAATTCTCGGGAAGGTTAGAAGGGAACGTGGACGGGCTGTAACGACGTTCAAGGTAATACCCCCGCTTGGTGATTTGTTCGTAGCAACACTTCCACCATCTCTTCACGACCTTTTTATCGTCACTGAGGAGCTGAGGCATATCGAGAAATTTCGAGGTGAACTTGAAGTAGGTGAAGAAGTAGAAGGTAGAAGCTTGATCGTCAGATTTGGGGGTTACGTCACAAGTGAACATTGGTCTCATTTAAGTTGAATCTGGGCACTTACAATCACAAGTTCTGCAATGTGGCTTAAGCCAACGGTTGGAACGTGCAAAAGACTCGGAACTTGAAGAGAATGTACTATATGCTGTCCACCTAGCACTGGCTGTACTGCAATTCGGGGATCCACTGCATTCTGGAATAGCCTTCTCATCGACGGTTACCAGTATGCTTGAGCTTTCCCTTCTCGATGACAGAAAGGGCAGGGAATGCGGGGTTCCTGTGCAGCTGTAATAGGTAATAGGATAGCGCATCATGCGTCATGTCATGATCGACATCGCAACTCGATTCGTAATTTAATAAACTCCTACTATGGTATGGAACCCAGGACAGATTCCCCTCAAACCACCGCAGAACCTCCATCGTATAGTCTCCTATCGTAATGCCTCAAGAAGCTGATGCAGGTAGGAATTCTCTCTCTACCTTGACTCTTCCTCATTTTCGTGTGACCTTCCAGACAAACCCAAGCTTATCGATGGCTCCGACGCCCTGTTTTCTATGTATAATAGAAGGGCAAAAATGAAGGATGAGAAGATGACTGAACGTTGGAAAGGTGATGCGGAAGGTATACTCCTTTTTGTGCGTAAATCGTCTCGCTTTTTCGCCGGACGCTCTCTGAAATAAGCACCGTAGACTGGTCTCTTCTCTGCTGCCGTCGCCCAGTTCCTTGTAGGGTCGCTCCAAAATCTTCAGTCGAATCCCCAAGACGCCTCTTCCTTCGATCTCGCTCACATATATCAACTCACCCCCGGTTCAAATGCCTCTTCTATCCCCCTGCCTCCTGATCCAGCTCAATTTCAAACGCCTAAGTTCGCTGTATGGACCAACACCCTCTGGTCTCTTAGCCTTGTGATGAGCCTTACGTGTGCGTTGTTGGCAACTCTGTTGCAACAATGGGCACGCCGATACCTGCGCATCACTCAGAAAACGGACGACCCGCAGCGACGTGCAAGGATCCGTGAACTCATGTTACAAGGATCGAAGAAAAGGTTACCTCTCCGACTAATGCTCGAGCTCCTAACTGCACTTCTTCATACCGCCGTCTTCTTGTTCCTTGCCGGATTCGTCATATATCTGTTTCACTTCAATTGTGTTGTGGGAGCGATTGTGGCTGTATCTGTTGGAACCTGTGTATCGCTGTATCTATGGATAAGCTTTGCGCCAATCATCTTCCGCGACAGCCCATACTATACCCCCCTTTCCTCTCTGGTCTGGGTCATCTCGATGGGCGTTATCTGGCTGGGACTCCAACTCCGCTATTCTGCGGCTTTGAGCACCCGGTGTCCTGAAGCCGTTCCTAAAATCCGGCAATCTCTCCAAAAATATTACCAGCGGATCACAAAAGGCATCACAAAAGAAGTAGAGGACATGGCCCAATCTCGTTCTTCGCACCTCGACACGTCCGTGATTTCAGGTACATTCAATACCCTTGACGGTGATCGCGACATGGAGCAGTTCCTAGCTGGCGTACCAGGGTTCTATAATTCAGTCAAGGTGAACAAGGATCGATACAATTTCGAGCGGCTCAATTCGAAGCAGCTCCCTGCCTCAATTATATCATTCTTGGACCATTCGTTGTCGTCCGATCTCCTCTCCGAATCCTCCAAGCAGGAACGCATCGAGAACTGCCTCAAGGCAATCCATTCGAATCCCTTACTTCTCGAATGCACCTTTCGACAGGCCCTCCTTTCCACCAGCCACTCCGCCGTGTTCAAATGCGTCGACTTTGTTCACCTTACACTTGCTCAGTCACACAACAACGACGTCGATCCCAGGGTCAGAGAATACGCACGATGCGTAGTGGCCGTCGCCATTAACCGCATATCTGATTATAATGACAAGTGGACTGGCATCATCCAGCGTCATCTAGGCTTGCCAGAGTCTCGCATGAATGCATACCGCTCACAAACCGACAGCGTGCGGCTCTGCAACCTCATTCACCTTATCCGGCAATTCAAGTTGAACGCATCGCGGCTCAGGGAGAGAGGCGACTTTGGACCAGAAGGGGTTTGGCATAATTCTATGATGGAGGCTCGCAGACTCGAAGCTGCAAATGCAGCACCAGAACTCCAGCATGAGTTCTGCGCTCTGTGGAATGAGCTTGCTCGTGTGGCGAAAGGTCAAGAGCCTGAGCCGGTGGCGCCTCAGACAGCACGATTGAATACTATGCATATCCTTTCCGTCATCAGAAATGTATATATTCCATTGCATGGAGTCATGGGATTCCTACCAGATGAATACCATGATAGGCCTAGAGACGACGACGATCTTCTTGAGTCGGCACCGTCCTATCCCGTCTGTCATGATCCAAACCACCATCGAAATCAAGTGTACGTACATTTTTTTTCATAACGGAGTACGTAACTGATAAATCTAAATAGGGAGTGGCCGTCCCACACAGTTATTGAGACTGTGTTCAGCAATCCATAACTTCGATAGCCAGATGCCAGTGGTCCTCACGACTGGCAGGTTACGTGACAAGCGACATTGTCGCCGGACGTGTCTCTTTAATTTCCGTTATTAGCATCGCGAGTTCACCAGCCCCATGTACCATGTCCCTATACAGTAGAAACGTTGATCATGCGCTGGACGCTTAGCGACCAGCGTTTCTCCGCTTCCTGCCTCATTACCTAGGTGTCTGTGAAGAATTGAACATAGAAAGATGTAGCTGGTCTTTATATCTGGGTCAAATTTTGAGGGAGGGACCTCGAGAGACCGTGACCTTCACGTGGCAGATGATTGTGCATTACTACTAGGGGCGTGTTTATAGTACAGCACCGCACAGTAAACATTGTGGATGTGTTATTGATAGCATGCGTTGGGGAAGAGGTGAGGGTGCTCGATACATCCTTTGTCGGACGAGGCTTTTATCTGTACCGTTTTATCTCTTGCCACAACACTAAGCTGATCTATCTGTAGTTGGGGCCACATCTTTTCCCTCTACAGTATCGTGGTTTGCGCGAATCTATATCCCTTACGCTGTGCATCACGACGAATGTCGCGCCTGAACATCGCAGACCAAACCGTGATCCATACAAGGACTTGGCGGCAACGTGCAGAGATAGTCGTTTCCCCCTTTCACTATGCTTGGTAGAACGAGCATGCATATGGCCAGGCGATATGAGAACATGGTAATGTAGACATCTAGCTCCGGGATGATAATTTCCATAAAACGGTAGTATCATTTCAGAGACGACGATCATGAACTGTAACATGAGATCGTGGCTTGAGACGGCCTAGACGTAGACACGTCTGGGAACACAGGTGAAAGGTCTCGCTCTGTTGGTTGCAGATGGTTGGAATAAATGCGGGGCAGGGAGGAACAGATTAAGCGTGGCAAAGCGAAATGAAAGGAATTGAGTTCTTCAAGCGGGCGCTGCCGTTCACAGCGGTCGCGACGTTATGAATGGGCTTGTACTCAAGCGCGTAGACGGTGGAAAAAGACGTTACACATGGCACAGATCGAAACAACCTACTCATTGCCGAGCTTATAAATTGACAGGTATGGGCTGACGAAAACGAATCAAGAACCAGAGGCTTTAAAAAGTGCTTCGAAAGATGGGGATCGAGAGCGGAGTAACGGAGTTACGTGAAACGACGAGATGTTACGCTAGCTATACGGATCCCTGATGAAGCATAAAGCCAAAGTACAATCTATGCGAGATGATCCCCAACAGACACGCACAATCACAAGAGCAACCGTCCATACCTACACCTAGTAACGCCTTCCCTGTAACGTAGTTCGCGCGCAAGACCGGTGGAGAGAGGGGTTGCGCCCCCAAGGACTCGTCGTAGGGTTCAACTCTATGTAGAGCCACGGTACACAAAGCAGCGGAAAATTTGTCATTACGTACCTAGAAGAGGGGTATCGGTTCCAAGGCCGTGCAGAGCCCGAATTAACAGTGAAAGTGGGTCAAAACATGACCCCCATGGTAGTGCCAGGGGGTCCATGGGTAATAAAGCGTAGTCGGACCTGACATGGATGAGGACCATCACAAGGGGAATAGACGTTGCGATTGAGACGATGAGTCCTGGTGATGATGGCAAAGAAGTCGAACGAGAGGAGGAGCTTGGGAGTACAGAAGGAAGGGTTTCTAAATCCCTACAGAAGCCATAGATTGGTCACGATATCCGTGTCTCAATAACCATGTGCAGCGGGGGTGAAGGGGTTGGCACTGGGAAACGTGTGCTCTGCTCCGTGCTCGTCGAGGCAATCACAGCCGGATCCGGATGGTGTGGGTGATGAGAAGAAACAGTACAGAAGGTGTACGAAGACGTGTCGTGGGGCACAGAACCCTCGTCACCGGTCATCAGGGGAAACTCGAACGGGGCAGATTCCGAGCCTTGATGGACTGGAATGTAGAGATTGTGGATAACGGAGAGTATATGCATCGCATTTGATCTCATCTGGGATGCCCGCTGATCAGATGCCGTCGCCATGAGCTCGTTCCACAGATCGCAAAACTTGTGCTGGAGTTCATCTTCAGCCCTTAGAATCTCAAGTTTGCGAATCTCCATAAGAACATTATGCCAAACCCCTCCCCGATCGAACTGGTCGCTGTCCTTGAGTTGGGATGCCATCAACAGCTGTGTAGTGCATATGAGGTTACGGAGCTGCACGCTGTGATAGTCACCCTGCCTCCCGTATTCCACCAAGCGGACGTCTGACAAGCCCAGATGCTGCCGAACTATGACAGCCCAATCGTTGTTGTAATCGTGTATGCGATTAATGGCAATGGCCACTATGCATCGTGCGTAGTCTTTGACCCAAGGATCTGCATCATTATTTGTGGCTTGGGATTGTGCGAGGCAAACGAGGTCGAGGTTATTGAAGATGAGGGATTCCGGGATTTGAAGAACCTGTCGAAACGTGCATTGAATAATTAAAGGATCCGCGGTGATCGCGCCCAGACAGATAGCAATACGCCTCTCCTTTTGGGCTTCGATGAGCAGTTCGGATGACAAAGACCGGTTCATGAATGACACAATCGCAGGAGGGAATCTCTTGCCATTGAACTTCTCTAGAGCTGGGACATCTTTTTTCACTTCACTTGAACGGTAGAATCCTGGAATGCAGGCCAAAAACTTCTCCATGTCTTTATCCCCGTCTAGGGAATCAAACGTCCGCAAAATCACCGAAGTGTCAAGAACCGACGAATGAGTACGGGCTAGGTCTTCCACGTCCTTCGCCATGTTCCGGAGCGTCCATCTATGAAGGCCCCGAGTATATGCTAACATGCGAAGTCGAATGTCAGACCCAATAAAACCCAGCCTTCTGGAGAGGTGGTAAAGGAATTTGAATTCCCACCACAGACTGATCGACATGAGGGAGAAAAGCGGAGTGTAGCATGGGCTGTCATACTTGAGGATCGGAACCAGGCTGGCATATAGATATAACGCTACACAGGCTGCAACACTTGCGAGGACGACCCAAAAAATAGCGTGGTTGACGTGGAATAGGGATATGACGAATCCCGCGAGGAATAGGAAGATGGAGAGATGGAATAGTGCAGGTAAGAAAGAGGCCACCTGGGAAAGTTGCGATTTCTCTATTCCTTGAATCATCAACGCGCGGATACGGGCGCGGATGCGTGGACCACGTGGTTCCTGCGTGGTGTGCAAGTATCTGCGTGCCCATTGTTGCAGCAGCGTTGCAAAGAGCGTACAAGCGATGCTGATGACCAAGCTCAGAGACCAGAGAGCGTTGACCCATACAACAGATGTAGACGGCGAGTAAGTGGATGGACCGGGTACCTTCACAGGAAGGGGAGCAGTGGAGCCATTCTGGCGTGCATTGATTTGGTAGATTTGGGAAAGATAAAAGGCCGAGGCGTCTTGGGAGTTGAACCTCAGGTCTTGGTAGGACCTTGCCAATAGTGTTGCTACCATGATTGAAAAGAGACCCGTCTACGGTGGTTGAATAAACAGGAATTGTGTGGTCGAGATGGTAACGTACGACGATAAGTGCGCTGTCGATGTCACTTTTCCATATCTGGGCCATGTTCTGATCTTGTTTTGCTGCTGTTTCATTGTACATAGAGAATAGCGGGTCTGATCCATCTGTGAAGTTTCCCTCGGGTTCTGGTGGTGTTGGCAGGTTGCTTGCTTCTGGGGCAGGGCCTGAAAACAGTTGTGGGCAAACAACAGTTGTCGAGTGAGAGAACCTACGTGGAACATCTTCGTTGACAGGATTCGTGGCTTCGGAAGATTTTCCTGCCTCGATATCTGGCAACATTGGAAGGGAAAACATGGGTTAGGGACAGACGCGGAAGAAAACGAGGAGGGGGGGGGTTCCACTATCGCGGTTTTACTTTTACCGGGTGCCCTCACTGGTGCCGCCTCGTCGGCGCACGTGAACATACATATATCGCCATCGATAAGTGCCTCAACTGTCAATCTGCATCCGCAGTGTTGTACATGTCAGCCTGACACCGTGTCATAAGTGTCACGAATTCTCAGTGTCACCCGAAGCTGACTGGCAGTGTCAGACTTGTCAGTGGCCGCTATACTAAATCAGTGATTCCGATGCAAAGTTTGTTGCACGTGAGCGGTTGACGTGTCGACCAATGAGAATGTGCTTCTGTCTCACGTGGCTATTTTGTAGAACATTGAACTACCGTACAGTACTGTACAGTATTTGTTCGCTTTGACTTGTCTTGTGTCAGCTGACTGACAGTCATGGTGAGACCTAGTCACCTAGGTCATGACCACACTGAGCATCCGAGTTCGTCGGCACACGACCCCGATCTCTCACGCTGTGCTACAAGTAGTACAATGCCGCTGTAAGGCCCAGGGTCTCAATTACGTATTCATCAACTCTAGGATAGCCCACGCCTTCTAGAATAGGAACACTCCTCCCTTAATGTATTCCAATGCTTCGACTTCTACCCGTCTCAGTCGATAACAAGACATGGGCCAGAATTTGGCCACCAAATTGCCTTGCGTGGGGCGAAAGGTGTCGCGTATCACTGGAATGACAACTTTATGGTGGCCAAAGCTCTCTGGCGCGGTGACGTAGGACAGTAAATAACCCTGAGGCCGAGGGAAACCAATGACCTGTGCCGTAAGTTATTTACTTTAGCCACTATGCCATATCAGTCCATGCGTGACGCTTGCCAACGGGCACGGATTAACTTGTGGTCCTGTGCGACAAGTCATTAACTGTTCAGTGGGAGATGATCACGAGCAGATGATTGACCCACACCTCATTTTTGTCCGTGCCAACCACCGTGAAACATTGTGGATCGTCGTCGGAATGATCCCTCGGCATCAATGTGAGCAGGCAGGGACGGCGGTCAATCTTGCGTTTAGTCCTCGCCGACTATCATGATCGTTCAATACCGAAGGACCAGAAGGGAAGGGAAGTGAAGGAGCGACTCGGACTTACAATTTCGGCTCCAGTTGTTCCCGCTACAGTATATCCCGGAATCCTCGACAGTTCGGGGGAAGGCGAGAAGGTAACGGGGACGGGCTGTAACAACTATCAAGGCAATACCCTCGGTCGATGAGTTTTTCGTAGCAACATTTCCACCATCTCTTCACGACCTTTTCGTCGGAGGAGAGCGGGGGCATATCGAGAGGTTTTGAGGTGAAGTAGGTGAAGTGGTAGAAAGTAAGTTAGAAGCTCGATCGTCAGATTTGGGAGTTACGTCACTAGTGAACATTCGGTCTCATTTACAGTAAGGTCGAATCTGGGCACTTACAGTTCCAAGTCCTGTAATGTGACTTAAGCCTAATAGCAAAGTTCAAGCAAAGAATCAGGTTGGAACGTGCAAATCAACGGAGGAAAGAGGACTCGGAACTTGAAGAAGATGTACCATATGCTGTCCACCTAGCACTGGCTGTACTGCAATTCGATGGTCCACTGCATTCTAGAATGGCCTTCAACACCAGTATGCTTGAGCTTTCTCTCCTTGATGACAGAAAGGGCAGGGAATGTAGGGTTCCTGTGCAGCTGTAGGGTCGCGCATCATGTCATGCTCGACTGACATCGTTAACTAATTCGATTCGTAATTTAATAAACTCCTAATATGGTATGGAACTCGGGACAGATTCCCCTCTGCAGTACCTCCATCTGCCTATCGCAATGCCTCAAGAAGCTGATGCAGGTAGGAATTCTCTCTCTACCTTGACTCTTCCTCATTTTCGTGTGGCCCTCCAGACAAACCCAAGCTTATCGATGGCTCGGACGCCCTGTTTTCTATGTACAACAGCAGGGCAAAAAAGAATGACGAGAAGATGACTGAGCGTTGGAAAGGTGATGCGGAAGGTATGCTCCTTTTTGTGCGTAAATCGTCTCTCTTTTTCGCCCGACGCTCTCTGAAATAAGCACCGTAGACTGGTCTCTTCTCTGCTGCCGTCGCGCAGTTCCTTGTAGGATCACTCCAAAATCTCCAGTCGAACTCCCAAGATGCCTCTTCCTTTTATCTTGCTCGCATATATCAACTCACCCCCGGTTCAAATGCCTCTTCTATCCCCCTTCCTCCTGACCCAGCTCAATTCCGAGCGCCTAAGTCCGCTGTGTGGACCAACACCCTCTGGTCTCTTAGCCTCGTAATCAGCCTCACCTGCGCGTTGTTGGCAACTCTGTTGCAGCAATGGGCACGCCGATACCTGCGCATCACTCAGAGAGTGGACGATCCCCAGCGACGTGCAAGGATCCGTGAACTCATGTTACAAGGATCGAAGAAAAGGCTACCTCTCCGATTAATGATCGAACTCCTAACTGCACTTCTCCACATCGCCGTCTTCTTGTTCCTTGCCGGATTCGTCATATATCTGTTTCACTTCAATCGTTCTGTGGGAGTGACTGTGGCTGTATACGTTGGAACCTGTGTAGTGCTGTATCTATGCGTAAGCTTTGCGCCGATCTTTTTCCGCGACAGCCCATTCTATACCCCCCTTTCCTCGCTGGTCTGGGTTATCTCGATGTGCGTCATCTGGCTGAAACTCCGGCGCCGCTATTATGCAGCTTTGAGGAGTCCGAGGCCTGAAACTGTTCCTGACATTCGGCAATCGCTCTATGAATGTTACCAGCGGATCACAAAAGGCATCACAAAAGGAGTGGAGGACATGGCTCACCGTTCTTTGGACCTTGACACATCCGTGGTTTCGCGTACATTCAAGACCCTTGACGGCGATCATGACATGGACCAATTCCTAGCTGGCATACCGGGGTTCTACAGTTCAGCCAAGGTGATAAGGGATCCACACATTTTCGAGCGGCTTAATTCTAAGCAACTCCCTGACTCGGTCATATCATTCTTGGACCACTCTCTGTCGTCCAATCTGCTCACTGCTAAAGACAAGGTGGACCGTATCAAGAATTGCGTCGAAGCAATCAATTCGGATCCCTTACTTCTACAATGCACTTTCCGACAGGCTCTATCCTTCGTCAACTCCATCGTGTTTGAATACCTCGACTTTGTCAAGTTCGCACAGTCGCAAGTCACCAATGCCGATCCCTGGACCAGAGACTACGCACGATGCATAGTGGCTGTCGCCATTAACCGCATTCCTGATTATCATCACAATTGTTGGACCTCCATCGTCCAGGACCATCTAGGGTTTGCCAACGTGCCAGACGCCGATTCCGTGCGGCTCCGCAACCTTATTCGCCTTATCGGGCAATTGAAGACTTCGCAACTCAATGTGATGGGAGGCTTTGAACCCGGAAGGGTTTGGCATAATTCTATGACGGAGGCTCGCAGACTCGAAGTTGAAAATGCAACACCAGAACATCAGCATGAGTTCTGTGCTCTGTGGAATGAGCTTGCCCGTGTGGCGCAACGTCTAGAGCCGGCGCCTCCGGCGGCACGATTGAATACCATGCATATCCTTTCCGTCATCCGAAATGTGTTTATTCCATTGCATGGAGGAGTGGGATTCCTACCGGATGAATATCATAGGCCTAGAGACGACAACCATCTTCTTGAGTCGGCACAGTTCTATCACGTCTGTACTGATGCAAACCACCATTGAGATCGGGTGTACGTACATTTTTTTCATAGCGGAGTACGTAACTAATAAATCGAAGTAGGGAGTGGTCATCCTACACAGTTAATTGAGACTGCTCAGCAATCCGTAACTTCGATGACCAGATGGTCCTCACGACTGGCAAGTTACGTGACAAACGACATTGTCGACGGACGTGTCTCTTTAAATCCCGTTATTAGTATCGCGAGTTCACCAGCCCCATGTACCATATCCATATACGGTAGATACGTTCATGATGCGTTGGGCGCTTAGTGATCGACATTTCTCCGCTTCCTCCCACTTTACTTAGGTGTTTGTGATTGTATCGTGGTTTGTGCGGAATTATATCCCTTACGGCTGTGCATCACGACGAATGTCGCGCCTGAACATCGCAGACCAAACCGCGACCCATACAAGGACTTGGCGGCGATATGAGAACACGCTAATGTAGACGTCGAGCTTCGGGTGCGTGATAATTTCCATAAAACGGTAGTAACATTTCAGAGACGGCGATAACATGAGATCGTGGCCTGGGACGGCCTAGACGTGAACACTTCTAAGAACACACACAGGTGAAGAGTCTCGCTCTCTGTTGCCCACATATGGCTGGAATAAATGCGGGGCAGGGAGGAACAGATTAAGCGTGGCAAAGAGAAATGAAAGGAATTGAATTCTTCAGGCGGGCGCTGCCCTTCACAGCAGTCACGATGTTATGAATGGGCTTGTACTCAGGCGGGTGGAAAAGGATGTTACACGGGGCACGGATCGAAATAGCCTACGAGTCTATAAATCGACAGGTATGGGCCGACGAAAGCGAATCAGGAATCATAGGGGCTTTGAAAAGTGCTTCGAAGGATGGAGAGTAACGGCGTTACGTGAAACGACGAGACGTTACTATAGAGAAGGAAAACACGGGCCACTCAAAATACGATCACGTGATACATGCTTTATGACCGCGAGCCAACTATAACTGTAGTACTGCAGGCAGTAATCTCCCTCCTCTAATCTGTCCCCTCGCTTCCATTGCCTCCCGCGTGGCTCTGTATATTCAACATGCTTTCGTACCCATCTCTTCCATGCTATAATAGTAGTGGTCAGCAGCCTTCCAGGCTGAACAGAAACTCTTCTACCCCATGCGCGCACTCCTCTTTTCCGTTTCCTCCTTGCGCTCCCCTTGGCCTGCCGCTCCTCCGTTGTCTCGGGAGCACTAAGACTGCGCCGAAAAATTGCTCCTCCCCACAGCTGGATTGACCAAGGCTGCGCTTCCCCCACTCATGTTATACCGCTGCGCATTGCCCTACCCCAGCCACGCTTTCCAGAGCTCGAGTAGCACCTTGCAGAGATTAGCGACCCGTTCCATGCGCGATACGGCGATCATCTGTCCAAAGAGGATGTCGAAGCAGTGTCGATTCCGTGTACCAGTGGCTTGACACCCATGGGATTCAGAGGGAGGCGTGTCGCAAGTCACCTGCGGGCGATTGGGCCAGCGTACAGGTTCCTAGGCGGAGACGATGCTTGGCACGGTGCGTCACTGTGTCTTGTCTGCGACCTTGGTATGAACGCGTGCGTTTGCTTACATGCGTTTATAGGAGTTCCACGCATGGAAGCACGCTCAGGACTGCTGCCAAGCGACGACACTCGGTGGTGGAAGAGGGACATGTAAAAAGATTATGTAATATCATGGCAATGTGAACTGCACCGAAAATCCGAAGGACCCGGAAGTGACCCGTCCTGAATAGGCTCTAGCTCTAGTAAGCGAGTAACAACGCGACTTCTAAGAACAAACCCGAGCTTGGCGGCGCACGCCCCTCCATAGCGAAAAGAATTCAGTTTCCCTGATCTTGTCACTGTGTGTAGCAGGGCTCCAATTGTCAGTGTTCCGTTGGCACACCACTTGTTAAGGACCACTTGTAACAAACACGCAGAATTTTCCTCACGCTCTACAGGTCACAAGTACCATACAGTAGCGTCTTGGAAATTCTGCGCCTTGCGAAAGCATCCCACGATGCATACTTCTCGATGGGGGGGGGGAACCATATTGGCTGCTCATGACAAATGATGGCGGGCGATGTCGACGATTTTGAGCTGTCGGTCTTAGTAACCGATCCCCGTATCTGGAAGGGCAAAGCCTACGGGAAGCGTGTTCTAAGTATGTGAACGAGAACATGTTTATACAGGACCGAAGTCAAGTACCAATGATAAAGACAAGTGGGAGGGTTACCGCGAAGCCAACTGCGGGAACCAAGACTGAACAACGACATATGGGAACATACATGCAACGGACAAGCACATCAACTGTGGAGTTCGAAATCAATCTCGGAATACCGTCGGAAACTGCGGCGTGATAATACTGGCGCTGATACATGGCAAGGGGGGGGTCTACCGCTTCGAGAATTTGCTGGCTTACGACACTTGGTTGCGCCTCACCATGAACTAGATTTCGCGATCTACACTTATCGTGAGCCTTGACACGCCTCTGAGACAAGCAAGACACAGGAAACTTACATATAAACACAATCTTACGACGTCGTCAACAAGTTACGACCAGACTGTACATCAACGCCGCCAAGAGACCCCTGCTTTGTTTCTACTGTGGACGATCCACGTCGCGAGGGGAGGGTGCAGTACCGAGGGAAATATCTGTGGCTACCTCAGGACCTGACTGTGCTGTTTGATATGGATCATCATGAGGAGCCCCCACGAGAGTAGGGACATCCGTATCCGCCACGTTAGGGTTCGCCTGTAAAGGTGAAGAAGCGGGAGAAATGGCAGTGACTGAGAATGTTTGGTCGAATTGGGACGGGGGGGAGGATGAGAATAGGTCCAACTCCACAGGAGGCGTGTGGCCGGGAACCGTGGGTAGAAGAAATGAGGGTGATATTCCAGGTGCCTCTGAAATACTAGTGACGGTACCACTAGATGAGGGGACAAAAACTTGCAGAGGGATAGGTGTAGCAACTGCCTGGGTGGAATAAGTATCGGAGTGGGCCGTCAACGAGGTAGCGGGAAAGTCGGTGGTGCCTTGTGTAGTACGTTGCGACGCATCAGGGACATCACCAAGTGCCGTCCCATATGTGACGTGGCGGGTGGGATAGCTTTGATGGGAGGCCAGCGGGGATGGAAGGGTTGGCTCTGGGAAACGTGTGCTCGGCCCCGCGCTCGTCGAGGCAATCAGATCCGGATGGTGTGGATGGTGAGAAGAAACAGTACAGAAGGTGTACGAAGACGTGTCGTGGGACACAGAACCCTCGTCACCCGTCGTCCAGGAAGGCCCGAACGGGGTAGATTCCGGGCCTCGATGGACTGGAATGTAGAGATTGTGGATGACGGAGAGTATATGCATCGCATTTGATCTCATCTGGGATACCCGCTGATCAGATGCCGTCGCCATGAGCTCGTTCCACAGATCGCAAAACTTGTGTTGGAGTTCATCTTCAGTCTGTAGAATCTCAAGTTTGCGAATCTCCATAAGAACATTATGCCAAACCCCTCCCCGATCGAACTGGTCGCTGTCCTTGAGTTGGGATGCCATCAACAGCTGTGTAGTGCATATGAGGTTACGGAGCTGCACGCTGTGATAGTCACCCTGCCTCCCGTATTCCATCAAGCGGACTTGTGACAAGCCCAGAGGATGCCGAACCATGACAGCCCAATGGTTGTTGTAATCGTGTACGCGATTAATGGCAATGGCCACTATGCATCGTGCGTAGTCTTTGACCCAAGGATCTGCATCATTATTTGTGACTTGGGATTGTGCGAGGCGAACGAAGTCGAGGTTATTGAAGATGAGGGATCCCGGGATTTGAAGAACCTGTCGAAACGTGCATTGAAGAATTAAAGGATCCGCGGTGATCGCGCGCCCACAGATAGCAATACGCCTCTCCTTTTGGGCTTCGGTGAGCAGTTCGGATGACAAAGACCGGTTCATGAATGACACAATCGCAGGAGGGAATCTCTTGCCATTGAACTTCTCTAGAGTTGGAACATCTTTTTTCACATCACTCGAACAGTAGAATCCTGGAATGCAGGTCAAAAACCTCTCCATGTCTTTATCCCCATCTAGGGAATCAAACGTCTGCAAAATCACCGAAGTATCAAGGACCGACGAATGAGTACGGGCTAGGTCTTCCACGTCCTTCGCCATGTTCCGGAGCGTCCATCTATGAAGGCCCCGAGTATATGCTAACATGCGAAGTCGAATGTCAGACCCAATAAAATCCAGCCTTCTGGAGAGGTGGTAAAGGAATTTGAATTCCCACCACAGACTGATCGACATGAGGGAGAAAAGCGGAGTGTAGCATGGGCTGTCATACTTGAGGATCGGAACCAGGCTGGCATATAGATATAACGCTACACAGGCTGCAACACCTGCGAGGATGACCCAAAAAATAGCATGGTTGACATGGAATAGGAATATGACGAATCCAGCGAGGAATAGGAAGATGGAGAGATGAAACAGTGCAGGTAAGAAAGAGGCCACCTGGGAAAGTTGCGAATTCTCTATTCCTTGAATCATCAACGCGCGGATACGGGCACGGATGCGTGGACCACGTGGTTCCTGCGTGGTGTGCAAGTATCTGCGTGCCCATTGTTGCAGCAGGGTTGTAAAGAGCGTACAAGCGATGCTGATGACCAGGCTCAAAGACCAGAGGGCGTTAACCCACACAACGGATGTGGACGGCGAGGAAGTGGATGGATCGGGCACCTTCACAGGAAGGGGGCAGTGGAACCATTCTGGCGTGCATTGATTTGGTAGATCTGGGAAAGATAAAAAGCCGAGGCGTCCTGGGAGTTGAACCTCAGGTCTTGGTAGGACCTTGCCAATAGTGTTGCTACCATGATTGAAAAGAGACCCGTCTACGGTGGTTGAATAAACAGGAATTGTGTGGTCGAGATGGTAACGTACGACGATGAGTGCGCTGTCGATGTCACTTTTCCATATCTGGGCCATGTTCTGATCTTGTTTTGCTGCTGTTTCATTGTACATAGAGAATAGCGGGTCTGATCCATCTGTGAAGTTTCCCTCGGGTTCTGGTGGCGTTGGCAGGGCTTCTGAGGCAGGGCCTGAAAACAGTTGTGGACAAACGACAGTTGCCGAATGAGTGAACCTACGTGGAACATCTTCGTTGACAGGATTCGTGGCTTCGGAAGATTTTCCTGCCTCGATATCTGGCGACATTGGAAGGGAAAACATGGGTTAGGGACAGACGCAGGAGAAAGCGAGGAAGGGGGTGCCCTTACGCCTGGTGCCTTATGCGACATCAATGTAGGGTGAACGTCGTCTTTGGTTTTACTGTCGAATCAATCTAATTCAGGAATAAGAATCTGTGATCCGAGTGTCCGAGTTCGTCGGCCCACGACCCCGATCTCCCACGCTGTGCTTCCATATGATGCCGCTGTAAGGCCCAGGGTCTCAATTACGGTATTCATCAACTCCAGGACAGCCCACGCCTTCTAGAATAGGTACACATTTCCCTTAATGTATTCCAATGCTTCGACTTCTACCCGTCTCAATCGATAACAAGACATGGCCCGGAATCCACCCACCAAATTGCCTTGCGTGGGATGAAAGGTGTCGCGTTCACTGGAATGACAACTTTATGGTGGCCAAAGCTCTCTGGCGCGGTGACGTAGGACAGTAAATAACCCTGGGGCCAAAAGAAATCAATGAACTGTGCCGTAAGTTATTTACTTTAGCCACTATGCCATATCAATCCATGTGTGACGCCTGCCAATGGACAGCATTAACTAGTGATCCTGTGCAACAAGTCATCAAATGTTCAGCGGGAGATGAGCAGATGGTTGACCCATACCTCATTCTAGTCCGTGCCAATAGAAAGATCCGGTGGAGAAAACCATGATGTGCCGGAAGTGGGGTCACCCTGAGTGTGTATGTACCGCGGTTCTCCACCGTGAAACATTGTGCATCGTCGTCGGAATGATCCCTCTGTACCAATGTGAGCAGGTACCAATGGTTGTCAAGCTCTCGTCTGGCCCTCGCCGACTATCATGGTCGTTCAACACCGAGGGATAAGAAGGGAAGTGAAGGAGTGACTCGGACTTACAATTTCAGCTCCAGTTGTTCCCGCTATATCCCGGAATCCTCGACAGTTCGGGGGAAGGCGAGAAGGTAACGGGGACGGGCTGTAACAACTATCAAGGCAATACCCGCGGTCGATGAGTTTTTCGTAGCAACATTTCCACCATCTCTTCACGACCTTTTCGTCGGAGGGGGAGAGCGGGGGCATATCGAGAGGTGAAGTAGGTGAAGAGGTACTGTAGAAGGTAGAAGCTTGATCGTCAGATTTGGGGGGTTACGTCAGTAGTGAACATTCGTCTCATTTAACTTGAATCTGGGCACTTACAGTTCCAAGTCCTGCGATGTGGCTTGATTGAAGATGTACTCTATGCTGTCCACCTAGCACTGGCTGTACTGCAATTCGGCGGTCCACTGCATTCTAGAATGGCCTTCTCAACGACCAATACCAGTACTGTATGCCTGAGCTTCCCTTCTTTATGACAGAAAGGGCAGGGAATGTAGGGCTCCTGTGCAACTGTAATACTGTAGGTAACAAGCTAAAGCCCGTGCCGGACCTTGTATAATGTCAACCAATTCGTAATTTACAGTAATTATCTAATAAACTCCTACTGCTGAGTATGGTGTGATGGCCCAGAACCCAGGACGGTTTCCCCTCGACTCACTGCAGAACCTCCATCTGTCTAGTTTGTGTATAGTCGGTTCCCCCTGTCGCAATGCCTCAAGAAGCTGATGCAGGTAGGCATTCCCTCTCTGCCTTGACTCTTCCTCATTTTCGTGTGAGCTTCCAGACAAACTCAAGCTTATCGATGACTCGGACGCATTGTTTTCTATGTACAATAAAAGGGCAAAAAAGGTTGATGAGAATATGACTGAGCGTTGGAAAGGTGATGCGGAAGGGATCCTCCTTTTCGTGCGTAACTTGTCTCGCTTTTTCGCCGGACGCTCTCTGAAATAAGCACCGTAGACTGGTCTCTTCTCTGCTGCCGTCGCGCAGTTCCTTGCAGGGTCGCTCCAAACTCTCCAGTCGAATTCACAAGACGCCTCTTCATTCTATCTCGCTCGCATATATCAACTCACCCCCGGTTCAAATGCCTCTTCTATCCCCCTTCCTCCTGACCCAGCTCAATTCCAAACGCCTAAGTTCGCTGTATGGACCAACACCCTTTGGTCTCTTAGCCTTGTGATGGGCCTTACCTGTGCGTTGTTGGCAACTCTGTTGCAGCAATGGGCGCGCCGATACCTGCGCGTCACTCAGAAAACGGACGATCCGCAGCGACGTGCAAGGATCCGTGAACTCATGTTACAAGGATCGAAGAAAAGGTTACCTCTCCGAATAATGCTCGAGCTCCTAACTGCACTTCTCCACATCGCCGTCTTCTTGTTCCTTGCCGGATTCGCCATATATCTGTTTCACTTCAATCGCTCTGTGGGAATGACTGTGGCTGTATTTGTTGGAACCTGTGGATTGCTGTATCTATGGATCAGCTTTGTACCGACTATTTTCCGCGATAGCCCATTCTATACTCCCCTCTCCTCGCTGGTCTGGGTTGTCTCGATGTGCGTTATCTGGCTGGGACTCCAACTCCGCTATTATGCAGCTTTGATCGGTCTGAGTCCTGAAACTGTTCCTAAAATTCGGCAATCGCTCCATGAGTGTTACAAGCGGATCACAAAAGGCGTCATAAAAGGAGTGGAGGACATGGCTCACCGTTCTTTGGACCTTGACACGTCCGTGCTTTGCCGTACATTCAAGACCCTTGACGGCGATCACGACATGCACCAATTCCTAGATGGCATACCGGGGTTCTACAGTTCACCCAAGGTGATAAAGGATCCAGACATTCTCAAGCGACTTAATTCCAGGCAACTCCCTGACTCGGTTATATCATTCTTGGACCGCTCTCTGTCGTCCAATCTGCTCACTGCTAAAGACAAAGTGGACCGTATCAAGATCTGCGTCAAAGCAATCAATTCGGATCCCTTACTTCTGCAATTCACTTTTCGACGGGCTCTATCCTCCGTCAGCTCCATCCTGTTTGAATGCCTCGACTTTGTCAAATTCGCACAGTCGCAAGTCACCAATGCCGATCCCTGGACCAGAGACTATGCACGATGCATAGTGGCCATCGCCATTCACCGCATATCTGATAATCATGACAATTGGACCGACATCATTCAGGATCATCTAGGGTTTGCCAACGTCCCAGACGCCGATTCCGTGCGGCTCCGCAACCTTACTCACCTTATCGGGCAATTGAAGGCGTCGCAACTCAATCTGGCGAGAGATTTCGAGCCCGGAGGGGTTTGGCATAATTCTATGATGGACGCTCGCAGACTCGACGTTGCAAATGCAGCACCAGAATACCAGCATGAGTTCTGCGCTCTGTGGAATGAGCTTTCCCGTGTGGTGCAAGGTCCAGAGCCAGCGCCTCCGGCGGCACGATTGAATACCATGCATATCCTTTCCGTCATCCGAAATGTGTTTATTCCATTGCATGAAGGGGTGGAATTCCTACCGGATGAATACCATAGGCCTATAGACGACAACCATCTTCTTGACTCGGCACTGTTCTATCCCGTCTGTGACGATTCAAACCACCATTGAAATCAAGTGTACGTACATTTTTTTCATAACGCAGTACGTAACTGATAAATCTAAATAGGGAGCGGTCATCCTACACAGTTATTGAGACTATGCTCAGCAATCCATAATTTCGATAACCAGATGGTCCTCATGACTGGCAGGTTACGTGACAAAGGACATTGTTGCCAGGCGTGTCTCTTTAAATTCTGTTACTTGTATCGCGAGTTCACCAGCTCCATGTACCATATCCTGATACAGTAGAAACGTTCACGATGCCTTGGGCGCTTAGCGATCGACTTTATATCTGGGTCAAATTTTGAGGGAGGAAACTCCGAGTCGAGAGACCTTCACGTGGCAGATGATTGTGCATTACTACCAGGAGGGTTTGTATTGTACGTACAGCACCGCAGAGTAAACATTGCTACTGGTCGTATGAATGTGTTATTGATACCATACGTTGGAGGAGAGGCGAGGGTGCTCGATACATCCTCTCTCGAATGAGGCTTTTTATCCATACCGTTTCTACAACACTAAGCTGATCTATCTGTAATTGAGGCCACACCTTTCTCTGATCTGCTCCCGTTCTCTTTATATGGTTTGCGCGAGTTTATATCCCTTACGCTGTGTATCACGACAAATGTCGCACCTGAACATCGCAGACCAAACCGCGACCTATACAAGGACTTGGCGGCGATATGAGAACACGCCAATGTAGACATCAAGCTCCGGGTGCGTCTAAGGTAATGATAATTTCCATAAAACGGTAGTAACATTTCAGAGATGGCGATAACATGAGATCGTGGCTTGGGACGGCCTGGACGTAGGCATGTCTGAGAACACAGGTGAAAGGTCTCGCTCTCCGTTGCTTGCAGATGGTTGGAATAAATGCGGGGCAGGGAGGAACAGATTAAGCGTGGCAAAGAGAAATGAAAGGAATTGAATTCTTCAAGGGGGTGCTGCCCTTCACAGCGGTCGCGACGTTATGAATGAGCTTGTACTCAGGTGCGTAGAGGGTGGAAAAAGACGTTACAGAGGGCACGAATCGAAATAGCCTACGAGCCTATAGATTGACAAGTATGGACCGACGAAAGCGAATCAGGAATCACAATGGCTTTAAAAAGTGCTTCGAAAGATGGAGAGTAACGGAGTTACGTGAAACGACGAGACCGTGTTACGCTAGCTATAATAGGCGGAGAGCGAGAACTGCCGTTTCAAAGGATGGGGCGGCCGAATGAGGAAAACACGTGGAGATGCGGGGCCACTCAATACACGATCATGTGATCAATACGGCGCCATTGTGCCGTGGCCGCGAGCGAACTACAGCCTGAGTAACTGCAGTAATCTCCCTACCCTGATATGCTTCTCTTGCCTCCCGCGTGGTTCTATATATTCAAAATGCTTTCGTACCCATCTCTTCCATGCTATAATAGTGGTCAGCAGCCTTCCAGGCTGGACAGGAACTCCTCTACCCCATGCGCGTACTCCCTCTCTTCCGTTTCCTCTTTGCGCTCCCATTGGCCTGCCGCTCCTCCGCTGTCCCGGGAGCACTAAGACTGCGCCAGAAAATTGCTCCTCCCTGCAGCTGGGTTGACCAAGGCCGCGCTTCCCCCACTCATGTCATACCGCTACGCATTGCCCTACCCCAGCCACGCTTTCTAGAGCTCGAGCAGCACCTTGCAGAGATTAGCGATCCGTTCCATGCGCGATACGGCGATTATCTGTCCAAGGAGGATGTCGAAGCCCTCGTGGCACCCCATGCAAGTAGTGTCGATGCCGTGTACCAGTGGCTTGCCACCCATGGGATTCAGAGGGAGGCGTGTCGCCAGTCGCCTGCGGGCGATTGGGTCAGCGTACAGATTCATATTGCTCAGGCGGAGAGAATGCTTGGCACGGTGCGTCACTATGTCTTGTCTGCGACTTTGGTATGAACGCGTGCGTTGGCTTACATGCGCTTATAGGAGTTCCACGTATGGAAGCACACTCAGCACGGCGACGTCCTCGTGCGCACGACCGAGTATAGTCTCCCTGCGTACCTCGACGAGCACATAGAGCTCATCCAGCCAACGACGGCATTCAATCGTGCCAAGCGGCAGCGTACGACCTTCCGTTTTTCCCCGGTCCCAGAGACCTCTACTTCTCTCTCCCACGATGCAAAAATCACCGCCCCTGACTACGGTGTGACCGTCGATGCAAGTTGTAACACGACGATCACTGTTTCATGTCTCAAGCAGCTCTACAATGCCGTCAATTACGTCCCATACAAGACGAACAAAAATGCGATAGCTATCACAGGCTATTTGGAGGAGTTTGCGAACTTTGATGACCTGAAACTGTTCTACGCAGACCAACTCCCCGCTGCGGTCAACACGTCACTTGACGTTGTGCTCATCAACGGTGTGTCACCCCCCACCCTGTAGAGGTGGTCATGACTAATCAATGCCGCCCTCGGTACCAAGGTGGTCTGAATAATCAGACTCTATCTCAGGCTGGAGGTGAGGCCGATTTGGACGTGCAATTCGCACTAGGGATCTCGTTCCCAACTCCAGGCACGTTCTATTCGACCGGTGGAAGGCCACCGTTCATCTCAGATTTGAACACGCCGATAAACACAAACGAACCTTATACGGAGGTCTGTACGCCCTTCCCTCCTTACTCATATTCTGCCATGTTAAGTTATGTCCTATGAAAGTGGCTCGGATTTATCCTTGCACAACAGAAACTCCCGCAGACCATTTCAACGAGTTATGGTGACGACGAGCGGACGGGTGAGATCTCTAGGTTTCCCTGACCTTGTCGACTTATCACGTGTGGGGATTCAGTACCTGTAGACTTTGCCCGTCGGGTATGCAAGGGTTTCGCTCAACTCGGTGCGCTCGGCGTCCCCTCCTGTCATCATCTGTCATTTTCAATCGCTCATTCGGCGAAATGATCTTGGCTAGGTGCACGCGGCACCTCGCTACTCTTCAGCTCGGGGGATGGCGGCGTTGGGGATGGCGACCCCAACCCAGCGACGCATGTATGCTACACGAATAACCGCAAGAACGAGACCCGATTCATGCCCTCCTTCCCAGCGAGCTGTCCATTGTAAGCACGTCTTATTTGCCTCACCCATCTTTTCGCAACTGACTCTTTCGGGACGGAGCACAGCGTTACAGTGGTTGGTGGAACGACCCACATTCCGGAGGTCGCGGTTGATTTTTCAGGGGGTGGGTTTAGCGACTTTGTACGTTTCCCCTTCTCTTCCGTCCCCGTTCGAGTGTGAACCCGACGGTTCACTCAGTTTCCGCGCCCAGAGTGGCAAAACGCTGCTGTGACCAAGTTCTTAAAATCGCTATCCCGAGGTACCTATTCTGGGCTCTTCAACCCCAATGGACGCGTACGTACCCGTCGCTTCTCACGGAGGTGAAAAGACTGAAACTCTCTGATGCGCAACCGTTGATATTCTAGGCCTATCCAGACGTTTCGGCGCAGGCGAGCAACTTCCGGGTCTTCTTCCGGGGAGTTCCAGCATCTTTATACGGCACGTCGGCGTCAACCCCCTCGTTTGCCGGGTTTGTCGCTCTGCTGAATGATGCACGCATCGCCGCGGGCAAGCGTTCTCTTGGCTTCCTCAATCCGCTAATTTACGCGTTGAATGGGCGAGGGTTCAACGATATCACGTCCGGGAACGCGCCGGGTTGTGGGACACCTGGGTTCAATGTAAGTCCAATCTCATGTATCTTATTGGTGCATGGTCTTGATTCTTGGGGTTTGGGTGGGGTTAGGCAACTGTTGGGTGGGACCCCGTGACGGGCTTCGGGACGCCTAATTTCGAGAAACTGAAGGAGATCGTGTTGAAATTTTAAGGAAGGGGTGCTGGTATGCCCTACTACTAGTACATGTCTCATGTATGGGAACACTACATGGAAATTGGGACTAATAGGAACCCGTTTCTCCGTTGTTTTTCCTCTTTGGATATATCAGGTTACGTTGGTTGTGATACAACATGACTGAAGGTATCGGCTCGTAGGTCATTGTGTCTCGCCGACGCCGTCCATCAAAAAACCTGCCACGGGAAGACGAGCTCAGATCCGACCACACTAATGCCACCGATATTGTATCTCCTGCATTCTATATGCTCGTCGACCAGGTTCTGGGAGGAAGGGGAGCGCGTCTTAATCGTACATGCCGTGCTGTTGCTCTGCTCTTGGCGCTTCAGCGTCAGGCTGGGGCAGGCGCGCGTTCAAGTTTCCGCGCCTCCGAGTCGGGCGTCAAATACAACGTGTCTTTACACAATCCATATTGGCCTGGCACTGCCTCACACGCATTGTTCTTGGGTCCATCCTCCTTCACTATACGGCCAGCTCGCGCATACTTCGCGTAATCTATGTCATTAATTTACGACGAGCAGCTTTCCAACGAGGATAAGAAAGTCGTGAAAGGGTGGTGGAAAGATTGCTACGATGATATTCGCAAGCACGGTTACGCTCTCCCTACCGAGTTCATTCCCTCCCACACACCTTCTCGACCACCACCGAACCAAAGAAGCTTCAATGATATAGCGAGGCCAGGAATTCTTATAGTAGGTATCGGTTAATTTCTATCTGGCCCCTCGCAGTTCAACCCTCGCTGTAGTCAGTGCTTGCCCGTCGCGAAGAGGACGGCTTTCGTGTCATGCTAACCTGGGTACCACCTGGGTTTAAGCCTAGAATTCCCGAACCTCATAACCATTGCGCTCCATGTCTCCACTTGTTTGTGCTGGAGAACAGCAGGGGCGGGACTCATTCCATAGTAGTGACCCCGTGGTTGCATCCTTTCGACAAACGTCAGTTCAAAACCTTTCCCGATTTTATCGACTTCTTTGATGAGATATGCAAGGTGAGACCAATAACTACGCCAGGGTATTCGCTTCGGTGACATATGGTGATCAAATGCATAGGGTATACAATTCATGCACGAGCGCAACATAGCTTATAGGTAAGTGTCACTCCATCACCCGGGTGACCATGCCTGACAGGTCTCGAGGGCCTGCACGACGAAAAATATTGTGTGGACTGACCCTCCCTTGGTGCATCCTGACGACGGAACTGAGCACCCTTATCGATATTATTTCCTCGACTTTGGTTTCTCCCGCCAGTACAAAACGCGCGGCGAGATGGGCGACCAGCCAAGAGGCAGAGACAATTTCGCGCTAGAGCACGAGTTGGGAGTTCGAACGGATATATATAACGTCGGACTTCTCGTCCGTGAGAAGTTCTTGGACGTACGTGGATGGACCTCCGCTGGCTACTCAGCTAATCCCATCTCCCCCAGAAATTTCAGGGTTTTGGTCCCATGCGTGACTTGGTCAAGGACATGACCTTCCCGGATCCGTGGGGTCGCCCCCTTATCGAAGAGGTTGTCAGTACATTTGACCCTATCAAGCAGCGCCTGGGCGTGGACTCGGACGGGCTTCGTCCACTGAGGTCATCCTGGTGGCGTTCGCTTTTCTGGGCGTGATGGCTCGTGTGCAGGGTAGTGTTTCCGGAATCATCGCACTTTTGATATGGTATTTACGTTGTTTGTATTGTTTACAGTAAGTTCTACTCCATTTTCCGCTCCGCTCAGGCCTTGGCGCTCGGCTGTGGTTTGGGGTTCTACAGCTACAACATGCTTAACACTCTCGGATATTGATCGAAGATCTATTCCAATGGTACCTATTGAGATCCGTGAACTTGAACGATATCGAAGCCTAGGCTCTGGCACGTCATGAAACAGTGAGTCGCGTAATGTTCTACGTTACTACCAGTGCGGGAGGAAATGTGATTATCTGTTATCATGCTACTACTGTATGACGCGCCGTGACAGGGACGCATGACTTCGAGAAGTTGGTTGTGTTAAAAGTTTAAGGATGAGATTAGTTGTGGCGTACCATACTTATGGACTTTGTAGTAACTTACTCGAGTATATCATGTATGGGCACGGGCATACCACGTGTGATGGAGATGCATTACTACCTTCACCACGCTCGCCACCTAGGTTCTGGGTCAGATCAGGAAGGAAACTTAAAGAGTCTTGGACCGGTAATACTTGCTGTGCTTGCCCCGTGTTTAGCGCTTCAGCGTGCCTCCCTTGTAAAAACTGCTTTGGCACTAAATACGACCTGTCTTCTCACAACCCACCTTCGTCTGCCTCACCTCGCATTATATACTCCAGCCTGCTCCCCTTCGCCATACCGCCAGATCTCACAAGCCCATGTTGTCAATTGACGAACATCAGCTTTCCAGCGCAGAGAAGCAACTCGTGAAAAGGTGGTGGCAAGATGGCTACGACACCATTGTCACGAAAGGTTACAGGCTCGATGACGAGTACATTCCCTCCGCCAGTACTTCTTGGCCAGCACCCCAACGAGAATCAGTCTCCCGACGAAGCTTAAACAATATAGTGAATTTGGGGGTTATTATTGTAAGTATCAGTTTAATCTAATCTCAACTTCGCTATCCGACCGTCGCGATAGCCAGTACTTGCCCGCCGCGAAACGGATGGTTTTCCTGTCCTTCTGACCTGGTTACCACTCGCCCAAATATCCCGAAAGTGATCCTCGCAACCATTGCACGCCCTCACTCGGCAAGTTTGTGTTGGGGGACAATCGCGGGTCTCATACCATAGTAGTGACCCCGTTCCTACATCCTTTTGACAAGCTTCGATTCAAAACGTACCTCGATTTTATCAACTTCTTTGCTGAGATATGCGAGGTGCGACCAATAGCTACGCCAGGCTGTTCGATTCGGTAACATATGGTGATCAAACGTGTAGGATATAGAATTCATGCACGAGTGTAACGTAGCTTATCGGTAAGTGTCACTTCCTACCTCGGGTGACAGGTCTCGAGAGCCTGCACGGCGAAAAACATTTTGTGGATTGACCCTCCCTTGGTGCACCCTGACGACGGAACTCTGCATCCTCATCGATATTATCTCTTCGACACTGGTTCCTCTCGCCAGTACCCAACACGGAACGAGGTGGACGACTATCCAGGTGGCAGAAACTGGTCTGCGCCTGAGCACAAGTTGGGAGATCCATGCAACCCGTTTCGAACAGATATATATTGCACTGGAGTCCTCGTCCGCGAGCAATTCATGAACGTACGTGGGACTGTGACGGACGGCTACTGTCACGACTGTCGAGTCTAATCAAGTCTCCAGAAGAAATTTCATGGCTTAAAGGACACGCATCAATTGGTTGAATTGGTCGATGAAATGACCCACGTAAATCCGCTCGACCGGCCTTTGTATTGAAAAGGTCGTCGATAAACTCCAACCTATCAAACAGAACCCGGGAGTGGACTCACTTCGCCCTTTGGAACCATCTTCGCGGTTATGGCGCTGGGTCTCAGGCTGACTTCGGGCCTAACCGCTCTTGTGCGGGGCGAGGTTTCTGGGGTTATAACACGTTCAATATGCCTCTATGTTGTTTGTATTGTGTTGATCTCTCTTTCATTTTTGCTCTGCAATGGCCTTGGCACTGCGTAAATCCTCGGCCATAGTTTCGGATGTACAAACCGCGGTGTTCTATAGCTATCGACAACAACAGGCGTGGCGAACTTGAATATTAATCAAAGGTCCATTCCAGTCGTGACTTTTGCAAAGTCAGGAAAGAACGGGGCCATCGTTGGCCCCGTTGCACGTCCGGCATATCTCGTCGCTGCTGCTTTTGCCGCCGTTCTTGGCGCCATGGTATTCACCCTATAGGTTTCACTCACAGTAGAACTTCACTCGGATTCCCCAGATGTTGCTGCATACACGCACACACTCACATGAGATACCATATAAGTGCTCTGCTTCACCCACTCAACCTAGCTCTTCTTCCAGATCCTCAGGACCATCGAAAACGAAGGTACCGCTGAACAACCTCTTTCGATATCCTACAGACCCAGAGATGTTGGTTACCGAGCTAATGACTGAGAGTTTAAAAGACGTAGACGAAGCCCAATATAGTAGTTAATAATCTGATGTTTTCAAGACGCGTCGGAAACTTTTTCCTTTTTTGTATGGACATTCAGCTGAGGTCACAGATCGAGCTGAGTTCAGCCGTCTAGGTCTCACGTTACGAGCCATGCCCCCTCGCAAAAACACTATCACCCCAGGATTTCATCCTGCCGGCCGCGAAGTCACCCCTCGGCCCCCTACTTGGTCTCAAAAAAAGGTCCATCCAGATGCAGGTAGGTTCTCGTGTTTACCCTTCCCAATTTGCTGTTCTCACACGTGAGTTCAGGTGTTGAGCGTACCCATCATGCCCCCCCACCGACATGGACAACCGGATCTGGGTCCGAATTTATTGGCGGGTTGAATGGGTTATTTTCAATGTACAACGAAAAAGCGGAAAGACAAGACCGAAAGACGGCGGAGGGCTGGAAAGGCGAGGCGGATAGCATGCTCCACGCTGTGCGTCGACTCCTTCACCTTTTCCCACGGATGTTGGCTGACCCTGCCGTTACAGACTAGCCTTTTCTCAATTATGGTGGCGATATTGCTCGGAAGGTCGTACCAACCATTTTCACAAGACGCCTCTGGGTTTTATCTCGCACAAATCTACCAGCTCAGTACAAGCCAGAACGATTCTTTCATCCACCTCCCCTCAGGCCCGTCCGAACCGTCTACTGTAACATTCTCGCCCACGGCATCCGCTGTCTGGGTTAACGCCCTCTGGTCCCTGAGTCTAGTGATAAGTGTTACCTGCGTACTGTTTGCATCGCTATTGCAACAGTGGGCACGCCGATACCTCCATATCACGCAAGGGCAGCGCAACCCACAAAAACGCGTGCGGATCCGTGAACTCATGGTGCAAGGAGTAGAGAAGTATCATCTTCCGTGGGTGGCTTCGGCCCTACCTGCACTCTTCCACATTTCTATCTTCGTGTTCCTGGCAGGACATGTTTTCTCCCTTTCAAACATCAATCACGCCGTTTTCATGGTTGTACTCACATGCGTGGGGGCCTGTGCAGCGCTATATCTATGCTTCAGCCTCTCGCCGATCCTCCGTTTCGACAGCCCTTACTACACCCCCTTGTCCTCACTTGTCTGGTCTTGCGTGGTAGGGATCCCCTGGCTGACACTCAAGTTTATCTACCGCACCACAGAAAGGCTAAATTTTATCAGCTATCGCTCCAGGCTTCGCGTCTTGGACTTGGCCCGAATTTTCCACCGGCGCACATTTATGGGTATGATGAAGGAGTTGGAGGACCTAGCCCAAACTCGTGCTTTAGAACTTGATACCCCTGCAATCTCGAGGACATTCGATTCTTTGGAAGGAGATCAAGACTTGGTGCAGTTCCTCGTTAGCATCCCCGGATTCTATGCCTCCGCTGAAGTGGAAAAGGACGCCCAGGTTCTAGAGAACCTCCATACCATCCAATTTCCCACAACGATTGTATCATTCATGGACCGTTCCTGGTCATCGAATCTACTTCCTGAGGACGGAAAAAGAGCGCGGATTGCGATTTGCTTAGACGTTATCAACGCGGACCCTTTACTTCTTCAATGCACCTTTCGGCAGACTCTCCAGTCTATGACGTCCAGCATTTTCGAATGCATTGACTTTGCCCTTGGTGCGGAATCCCACAATGACAATTCAAACCCGTGGATCAGGCACTACGCACGATGCATAGTCGCTGTCGCCATCAATCGGGTACAAAGATATAACGACAGGTGGTCAGACATCATTCAGCGCCAACAGAGCTCTTTCCACGTCCCCTTGGATGACCATCTCTCGAAAGGCGACAGCGTGAAGCTCATTAACTTCATCCGCATCGTTAGGGATTTGCGCGTCTCATACCTCAACGATAGCGACCAATTCGCACCTGGCGAAATTTGGCATAACGTTCTGAGTGAGGCACGCAGGTTCAATGCTATAGACACTGCGCCCGAACTTCGGCACCAGTTTTGCACTTTGTGGAATGATCTCGTATGTGTCGCGCAAGATTCACAGGGACTCATGATGGCAAGAACGAACGCAAGACGCATCCTCTCCCTCATGCGTACCACCTACCTCCCTTTGCATCAGGGGACAACTTCCCTCCCAGTCGCATTTTCCGCCTCAACAGATGACCATGATCCCGTCCTACTGATGGGAACATCGTACACTCGGTGTACGGTTGAATCCCATCAACCGCCCATTCTGGATGCTGTTGGATCCATTCTCCCGAGCTCTGCAGAGAAGACAACCCTCCCAGACCCCGAACCGACCCCCAGCGTATCCCAGCTTCCAGCCGTAGATGACACTGACACCGATCCCGGACCGCTCACATTGGCGATGCAGAAAGCACTCCCTGACGACTCCAGGTATGCAGTACGAACTTCCAGCCTTATTTCAAATATCTTACGGGCCTATCGCATACAGGATCAGAATTCTTGTAGTGGGGAAGGTAAGCTTATATGCAGACTCTTATGAAGGCCTGCGGCTGAATTCGACGTCTACCCTTTCCAATAGACCGGTTCTGGTAAATCGTCGCTTATCAACTCCATCTTCGAAACAAGCACTGCGGTACGTTCGGCGCCATCCTCCGTATCTCTGTCGACCTGACCACTCCTTCAAAGGCCATGCCGCATCACGAGTTTGGCCATGATATCGAAACCGAGCATTGTTCAGAAGACAACCCTCAGTTGATATTCCACAAGTCCCCCGGGTTCCGGTCTTGGGATGAGACTAACCTGCAGATCATTCGAGATTTTGTTACAGGGCGCATTGGTGCTAAACGGCCAGAATCAAGACGATTAGACGCCATCTGGTAAGGGAAAAGGCTATAAAGGGCAATATCTTCGTGGGGCTGATTCAGGTTGACCTAATATAGGATATGTGTCTCCATCCCGGACGCCATCCAGGACGCTACCAGGAGGGTAGAAGGGGGAGTGGAGGAGGTTCTACGCATAGGAAAAGGCGAGCGTTCCCTGCCCTAATCCTTCCTATTTCTGTACCTAATGCCACGAGCTTTCAGTTCCTGTCGTCGTCGTATTTACCAAATTTGATAACATCATTTATACCCCACAGCACAACCTAAACGCCAGTGACGCAGACAACGCACAGCTTTCGCAGCTTGGTCTTGACGACGCATACAAACAATACAGAGAGTTGTGTCACTCCCTGTTTGATGAGGATCCCGAGAATCTGCCTGCCGTAAACGTTTCCGGTATACCGTGCTTGCGCGTGCTTGAGTAGGATGTGTCTGACGACGTCCCATCACTCACAGTCGACCCGGAACATGGTAATCTTCTCACGCAGCTAATCAAGAGGACAGACAAAAGCATCATGCACTCGCACAAAGAGCGTATACCCCTCGAGTGGTCAATAGAACAGAGCGGGAGTCGCGGTCTTGAGGTTAGTGCTTCTATCAGGTTCGTACTTTGCCCCTGTATGCATGCGTGCTTCTCATCCGGAGCTACAGTGTCGGAGAAGAAAGTAAGTACTTTTGTCTCGCGATATCAAGGCAATTCTGATAGTCCTCGTCTGCATAGGATATTGGCGGAGCGTCTGGTCTAGCATCGATTTCGAAGGTCAAAAGCTTCAAGACTGCCTCAGGACCATTCACGACAATATCATTAATCTTTGGAACTTGCCTGACCGGAGTCAGGTAATCCTCTCTCTCGTCCTCCACTGTCCTCAGTCGTTGGAAAATATTTCTCCATAGTATCTGTCGAGCGAAGAATTCAAGGCAGAGACGTCTCACCTCGTCGAGAAATTCGTGAGCCTACTCGCCGCTCCTTCAAGGTGAGCATTTCTACGCGAAGTCAGGGCAAATATCCTAATCTCGATTCTGACTGTTCTGTTCCGACAACATTCACCAGCGGTCAAGCCATTATTCCCTGTATGATGGGCTACATGATAGATCTCACCGTTATCCTCCACGAGCTTTCTAGAACGACTGGCAATGTGACACCACGCAATATTCAGTTTGCTGTGGCAGACCACGTTACCTCTGGCCGTCGGAGACGAATTCATCGTGCTATTCGTAATTTCATTGTAGAGACACCCATTACAAAGATCATACAGGAGGATGTCGTGATAAGGAGAATCGCAGAGTTGGCCAAAAAGTTTTTGATGTCTTCCGATGGTTAAGTGTCATCTTTCCATACTGTATACTATCCCTGGCTCTACTAGTAGTGTTGCCGTCAAGTCGAGTTGACACCAGTGTGAATTGAACTTGGCTTGGACCGAAACCACAAGCTTCAGCTTGCAAGTTCCTTATAAATATTTCTATCCAGGTGGTATACTCGTCCGAGGCGCCCAGCCACGACACGATGCTACTCTATTAGTCAACTCTGAGCTCACGAAAGTTTCCATGGACGAGCTGGCGTCTCGGCTTGCATATTGCGACGAAGCGCTTGAGCGCATGTGGAAGGGTGCTCCACCGTGAGTCGTGCATAAGAAAAGAATGGACCACCGTCCGCGTGAAGTCAGGCGAGGGAGGGCTGTTGCCATCGTCGACCTCGCCTCGTTACCTTCATCGTCGGTGTCGTCGGCCCGTCACCGTCGTTGTCGTGTGCTCGTCATTGTCGTCGGTCCTGCCCCTGTTGCTGTTGGTTATAAACATTAAACATTCGCCTCCTGAGCGCTTGTTGCGCTTGTTGCGCTGTCTGCCATTGTTGTCGATGCCCACGTTGGTGTTGAGCCCGAGGTGGTCCTTCTGTTCCCAGCGCGTGTACCCATGTCGAGAGCCTTGTGTAGCAGTTCGAGCACGAACAGCGTGAAGCCCGCACATAGAGATTGGCATGGGAGCCAGTCACTCCCGTTGTTGCTTGCAAATTGTCAAAATAAGCAAAATGGTTGAAATCAGGTGTTGGCGAGTTGTAGTGGTCGTTCCTTGGCGTAAGCTCCGGTGCGGGCACCGGGGCGCGCGACCCGTCGTTGCTAGTCCTTGTCGCCCGAGTCGTCTGCCTGCAGGGAGGCCAGATGGAACAATGCTCTCCGCCTCTCCTGCACTGCTGCTGATGCGTGGGCGGCGTGGGGAGGACGGGGCGGCGTTGGTGGAGTCGGAGATAGATGAAGAGGAGGAGGAAGAGGAGGCACCTGCGGGCGTGGGGGTGCCGTCCACTCTGAGGAGTGGAAACAATCGTGCGTTGGGACGGGGAGCGCTGCAGCGCTGTTGGCGCCCCAGTGAGCGACAAGTACCGCGTGTGGTGGCGCGAGACGCGTGAGTGCATGCAGAAGGGCTCGTGGTGCGTTGGCATAGGTGAAGGGGGATGAGCTGTGCTCACGCGATTCAACACGTCCGCAAGACATCCGTTCATAGTATTGCCGGACTAGCAGGAAAAGTTGGCAATAATCCTGAAACGTCTAAGTTGTGGTACTAACGATCCTTGTCACAGCCTCATAGCAATAGGATGTCAGTGCTTCTCCCGCCCATTTCCACGTTGGAAAGTAGCTCGCGTGGTAGACCGGCGTAAGGAATACTTCCTTCGCTTTCTTTTATTGCCGTTGCCTGACACGGACCGATGATGTCGCAGATGGGTTTGCGTGTGTTTTGTAAGGCGCGCATACTTGGTGGCTCCAGCATGATCAGTGATGCGCTGTGGCAGCGGCCTTGTTGGTGCTGCTGTCATCGCCGTTCCTATAGATTAAATGATGTAAGTACTGTACAATTAAAAAAAGAAAAAAGAAAACGGCGCATCGTAGGGGTTGTGGTTCTTGTGATTGGGACTGTGAGCGTGTCCTGCATTGACCCACTAATGTGTGACGGTTATGTTGAGTTCCTGGTAGGATTACAAGGAATACTATGATACTATTTCTGTGCACCTCGTCATGAACATGGCGGCCGAGTCCGGGGTCCCCGACCCTCTTGTCCCTGGCACGCGGCCAGCGACGCCCACGGGCCTCATTCCAATGCTGATTGCACAAAGACGACATCGCAGATCCAACCAAACGATCTCAACATACACATGATTTACTGGTGGAATAGGGAAGGAGGTCAGAGGTCACATGATGAGGAAGTCACGGGACAAGTAGTACATATAGCGGATCATGTGCGTAGAGTAACCTTGGTTGAACCCATCGACGAGTCCTTGGGGGCGCAACCCCTCTCTCCACCGGTTTCGGCAACTCTACTATCCTTGACCCATCCTTCGCCGAGGATGGCGGCCGCCACACCATCTTTCGGACAGTCACACCATGTCACAGTCCAAAAAAGGCTTGACTCAATCTCAGCACGGCGCGAGTTTGTCGGTTACTGTAAAGCTCCGGCACGGCATTCATCCGCCTGCGTGCAGAGGCCCTTTTTTCAATCTCATTGTCCTCACAATTTTATACAGAAAAAAGACTATTGTAACAAGAATGTCTACTAGAGCATATATACAAATTTTGAGCTCAATTGGACTGGGCCCATTTTGGTGAAGATATTTGAAGTGGTCGAAAGAGGGGCCCGGTCGGAGGAGGGGCCAGGGATACTGTACAGTACAGTCACGGTAACTTAGTATCACGCGTCCATGTCGCTTCCGCTCAGGCTGTTGGTTCGGCTCACACGCTGCGTCGCCAGGCTCTGTCTTCTATACTGTACTGTACTGTACTGTACAGTACAGTATCAAGCATAATTGCACGATCACCTGAGAACGTTTTACGGCAGCAAGGCTGTGTTTGTTTGTTACTGTATCGGTCGGCACAAAGTACTGTAATACCCTCAACCCATTTCTAACTTCCTCACGACGATTGAGCTGCTCCCCACTGATATCCCCATGTCCGCAGACGAAATAGCCACCAACTCCTCGATTAATCCTCACGGTGTCGGTGACAATGTGGTCACAAGCAGCGTAGAAGAAAACCTGAAAGATGGTACGCAAAGTTATCTTAACTTGATCATGGACCTGTCGGCAAATTGTCTGCTTATGCGCCAAAACAGCAGCGAACGAGCTAAAGCGTATGTTTCTCTCTGATGCTGCCACCATGGATTGTCGAGACTGAAACACGCTGATAGAGAACCCGTCACGCGAAAAGCTCCAAAAATGGCTCGCTCCTCCAAATCCTTCCATAAATCATAATATCGCGTGCGGTGATCAACACGATGAGTCCGCATCGTGGTTTATTCGAGGCAGAAGGTTCGAAGAATGGAAGATGAACGGCTCCCTACTGTGGATCCGTGGAAATCGTACGCGCGTCCTGCCTGTACTGCCTTCGCCATTATCTAATCTATTGGCTTCCCAGCGGGCTCGGGAAAGAGCATTCTTTGGTACGCTGTTGCTCAGCTGCTCTGGCCATAGAAAGTTCATATTGTCGATAAGCTCCACCATCATCGAGGACATCAAGCACATGCAAAAGGCCAGATCAGCATTAATGGCGTACTATTACTTTGACTTTAGGGATACCGCAAAGCAAGACCTCCGGGGCCTCCTCTCTTCTCTTCTCACACAACTCTGTGACGACTCTGACCGTTGTTGGGATGTTCTTTCTCAACTATACTCTGCTTGTGTCGATGGCTCGGCACAGCCCAGTGAGGCCGTGCTAGCACGATGCCTACGAAGTATGCTCGAACTCCCAGGACAAGTCCCGATTTACATTATCGTAGATGCATTAGACGAGTGTCCGAATACCACCGGAATGCCGTCCCCCCGCGAAAAGGTCCTGGATCTTGTGGAGGATCTCGTCTCTTCTCAACATCCCAATCTACATATCTGCGTCACTACCCGTCCCGAACATGACATACAAATTATTCTTAACCCTCTGGTATCCGGATCCTGCCGCGTGTCCCTTCACGAAGAAGGGGGCCACAGGGAGGATATCATCAACTATATCCACTCTTTCGTTCATACAGACAGGGCAATGCGGAGATGGAGGGCGGAGGACAAGAAATTTGTTATCAGTGTGCTTTCGGAACGTGCTGATGGGATGTGAGGCCCCTCTTACAGTCCCTCGTGATTCTTGTTCATGGTTTCGCGCAGGTTTCGATGGGTGTTTTGTCAACTGGACACCCTGCGTCGATGTATGCCGCCAAGTATTCGCAAGGCCCTGAACGAACTACCAATTACTCTGGACGCGACGTATGAACGCGTGTTGCAATGCATCCCTAAAGAGACGCGGCGATATGCCCATCGCCTGTTCCAGTGCTTGATTGCAGCCGTTCGTCCGCTCCGTGTCGAAGAACTCGCGGAGATACTCGCGATCCAGTTTGACTCGAATATGGCCCCTGGGCTCGTCGAGGGATGGCGTCCAGAGGATCCAGAGGATACTGTACTCTCAGCGTGTTCGAGTTTAATCACCACCGTCGATGCCGAAGATTCCAGAATTGTTCAGTTCTCGCACTTTTCCGTGAAGGAATTCTTGACTTCTGACCGCCTCGCCGCCTCGTATCTTGGCATCTCCCACTACCACATTCCCCTAACATCCGCCCACACTATTCTCGCGCAGGCTTGCCTAGCTGTGTTGCTGCAGTTGGATGACAAAACGGACAAAAGGCGCCTCGGGACGTTTCCTCTTGCCTTCTACGCTGCTCAGCACTGGGTCGATCACGTCAATTCCGGCGATGTGGAATCGCAAATCCAAGATGCCATGGAATGTCTTTTTGACTCAAATAAGCCACATCTTGCTGCATGGACTTGGATACACGATATCGACAGGCGGTACGAACGATCTTTGGACGATCTCGCTGAATACCCGCCACGACTCAGAGCGACCCCTTTGTACTATGCAGCGTTATGTGGTTTCACTGTGCTGGCAACCCACCTTGTCGTTACGCACCCCCAAGGTGTAAACGTCAAGTGTGGTCGCCACGGGACCCCGTTGCATGCAGCATCGTTCAGGGGACAACTTGGCGTTATTCGTGTGTTACTTGATTATGGGGCTGACGTGGATACGAGAAACGACAATGAAGAAACACCATTGTATGCAGCATTTGATGGCGGACAACTCGAGGCTATTCACCTGTTGTTGGAGAGTGGAGCAGACGTGAACGCGCGGGACGATGGAGGTGATGCTGTATTGCATCTGGCATCGGAACAGGGACAAGTAGAAGTTTTGCGTCTGCTACTTGAGCATGGCGCCGATATCAACGACAGAGGGTCTTTGGACTGGACGCCATTGCACAATGCATCGTACAGGGGACATACTAACGTCGCACGGCTCCTCCTGGACCACGGAGCTGATGTGAATGCACGATCCGGCGAGGCACGGGACACACCATTGCTTATTGCGTCAAGGTATGGAAGGGTCAAGGTCGTTCAGCTACTAGGCCATGGAGCGGGCGTGCACATACGGGACGATGGAGGTGATGCTGTAATGCATCTAGCATCAGAACAGGGACAAGTGGAAGTTTTACGTCTGCTACTTGAGCATGGCGCCGATGTCAACGACAGGGGGTCTTGGACTGGACGCCATTGCACAATGCATCGTACAGGGGACATACTAACGTCGCACGGCTCCTCCTGGACCACGGAGCTTATGTGGATGCACGATCCGGCGAGGCACAGGACACACCATTGCTTATTGCGTCGAAGAATGGAAGGGTCAAGGTCGTTCAGCTACTACTTGACTGTGGAGCGGACGTGCACATGCGAGGACTGGAAGGTCAGAGTCCATTCCAGGCAGCTAATGTGAATGGTGACCACAGAATTGCACAACTACTGTTGGAGCATGGTGCCATAAGAGAGTAGGAGGTCCTGGCAGGTATGGGATTACTCTACGTACCTTTCAAAATGACCTTCTTTTACGTGGTCTTTGTCCGATATATCACTGAATAGCAGGCTACATACTTGCGATCAAGCTCGCCCGCAATATCACTACGAAATTTTCTTGCAGTAAAATTTATTATCACTTTCTTATCTGATGCTTTCTATGGACTTCGAATAATCTGTAGTTACGAGTGGGCAGCGCGTGCTTCTGCCACAGAATCAAGGCCCCCATTTCGTCTTTACCTATCTCGGGTGAATCTATCAAAAGGGGCTGCGTAAAATGCACATGTTGAGACAGTCGTGCGCAGCTGAACGCCAACTACCTGGACGAATACAGAGCCCTCGAAAATGAAAAAATGAGATGTACACGAAGGAAGTGACAAGCGGAATGCCTCCACGCGGTTGTCGACTGAGGCTGAGGTTGTGTTGACTGACGACGTAGATCAGACTCGGAAACGGCTCGACCATGGCACCACTCCCACTTAAATTCCACAAGTGCGCCAGGAATGAAACATCCGGACGGTGCTCTAGTGAAAATGACTTCCGTTCGTAGGGGATACACTATCTCTCTTCGTTAAACACGCCATCCTATCTTCGGCACCAAGGAAGGAGGAGCCGCTTTGGGAGCATTCCTTGCAGAGACGCAAGCGTGCCTACAGTACGCCCGAGATGGCACGACCCACCGCCGGAGGATTACGGATAGTCACCCTGGGGCCTGGCCATAGCGGCCACCATCACTCCATCCCACACACAATCACCCATTCCACATCACCATGCGTATATACCAGTCCATAACCATTTCCGGTTAACCGGGGCGCATCGTCACCCCGCGCGCGTCTTTGTAATTACATACATGTTGCGCGTTGTAAATACAGATTCCAAAAAAAAAAAAAAACACGCCATCCTCAATCAGGCCAGACCGCTTCTCTCATATCGCTGCCACGTATGGCGGTCGCACATGCCCTTCCTTGAGACGATGTAGGGCGCAAGAGGATTCCTGAGACGACGCAGAAGGCGGGCATGCGCCCAAGGAGAGGGCGAGGGCGAAAGTCAATAGGGAGAGCTCCATGCGTCGGTCTGAGCTTTTGGCTGGTCGTTTAGGCATGCGGGAGGTTCTTTTAAGAACAACGCAGTGTTTGAAATTTGATGACACAGAGCGGTTCAAATACATGGGCCGTGAACTAAAGAAAGGGACATCAAATATAGTTTTTCGTTTTTCGGATCTAAGGTAATGAGAAGGGTTGTAAGAACGAAAAACGGACGAAATGGAATTGTGAAGTATGAACGGAAAAAGGTCAGACCGTAAATTGTACTGACAAGAATGATGGGTACGAATACGTAGCGTAGGTAGGAGCTGCGTTCAGTTGATAACATGTACAGTGCCTGGCAGTTCAGCAGGATCGTGAGCCATGCGCGTGCCCACCAATGCCCTCAAGGGGCTAATTGTCAGTCTCAGGAACTGGCCCATCAACGAATTTCGGGTGGTAGCCCGAGGTTGCGTGTAGACTAGCTAATATCCGGCGACGTGCCTCGCGAATATAGGGCGGAGAGAATTGACAACTACAGTAAAGGGTCTGATTTGGCACAGCATTGGGTGAGGAGGTAAGTGAGCTGCAAAGGTGTTGCATACGCGTCCCATCACGTTCTTCACCGCGGCCCCAGGATCGGCGAGAATAAGTTACGCGTGGGAAATGGAGGAGTCGTGCGTGCGACTGTGTGATTCCGTTTCGGAGGTACAGTACAAGCCCCATGCGGTCACGGTGGCAACTGCGTCCTCGTTCAGGCTCCCCTTAAGTTACTGTACTGTACTGTACATTCAGTTCCGTGTTATGGCTAACTCTCTGTAAAAACGATAGTCAACGTTTTCGACAAGTGATCCCAACACAGCGTCACAACCAACATTTACCGAGAACCGCGCGCACCTGGCACTCCGGCCCACAGGATGGGGAGGATGAGGATTTCCCCACGGCGCATCTCATGTTCTTCTCGCTCTCGGAATCGAGCATACATGTAGGAAATGGGAGGGATTGCACGTGCAACACTGTGCTGGATACCTGGTTCTCACTCGGGCTGAACCACCGTCGATGAGTCCTTTTCATTTCATTTCTTTGCGAGACGGTTTCATGTCGACGGTTCTGTTCTGTCCAATCGGCTTTCTTTTCTTACAGGTGACATTGAACCGTGGGGTTCACCTGTGCCTTCGTCATATGGCTCAGACTCACCCCTGGCTTCTTTTGGGATGTCACAGTAGCCCAGGAGCCCCCATGTGGGGGCATATACTCCTAATGACCTTGTACTCATCACCACCATGCGACAGCAGTAGTGGTCAACGGCGTTGAAAAGCGACAACTAGTCACCATGCGCGTGTTCCCTCTTTTCCGTTTCCTTCTCGCCCTCCCCTTTGCAAGCCCACCTGCCGCCCCGCACTCCCTCGGACTGCGCCAAATCATCGACCTGGGCCGCGCGCTGCTCTTTGCACATCATTCTTCTGCCATCACACTGTCCCAGTCACGCTTCCCACAACAGCATCTAGTACAATTCATGGCACATTCCACGTGCGATACAGGGAACAAGGAGGACATCGAGGTGCTTGTGGTACAGAGTACGAGCAGTGTCAACGCTGGGCATGAGTGGCCTGATGGTACTTAGAATCTCCCTGCGCACCTTGAAGGGCACGTCGGGCACATCCAACTTACAACAGCATTCGATCGTGCCGGGGTGGCGCCCCCTTCTTGGGTGTGAAAAAATCTCTCTGCCTGGATCAGGGATGACCGCCGATGTGAGCTGAAACGCCACGACTACAGCCCCGTACCTGATTCCGCTCCCATGGGGGACAAGGACGCGGTCACGTCCACGAGTTGTAAGAGAAGTCATGCCAACCTGGCGGTTCGGTAGTTGTTCTACATGGGACGAGGCACCTGCTGCAGTTAACGCACCTCCTAAGTGTTGTTCTTGTCAACAGTTCGCATCGCTTTCAGTTCTGGCGATGACGACCATAATTTCAATCCTGCCCCTTGCTTTTAAGGCGGTCAGGTCAGAGCATGCAGAAGCTAGACCCTGTCCCAAGTGGGTTCAGAAGTAGATTTGGACGCATAGTCTACTCTTGGTGTCTCATTTCAGACTCTTATTTGCAGAAGGGTATTATTCCCTTGCAAAATAACACGATTGGACATCATCCAGATTTATGACCCCTGACCCAGCTATTCGGACGTGTTTCACGATGGCAGGAACACCGATCGAATTCCTCTCTATCCTTCCCTGCAAGCTGTCATTTATGGGCACCCAGTCAGGCGAAGGCCGTCACGGTCGTGAGTAAGCCTGGCAACGACACGGATTAGATAATCAATTAATGACCGCAATAGTGCCAGATCAGGACGTGCGAAACTTTGTCCTTCTACAATACAGTAGATCTAATTTGTTGATAGGCGAGTGAAACGGTTGGGGACGGCGGGATGATTTACGTGACGTGACGTAACGTGATGTCGCGGATATGACGCCGCTATTACAGTAAGTGCCTTTGTTCCTCGAATAACACTGGACCGGGTACAGTACAGTACAGTACTGGATAGTTGCTCTATGAACCCACATTACTTGCACGCAGTCACCTTCTTGCGGGTATTTGTCAGTACTGAGGGTACTCCTCTGACATGAAAAATTGTGCCTACAGGCTTTGGGAAAACGGGGCCCTCGATACAACAATTCTCAGGTTGATGGCATCCCATGATCCATGGTAATGACACGGCCCACCCCTGGCAGGACCGAATCAAAATGCGCTAGTAAGTTTTGCGACATCCCCAGGGATATAATCGCTGTCGCCGTTCTCCTTCCCTTTTCCCGGGCCTCTGATTCACTCCCTTGTACACGTCTCTCGCTCTCTGTCGTCGGAAACGATGCGTCCACTCTTTTTTTTTCCAATCGTTTTTTTAGCCTTGATTTTCGGTGTTTTTCAACCATCCTTTGCCGCGCCTAGTAATGCCCACCTCAACGTGAACTTGCTGAAACTGAAAGAGTCCATCCCGCCCCCCCGCAACTGGATCGACCTCGGCCGTGCCCCGCCCACGCAACTCATTCCACTGCGTATTGCACTACCTCAAGAGCGCTTCGACGAGCTCGAACGCCATCTGTACGAGATGAGCGATCCATACCATTCTCGGTATGGGCAACATTTTATGAAGGACCAAGTCGAGGAGCTCGTTCGTCCGCATCACGAGAGTGTGCGGGCTGTCGACGCGTGGTTGGACGAGTATGGCATCACAGGAGAGGAGACCGTTCGGCGCTCGTCTGCGGGTGATTGGGTCACCGCCGTCGTACCCGTTGCGCTAGCGGAGGAGATGCTTGATACGGTGAGCCCTCAACCAGTCCCTTCCCCTCCCCTCCCCCTGTTCTCATCCCATTCCATTGTCCTCCTCGTCTTGTGATCCTGTATTTCTTTTGTTACGTGCAGGAGTTTCATCTGTGGAAGCATGCCCTCGACGGCGATGTGCTCCTCCGCACTACGCACTACAGCCTCCCAGAGTACTTGCACGCGCACGTTGAATTTGTGCAGCCTACAACGTACTTTGGCCGCCCCAAGGCGATGCACACGACCTTCAGCCTCCTCACCAACCTCTCCGTCACGCTGCCTGGCGTGACCCTCACAGCCAACGTATCCATCAATATCACTACATCCGACAATGACACCACAGCCACCAACACCGGCTCCTCCACGCTCACTGACCCGCTCCTCGGCGTGAACTGCTCTAGGATAGTCACCGTCTCTTGCCTTCAGCAACTCTACAACGCGGTAGGGTACAAACCGGCTGCGACGGACAAGAACGCGATCGGAATCACCGGGTACCTGGGCCAGTTTGCGAACGTGGCGGATTTGCAGTCGTTCTATACTGCCGAGCGTCCAGAGGCAGTTAACTCTCAGTTCCAGACCGTCCTGATTAACAGTGCGTATATGCCCCTTTCTATGCACCCAGTGAGACGGTCTGACACTTGTCCTGTGGTGCGCGGCAGATGGGCAGAACGACCAGACCCTAACGAACGCTGGCCCAGAGGCCAACTTGGACACCCAGTTTGGCTTCGGACTCACGTTCCCCACGCCAGGAACGTTCTACTCGACTGGAGGTAGCCCGCCCTTCACCCCGGATGCCTTGACACCGTTTAACACGAATGAGCCCTATGACAACGTACGTTGTGCTTTTATCCCGCGGAAATGCCGACACTGGAATTCGCGGTGTTTTAATAGTGGTTGCAATACGTCTTGAATCTACCCAACGGGGCCGTACCGCAGACCATCTCGACGAGCTACAGCGATGATGAGCAGACAGGTAACAACAATTTCCCCTCTCATATTTAATGCGACTGGGGAGTGTCGCATTGTATTGTTTGTACGCGACGGAGGCTGACGTGCCGCCTGCTGCGCCTCGTTTCCAGTGCCCCAAAGTTACGCAGTCCGTGTTTGCAAGGAATTTGCGGTCCTCGGTAAGCCCTGTTCGCCGCACCATGCCGTCCGCGCTTACCCGTGTCATGCTTCGCGCAGGCTCCCGTGGTGTATCTATCCTCTTCTCGTCAGGTGATGGCGGTGTGGGCGATGGCAACCCAGACCCGAAGACACAGCAGTGCTTCACGAACGACGGCCAGAACAAGATCAAGTTCTTGCCCCACTTCCCCGCGAGCTGTCCCTTGTGTGTTTTATATCTTACCTCTTTTCCCGATTCTCATCAATCGTGTACACCCTCGGACAGCGTTACCGCGGTGGGTGGGACAGTGCGGATTCCGGAAGTCGCAGTGCGGTTCTCGGGTGGCGGGTTCAGCAACTATGTATGCTCCTATGGAGTTCTAGCATAACTCGACCTCCAGCAATTACTGACACGAAAATCAAAGTTCGCGCAACCCACCTATCAGGCCACGGCTGTCGCAGCGTACCTCGCGAGCCAACCTCTTGGCCAATATGCCGGTCTCTTCAATCCGTACGTATCGTTTCACTCCTCTCGTCCCATTCAACCCTAATCGCCTGAGTCTATGTCTAGCCTCGGCCGCGTACGTCCAGCTGATTCTTTTCTCCCCTTTATGTTAGCCAGAGAAAATACTAAGACGGGATTGGTGTTCTCCACAGGCTTACCCGGACGTCTCGGCACAAGCCGTCCGCTTCCTTATCTCGTTCCAAGGCCAGGCCGCGCTGATCAGTGGCACATCCGCCGCGGCGCCGACCTTTGCGGGCATCGTCACGCTCCTGAACGACGCTTTGCTCGCCGCGGGCAAAAACCCACTCGGTTTCCTCAACCCGATGCTCTACTCAATCGGTGTGGCGGGCTTGAATGATATTACGTTGGGGAGCGCGCCTGGATGCGGCACGCCGGGCTTCAACGTACGTCGCCCACCCGTTTCATCATTCGCGCTTTCTAGCTGGTGATTGACGTGCTCTTGGGTGGGGTAGGCGACGAAGGGATGGGACCCCGTGACGGGCCTCGGAACGCCCGATTTCGGCAAGTTGAAGGATATCTTAAGTACCTTCAATCCGCCGGCGCCGTCGTCGGGCGGCCTACTCGGCGGCTTGCTCGACAACCTTCTAGCGAGCGTCCAGCTCAAATTACTGTAAAAATCAGGGACACGTTTACCCGCAAGGACAATTACATTGGATTTCACTCATTTGGAAGGGTTTGATATGGACTACAAGGACTTTCTGTTTTGTTTTGGGTTGATTGGACTCTAACGGACTCGGACGGACTTGAACTAGTACTGCAGAATCAATACTGTTTTACTTCATTCGTTTAACGCTTTCCTTGATCTGCCACTCTCTGGACTTTGACCACGCGCTTAGCGGGATATATATATAAAAAATACGTAGTATGACTCCGAGTACCGTCGAACTGTCTTAGCTAACTTAGTTGAGGTGTAACAGTGATGGCTGAGAGAAGTTAAGAGAGTTGGTGTTGGCCAGCTGGATCATATTCAAGGGGCGTGGGCGGAGCACGCGACGTTTAAATTTTGGAGTCGCGGTTGCGTCGTACTCTTCCGGCATACGCTGCCATGCACCTCACGTCCCAACAAGTTGATAGGCATATACATTTTTATTCTCGTCGGAAGGACCTTGAATTTGGATACGATGTCAACCTGTCGACTGTAACGCCTTCAAGGTGCCACAACATGTTGAGAAGACGACGCGGTGATCTCTCTCGAAGGCGCACCCGAGAGTACAGTAATGAAGTGAGTAGACATACAGAACAAATCCCCACAGACGTCATTTACGCATGCGCTTCTTGAACCGCTCCATTACCACCTCGTCTGTTGCCATCCTTGGCCCGCGCGCTCGATCATCCTCTTCAGGTGCCGGCGGGAGCCCGAGTGCCTCGCGCCTGGCATCACGAATGATATCTGCATCGGACTTGGCACGCAAAGACGGTTGATAGACTGTAACAAACGACGGACTGTTTGAATGTGAAAGAAGGAGGTGGTAAATAAACATACAGCGCGTAGCAGCGAGGTGCGCCTCGTCGGTGGCCTGTTTACGATCTCGTGAGCGGCCGTGAGAGAGCGTACGCTTGGCTTTTTCCGTCTCTTCGATGTTTCTCAGCCGCGTACTAATTGTAAAAAGAAAAAGGGTTAGCCGAGGCGCGAGAAGAAGGGTGGATGGGAGGGTGAGGGTGTTGGAGGATGGAGTGCACATACTCCATGCCGAGGTCAACCTCAGGTATCGCGGTGAGCATCGAGAGCGAGTTGGTGACACTGCCCTCCTCGCCAGGTTTGCGCTCGACTTTGTATCGCGGGTCGAGATTGCTGAAAAGGTCGTCTTGAGCATCTCCACTGGGTTGTGCGCCCGTACTGGTGCTAGCGTCGGCGCTCTCGTCGGACTGCTGAGCCGGCCCACGACGGTGCTTCATATTTTCTTCAATGTACGCCATCCTACGGGGGATGTCAGTTCTCTACAAAAGAGGGGGGGAATAATGAGGGAGAAACGTACATATGCTTGTCCACGTCGAGCGCATTCGTCTGCTGTGTAAAGTTGTTCGCGCGCACTGCACGGCGCATCTTGGCCGCTTTGTCTTCTGGCTCCCTAACAAGCCGTGAGCCGTACACACGGGGTAAAAAAGAGGAAAGGCGCACTCAGACTCAGAGTCGTCAGACACCTGCGCGCCGGGCTGTAGCCCCCCCGCAGGCAAGTCGCCGTCGTCCTCGGGCTTGCGTCGCCGCTTCTTCTTGCCGTCTCCCTGGGTCAACTTGGATGCATCAATGCCTTGGCGTGCACGGCGAAATTTGCGAAGCTCGAGGAGCTCGGAGACACTGTAGCACTCGGGTGCACGTTAAGTGAAACGGCTCGAGTTGCGAAAAGGGCCGAGACATACGGGAGGTCGGCTTTATCTTCATTATTCGCAAGCTGTTGTTGCTGTGGGTCTGTTGATGCAGAGTCCGAAGGGTCTGGTGAATGCTCGCGAACGCGGGGTTGGGGTCTTGTGCGCTTCTTAATCATGGGTTGGGTTCGTTTCGAGAGAGGGCGAGCGACTCGGAGTGGACAACAACACGACGGTCCACGAACCGGGATGTGCCGTTCTGTCCCTTAAGGTAAGGAAAGAATTTAGACATTTGGATACTGGACTGTCGAGGACTGTCTATCATGGTAAACCTGAACTCGTACACTACCCATCCTCCGCCCCACTGCCTCCATCCGTCTGTGCACTGGTACTCGCACCACCACCGCCCCCCGACGTCCTCGGGCCCGTCGGTGCCGCCTTTCCAGCCGCCGCGCCGGGACTTACAGCCGAGGCGCCAGGACTCGGCGCGCGATCCTTGGTGTTCAACAAGCTCTTGAAGAAATTCTGCAACACTTCGTGCTGCGTCTGCCCCGTCGGGCTCGGTGCGCCCCCGCGCTTGCCTAGGCCCGTCCCCACATTCAGTGTGGTGGCCCCCGAGCCACCGCTCTCCATCTCGGCGAGTGCCCGCTCGACCATCGGTACCGAGAAGGACGACGAGCCCAGCGGTCCGACGAGTCCTGCGGCGGGCGGCGCGGACGGGTCGGCAGGGCTGCGGAAGATGCCGCGCGGGTCGCGGTCGGCGCGCCGCGCGTTCTCGTCGTAGTTCTTTGCGAGAAAGGTTTGTTCTGGCGTCGGGTTGTTGAGCGGTGGGAGCGGGTTCGGCTACGCCACCAGTCAGCAACTAACTTTCGATATGGAGGGGCGCATACCTTGGGGCCTTGGTCTGGTACAAGGGCTTCGGCATCGCCGCATCGGACGAGAGGTCGCGCTCCCACGCTTCCCCCCACGCTTTCACGTCAAAACCGTCGCATAGTACCGCAATTTTGCCCCAACTGTCCCAACCAGCGGGTATGACGATACGGTCACGGTTGAGCGTGCTCGGCTTGTGCACGAACGGAAACGGGTTGCGTGCGGGTGCAGTTGCGCCGTCAAGGAAGCCGTCGGATGCCAGGGCAGGAGGCACGAAGAGGACATGTAGCGCATATTGGCGCAAGACATTGAGTGTCGTCGGTTGGGTGGTCGTGTAAGATAGGCCAGCGCCGTCTGTAACGAGAGGGACAGATGGTGGTTAATGACAGGACGCATACACTTGAGGCAGATTGCGCGTACGCAAGATACCGTCCGTGCGCTCCTCCCACTCGCCCAACCCAGACGCACCCGCGCCGACAAGGTCGTTGGTATCGTCGATCAGGTCTGCCCTTATGCACACGACGATGATGGGCACCCCTGCAGTGTTGTGGGTGAATGTGCCCGGGCGGATGGTGCCTTGCAGGGTACTGGACGTTGCAGGGAGGGGCTCGGTAAATGGTTCAGTATAGTGCTGGAGGTGTGCCTGCCCTACGTCGGGAGGCGGTCAGCGCTGGAGGGAACGAAGAGGAAAGGGACGCACAGCGCTCGCGCGCGCCGTTCCCCTGGACGCAGCGCTCAATTGAATCCAGGCGAGCCAAGTGTGCAACTCGTTGAGGAAGGTCCAGGGCCGTATCCAGTCCGGCACGATTATCATTGCCGTGTGAGGAAGAGCGGATTGTGACACAAGGGCAGCATATGAAGGGGCACGGTACGGTATACTGTAGACGGACAAACGGGCAATAGGTAGTAATAGGGTAGCGCAGAGCCCCCATCTGTCTAGTTTGTGTATAGTCGGTTCCTCCTATCACAATGCCTCAAGAACCTGATGCAGGTAGGCATTCTCTCTCTACCTTGACTCTTCCTCATCTTCGTGCGAGCCTCCAGACAAACCCAAACTTATCGATGGCTCGGACGCCCTGTTTTCTATATACAATAGAAGGGCAAAAGAGGATGATGGGGCGATGACTGAGCGTTGGAAAGGTGATGCAGAAGGTATACTTATTTTTGTGCGTAAATCTTCGCGCTTTTTCGCCGGACGCTCTCTGAAATATGCACCGTAGACTGGTCTCTTCTCTGCTGCCGTCGCCCAGTTCCTTGTAGGGTCGCTCCAAAATCTCCAGTCGAGTTCCCAAGACGCCTCTTCATTCTATCTCGCTCGCATATATCAACTCACCCCCGGTTCAAATGCCTCTTCTATCCCCCTTCCTCCTGACCCAGCTCAATTTCGAACGCCTAAGTCCACTGTATGGACCAACGCCCTCTGGTCTCTTAGCCTCGTAATCAGCCTTACTTGTGCGTTGTTGGCAACTCTGTTGCAGCAATGGGCGCGTCGATACCTGCGCATCACTCAGAGAGCGGCCGATCCGCAGCGACGTGCCAGGATTCGCGAATTCATGTTACAAGGATCGAAGAAAAGGTTGCCTCTCCGATTAATGATCGAAGTCCTAACTGCACTTCTCCACATCGCCGTCTTCTTGTTCCTTGCCGGATTCGTCATATATTTGTTTCGCTTCAATCGCTCTGTGGGAGTGATTGTGGCTGTATTTGTTGGAACCTGTGTATTGCTGTATCTGTGCATAAGCTTTGCACCGATCATTTTCCGTGACAGCACATTCTATACCCCCCTTTCCTTGCTAGTCTGGGTTATCTGGATGGGCGTTATCTGGTTGGGACTCCGGCGCCGCTATTATGCAGCTTGGAGGGGTCCGGCCCGAGGTCCTGAAGGTGGTGAAGATATTGTTTCTAACATTCAAAAATCGCTCGATGAATGTTACCAGCGGATCACAAAAGGCATCACAAGAGGAGTGGAGGACATGGCTAACAGTTCTTCGTACCTTGACACGTCTGTGGTTTCGCGTACATTCGAAACCCTTGACGGCGATCACGATATGGACCAATTCCTAGCTGGCATACCGGGGTTCTACAAGTCAGCCAAGGTGGAGAGGGTTTCAGACATTTTCGAGCAGCTTAATTCCGGGCACCTCCCTAACTTGGTCATATCATTCTTGGACCACTCTCTGTCATCCAATCTGCTCACTGCTGAGGACAAGGTGGACCGTATCAAGAACTGCGTCAAAGCAATCAATTCGGATCCCTTACTTCTGCAATGCACTTTTCGACATGCTCTATCCTCCGTCAACTCCATCCTGTTTGAATACCTCGACTTTGTCAAGTTCGCACAGTCGCAAGTCATCAATGCCAATCTCTGGATCAAAGACTACGCACGATGCATAGTGGCAGTCGCCATTAACCGCATATCTGATTATCATCACAATTATTGGACCGCCATCATCCAGGACCATCTAGGGTTTGTCAATATGCCAGACGCCGATTCCGTGCGGCTCCGCAACCTTATTCACCTTATCACGCAACTGAAGGCGTCGCAACTCAATGCGACAGGGGGCTTCGAACCCGGAGGTGTTTGGCATAATTCCATGATGGAGGCTTGCAGACTCGAAGTTGTAAATGCAGCACCAGAACACCAGCATGAGTTCTGCGCTCTGTGGAATGAGCTTGCCCGTGTGGCGCAAAGTCAAGAGCCGGCAGCGTCACGATTGAATACCATACATATACTTTCCGTCATCCGAAATGTGTATATTCCATTGCATGAAGGAGCGGAATTCCCACCATATGAATACCATGGACCTAGTGATGACAACCGTCTTCTTGCATCGGCACCGTCCTATCGCGTCTGTGACCATTGAAATCAAGTGTACGTACATTTTTTTCATAACGCAGTACGTAACTGATAAATCTAAATAGGGAGCGGTCATGCTACACAGTTCAAGTTATTGAGACTACTAGGCTATGCTCAGCAATCCATAACTTCGATAGCCAGAGACGGTCCTCACGACTGGCAGATTACGTGACAAGCGACATTGTCGCCGGACTTGTCTCTTTAAATTCCATTATTAGAATCGCGAGTTCACCAGCCCCATGTAGTACCATGTCCCTATACAGTAGAAATATTCATGATGCGTTGGGCGCTTAGTGATCAACATTTCTCTGCTTCCTCAGTTCCTCCCACTTTACTTAAGTGTCTGTGAAGAATTGAGCATAGAAAGATGTACCTGGTCTTTATATCTGACTTTTGAGGGAGGAAACTCGAGAGACCTACACGTGACGGATCATTGTGCATTACTACAGTAGGAGTAGTACAGCACGCACAGTAGTCAGTTTCATACAGTGGAAGTGGGGCGGCCACAGGTGGAGATCTGCGGACTCAAGACACGATCACGTGATACACACAATTCCCTCGCTCGCTGTGGCTCTATATTTCCGTCCTACAGTAGTGGTCAGCAGACTCAGCACCCTTTCAGGCTGAACAGAAACTCTACCCCGTGTGCGTACTCCCTCTTTTCCGTTTCCTCCTTGCGTTCCTTTGGCCTGCCGCTCCTCCCTTATCCTGGGAGCGCTAAGACTGCGCCAAAAAATTGCGCCTCCCCGCAGTTGGACTAACCAAGGCCGCGCATCCCCTACTCATGTCATACCGCTGCGCATTGCCCTACCCCAGCCACGCTTTTGCAGAGATTATCGACCTGTTCTATGCGCGATACGGCGATCATCTGTCCAAGGAGGATGTCGAAGCCCTCGTAGCGCCGTGTATCAGTGGCACGCCACCCATGGTATTCGAGGGAGGCGTGTCGCCACTTTGTCTTGTCTGCGACGTTGGTATGAACGCGTGCGTTTGCTTTCATGCGTTTATAGGAGTTCCACGTGTGGAAGCACGCTCAGGATGGCGACGTCCTCGTGCGCACGACCGAGTATAGTCTGCCTGCGTACCTAGACGAGCACATAGAGCTCATTCAGCCAACGACGGCATTCAATCGTGCCAAGCGGCAGCGTACGACCTCCGCTTTTTCCTGGTCCCAGATACCTCTACTTCTCTCCCCCGACGCAAAAATCACCGTCCCTGATTATGGTGTGACCGTCGATGCAAGTTGTAACACGACGATCACTGTTTCATGTCTCAAGCAGCTCTACAATGCCGTCAATTATGTCCCATGCAAGACGAACAAGAATGCGATAGCGATCACGGGCTATTTGGAGGAGTTTGCGAACTTTGATGACCTGAAACTGTTCTACGCAGACCAACTTTCCGCCGGGGTCAACACATTACTTGACGTTGTTCTCATCAACGATGTGTGTCACCCTCCACCTGTAGAAGTGATCATAACTAATCAACGCCGCCCTCAGTATAAAGGTGGTCTGAATAATCCCATGCGTGACTTGGTCGAGGAAATGACCTTCCCGGAACCGTGGGGTCGCCCTCTTATCAAACAGGTTGTCAATACATTTGACCCTATCAAGCAGCTCCTGGGCTTCGTCCATTAAGGTCATGATATTTACGTTGTTTGTATTGTTCAAGTTCTCTTCCATTTTCCGCTCCGCCCAGGCCTTGGCTTCACGCAGACCCTCGGCTACGGTTTGGGATTCTACAGTTCTACAGCTACAACAGGCTTAACACTCTCGGATATTGATAGAAGAATTATTCCAATGGTACCTATTGAGATCCGTGAACTTGGACGATAGGTTCTGGCACGTCATGAAAATAGTGTAATGTTCTACGTTACCAGTGCTAGAGGAAAGGAGATTATCTGTTATCATGCTACTAGTGTATGACGCCCCGTGACAGGATTCGGGACGTATGACTTTGAGAAGCTGGACGCGATTATGTTAAAATTTTAAGGATGGTATTTAGTTGTGGCGTGCCGTACTTATGGACTTTCTGAATATAAAGAGGAAAACCACGCCCGCCACCTAGGTTCTGGGAAGGAAACTTAGGGCGTCTTGGAACGGTAATACTTGCTGTGCTTGTTCCCTGTTTAGCGCTTCAGCGTGAGGCATGGTTGCCTCTCTTGTAAAAACTGTCTTCCCATCTTTGGCACCAAATACGACCTGTCTTCTCACAACCCACCCTGGTCTGCTTCACCTCGCATTATACACTCCACCCTGCTCTCCTTCGCCATACAGCCAGATCTCACAAGCCCATGTCGTCAATTGACGAACACCAGCTTTCCCCTCCAGAGATTCGACTCGTGAAAAGGTGGTGGGAAAATGGCTACCAGAAAATCAAGGACAAAGGTTACAGGTTCGATAAGTGCCTTACCCCCGCCAGTGCTAGTACAGGCAAACAAGGATCAGCCCCTCAGTCCCGACGAAGCTTCAACGAGATAACGAAGTCTGGGATTATTGTTGTGAGTATCGGTTCAATCTAATATCATCTTCTGAACCCTGCTATCCAACCGTCGCGATAGTCAGCACTTGCCCACCGCGAACAGGATGGCTTTCCTATCCTTCTGACCTGGTTACCACCTGATTCTTCGCCTAAATATCCCGGAAGTGATCCCCGCAACCACTGCACGCCCTCATTTGGCGTGTTTGTGTTGGAGAACAATCTCGGGTCTCATAAAATTGCAGTGACCCCGTTCCTGCATCCTTTTGACAAATTTCGATTCAAAACGTACCTCGATTTTCTCGACTTCTTTGCTGAGATATGCGAGGTGCGACCAATAGCTACGCCAGGCTGTTCGATTCTGTAACATACGGTGATCAAACGAATAGGGTATACAGTTCATGCACGGGCGCAAGATGGCTTATCGGTAAGTGTCACTTCCCGCCCCGAGTGATCATGCCTGACAGGTCTCGAGAGCTTGCACGGCGACAAACATTGTGTGGACTGACCCCCCCTTAGTGCACCCTGTCGACGGAACTCAGCATCCTCATCGATATTATCTCTTCGACACTGGTTTCTCTTGCCCGGAGGACTCGGAGATGACCAACCATCCTGGTGGCAGAAACGGGTCTGCGCATGAGCACGATTTGGGAGATCCATGTAACCCGTTTCAAACGGATATATACTGCACTGGAATCCTCGTCCGCGAGAAATTCATAAACGTACGTGGGACTGTGACGGGCCTCCACTGACTGTCGGAGTTAATGAAATCTCCAGAAATTTCACGGCTTAAAGGACATGCATAATTTGGTCAAATTGGTCGATGAAATGACCCACGTAAATCCGCCCGACCGGCCTTGTATTGAAAGGGTCGTCAATAAACTCCACCCTATCAAACAGAACCCGGGAGTGGACCCACTTCGCCCATTGGAAGAATCTTCGTGGTCATGGCGCTGGCTCTTCCGGGCCTGACCGCTCTTGTGCAGGGCGGGGTTTCTGGAGTTATAACACGCTCAATATGCCTTTATGTTGTTGATCTCTCTTTCAATTTTGCTCTGCAATGGCCTTGGCTGTACGTCAACCCTTAGCCTACTGTATGGTTTAGGATGTACTGTACAGTACAAACGGATATTGATCAAATGACCATTCCAGTCTCTCGGGCCCTCGGCACGTGATGGCTCGGGGACAGAGGGAAAGGGCCGGCCAGGGACCATTCATCCAACGATCGACTCGATACCTTCATCTACGTCTACGTCTAGCCACGCTACAAGCCATGCTCACCCAGAAACCAGCCTTTCATCCTTCCGGCCGCAAGGTCGCCCCTCGACCCCCAGCTGTGTCTCACAAAAAGGTCTATCCACCGGCATATACAGGCAAAGCCGCCCCTCGATTCCCAGCTATGGCTCACAAAAAGGTCTATCAACTGGCAGTGGCAGATACTGGTAGGCGCTCCTGTTTGACCCTTGCATTCTCACATTTATTTTCAGGTGTTGACCCTACATATTATGCTCCCCAACCGACATGGACGACCGGAGCTGGTTCCGACTTCACGGGCGGATTGAATGGGTTGTTTTCCATGTACAATGAAAAAGCAGAAAGAGACGACCGAAACGCGGCGGCAAGCTGGAAAGGCCAAGCGGATAGAGTACTCCACTCTGTGCGTCCGTCCTTTTTCTTTTTCCGACTGATGTTGGCTGATGCAGCTGTTACAGACTAGCTTGTTCTCAATTATGGTGGCGATATCACTCGGAAGGTCGTACCAACCATTCTCACAGGACGCCTCTGCGTTTTACCTCGCACAACTCTACCAGCACAGCACCAGCCAGAACGATTCTTTCATCCGCTTCCCATTAGCCTCATCCGATCCGTCCACTCTTACATCCTCTCCCACGGCACCCGCTCCCTGGGTTCACGCCCTCTGGTCCCTGAGTTTAGTGATCAACCTTGCCTGCATACTGTTTGCATCGCTGTTGCAACAGTGGGCACGCCGATACCTTCACATTACCCAAGGACTGCGGACTCCACAACAACGCGTGCGGATCCGTGAATTGATGGTGCAAGGAGTAGAGAAGTACCATCTTCCGTGGGTGGCTTCCGCCCTACATGCACTCTTCCACGTCTCCATCTTCGTGTTCCTGGCGGGATACATGATGTCCCTTTCAAACATCAATTACGTCGTTTTCATGGCTATATTTACATGTGTGGCGGCCTGTGCAACGCTATACCTCTGCTTCAGCCTCTCGCCGATCCTCTGTCAGGACAGCCCTTACTACACTCCCCTCTCCTCCCTTGTCTGGTCTTGCATGGTGGGGATCCCCTGGCTGACACTCAAGTTTATCTACCGCGCCTCAGAAAGGTTAAATTTCGTCAGTTATCGCGTCAGGCTTCGCATCTTGGACTTAGCCCGGAATTTCCACCAGCGCACGTTTATGGGTATGATGAAGGAGGTAGAGGACCTAGCCCAGGCTCGTGCTTTGGAACTTGATGCTCCTGCATTATCGAGGACGTTCGATTCTTTGGAAGGAGACCAAGACATGGTGCAGTTCCTGGTCAGCATCCCCGGGTTCTATAGCTCCACTGAAGTGGAAAAGGACGCCCAAGTTCTAGAGCACCTCCATAGCACCCAGTTCCCCAGCGTAATTGTATCATTCATGGACCGTTCCTGGTCATCGAATCTACTTCCTGAGGTCGGAAAAAGGGCGCGGATTGGGATTTGCTTGGACGCTATCAACGCGGACCCTTTACTCCTTCAGTCCACCTTTCGGCAGACTCTCCTGTCTATGAGGTCCAGCATTTTCGAATGCATCGACTTTGTACTTGGCGTGGAATCACACAATAACAATTCGGACCCGTGGACCAGGCACTACGCACGATGCATAGTCGCCATCGCTGTCAGCCGCATTCAAGGATTTAATGACAGCTGGCGAGGGATTTTTCAGCGCCAACAGGACTCTTTCCACCTTAGCGTGGATAACCTTTTCTCGAATGACGACAGCATGAGACTCATTAACTTCATCTGCATCGCCCGAGATTTGAGCACCTCGTACCTCAACAGTAGTGACCAATTCGAACCTGGCATGATCTGGCATAATGTTCTGAGTGAGGCTCGCAAATTCAATGCTATAGATACTGCACCCGAACTTCGACACCAGTTTTGCGCTTTGTGGAATGATCTTGTGGACGTCGCGCAAGATTCACAGAGATCCTCGATGGCAAGAGCGAACGCAATACACATCCTATCCCTCATTCGCACTGCCTACCTCCCTTTGCATCATGGGACACGTTCCGCCCCAGTCGCATATTCCGCCTCGACAGATGACCATGATCCCATCCTACTGGTGGGAACATCGTACACTCGGTGTACGGTTGAATACCATCAACCACCCATTCTGGATGCAATTGGATCCATTCCCCCGAGCTCTGCGGAGAAGACAACCTTCCTAGACCCCGAACCGACCCCTAGCGTATCCCAGCTTCCAGCCGTAGATGACACTGACACCGATCGCGGGCTGCTCACATTGGCGATGCGGAAAGCACTCCCTGACGACTCCAGGTATGACGTACGAACTTCCAGCCTTATTTCAAATATCTCACGGCTTTATCGCATACAGAGTCAGAATTCTTGTAGTAGGGAAGGTAAGCTTATATGCCGACTCTTATGAGCGCCTGCAATTGAATTCGACGTTTACCCTTTCCAACAGCCCGGTTCTGGTAAATCGTCACTTATCGATTCCATCTTCAAAACAAGCACTGCGGTACGTTCGGTGCCATCCTCCGTATCTCTGTCGACCTGACCACTCCTTCAAAGGCCATGTCGCATCACGAGTTTGGTCATGATATCGAAACCGAGTATTATCCAGACGACAACCCTCAATTGATATTCCACGTGTCTTCCGGGTTCCCGTCCTGGGATGAGACTAGCCTGCAGACCATTCAGGACTTCGTTACAGGACGAACTGGTGCTAAGCGACCAGAGTCAAGACGATTAGATGCTATCTGGTAGGGAAAAGACCTAGAAATGGCAATATCTTCGTACGGCTGATTCACGCCGACCTAATCTAGGTTGTGTATCTCCATCCCGGACACCATCCATGGGAGGATAGAAGGAGTGAAAGAGGTTTTACGCATAGGAAAAGGCGAGCGTTCCCGGCCCTAATCCCTCCGTACTTCTGTACCTAACGCCACGAGCTTTCAGTGCCTGTCGTCGTCGTATTTACCAAATTTGATGAGATCATTTATACCCCACAGCACAACCCAAACACTAGTGACGTAGAAAACACACAAATTTCACAGCTTGCGCGTGACGCGGCACACGAGCAGTGCAGGATTCTGTGTCGCTCCCTGTTTGATAAAGATCCTGGAGAACTGCCCGCGGTAAACGTTTCTGGTATGCCGTGCTTGCGTGTGCTTGGGTCGAACGTTTCTGACTACTTCACATCGCTTACAGTGCTGCAGGAACATGATAATCTCATCAAGGAGCTGATCAAGATGACCGACAAAATCATCACGGATCCAATCAGAGCGCCTATGCCCGAGTGGTCCATAGAACAGAAGGGGAGCCGTGATCTCAAAATTGATGCTTCTATCGAGTGTGTGGCATCAGCTTTGTTCTTGAGTATCTGCTTCTCACCCGGAAGTACAGACCCGGAGGAGAAAGTGAGTACCGTAAAGTTAAAGTCACGTTATCAAGGAAATTCTCAGACGTCTTCGCCTGCCTAGTGTATTGGCGGAGCCTCTGGTCTAGCATCGACTTGAAAGGTCAACAGCTTCACGATTGCCTCATAACCCTTCACGTCCACATCGTGAGTCTCTGGAACTTGTCTGATCGTAGTCAGGTCGGCTTTTTCTCGCCCCACACTGTTTTCGGTCACTGAGAAAGATTGTCCACGTAGTACCTGTCGAGCGACGAATTCAAGGCCAAGATGTCTCACCTTGTCGCGGACTTGGCGGGCAAACTCGTCACATCTTCGAGGTGAGTACTGTCTACGGGAATCCATGGCAAATATTCTACTTTCTACTTTGGCAGTTCTGTCCCGACCACATCACTCAAGGTGGCGCCGTCCTCGTCGGGCGGTTTGACAGCACCTAGAACCCAAGACTTAACGGCATTAATGTCCAGTGTTCACCAAAGCATGTGAGTGCGTCGCCTGTGTACCCATTCATCTAGCTTATCGTTTCTCCCCTCTCCGGTCAAAGAATTATCCCTTGTGTGATAGGCTACATGATAGATCTCACCGTCATCCTCCATGAGCTTTCTAAGTCCATTGGCAATGTGTCACCACGCGATGTCCAGTTTGCTGTGACCGAACATGTTATCTCTGGCCGTCAGAAACGGATTCATCGCACTATCCGTAGTTTCATCCTAGAGACATCCACCGTGAAGGTCATTCAGGAGGACGTCGTTGTAGAGATGATCATAGACTTAACCGAAGAGTTTTTGGTGTCTCCTGATAGTTAAGTAATAGCTCTGTTGTTGGCCTAATGACGATCGCAGAAGACAGCCGTTCTTTGTGTACTTAGCTATTAATCAACGTCATCTCTACATATAATATATTGATTGGGAAAGCACTCCGGCAACGAAATTAGTACTAACAAAACGAGTCCGAGTTGGCGGATCAAGTAAATCTGTATATGTGACAGCTAAGGACATTAGTCAGCATAGACGAATGGGTCATCCTCATAAGTGCTACTACTCGTAAGGTAATCTCGAATTCGTCCTGGTGCATGCTCTAAGGATATCTAGTCGCTAGTGTCCTGGTTAACCATTCCAGCCGTTAGTGCGTTTTCACGTATCTGTACCATACCCAGATAGTAACTGTGCCACCTCGAGATACCCTCCTTGCAATGCCCGTTGATATGGTATGCATCCATCACTAGCCCTGGCCCTAGGATCCGCCCCGTAGTCGAGTAGCGACTGTACGATCTTGAGATACCCTTCTCCAGCCGCCACCTGTAATGGAGTCCAGCCCCATTTGTCTTGGGCTGATACATCGGCGTCACAACGAAGAAGGACTTGTACGACTTCTTTATGTCCACGTTTTGATGCCCAGTGCAAAGGGGTCCAATTCAAACTGTCCTGCGCGTTCGGATCTGCGCCACGTTCCAGCAGCAGCTGCGTAGATTTGCGATGTCCTTGCTGGGTTGTCCAATGTAAAGGAGTCCAGTTCCAGTCGTCCCTGGAATTCACGTCCGCACCATGGGCAAGAAGTAATCGCCCTACTTCATGATGTCCTCCTTGCATTGCCCGATGTAGCGGAGTCCAGTCCCTGTTGTCGCGAGGCATCGCATCTGCTTCATGTTCGAGTAGCAACTTCGAGACCTCGAGATGTCCGTTTTCTGATGCTACATGTAGTGGAGTCCAGTCCCAGTTATCCCGGATATGCAGATCCGCGCCGTGTTGAATTAAAAGTTGTGCAACATGGAGGTGCCCCCTGGCGGATGCCGCAGACAATGGGGTCTGGTAGAAACCGCCCTGGATGTTTATATCCTGTAGTCGCATGATAACCAGCCATTCTGCTAGGTGATAGAACCCGAGTAACGCAGCATAGTATAGCTGCGTCGCTTCAGGCTTCGATGGGCGCACTGCAAGCATGGATCGACGTCTCAATCCGTCATCCAAATTATGGATCCAAATCCATGCCGCGAAATGTGGCTTGCCCGGGTCAAAGAGCTGTTCCATGCTATTGCGTATCCGTGATGACACGTCCTCGAACTGGGCGTGATCGACCCAGTACTGGGCCGCATAGTCGGCGAGGGGGAAGTTCTTGACGCGAATTTTGTCAATTCCGTCATCCAACTGCAGCAGAACACAGAGGCAGATCTGTGCAAGAAGTGCGTGTGCGGGTGATAGGAGAACATGGTAGCGGGAAATGCTCTTCCTTGCGATGGCGAGGCGAGTTGAGGTCAAAAACTGCCCCACAGAGAAGTGGGCAAATTGTACAACTTGGGAACCGTCAAGGTTGTTAATTGCTACCAAACTGTGGCACTTGGAGAGTATTGCGTCTATAGGGTCTGCTGGGCGGAAATCGACGCGTAGCTCTGGATTTGATTCAACCAAATCCACAGCAAGAACCTCGACAAGCTCCTCCGCCCGAAGGGGGCGAACGGATACTATGAGGCATTGGAATAGACGATGAGCATACTCCCAATCCTCCTCATCGATCTCTCGCAAACAGCGCTCGTACGTCTCGTCCAGGGCTCCGGGTAGTTCGCTTAAAGCCCGTCGGATGTCTCGTTGAAGACACCGCCGTAGCACCTCCAGTTGACAGGTAACCCATCGAAACCTGCATGATAATATAAGAAAACAATGTAAAGGATCGTAGAGATGCCACTTTACATCCCGCAAGCCTCTTCCGAGAGTGTGTCAATAACCAGTTCCTTATCTTCCAATCTCCAACTCCGCATACTTCGGTCTGAGTTGACAACAGTGGTAATATACGCGTTAATATCCCCCCTTTGGCCGCTTTCATCGTGAAGGGATATCACCAGGGGGGCCGCCAGAGATTCAAGGGTGAGTCGGATATCAGCCTCGTGGCGACTAGCAACACATATGTGCAGATTCGGCAGAGGCAAGTCAGCAAGCTTCTTCAGTAGCTCCAAGACCTGGCCTCGGGGGCTTTTCATCCCCAGGTTAGGACATTCATCGAGTGCGTCTACGATGATAAAAATCGGGCCTTGCTCCGGGAGTTGAAGTATCTGCTCCAAACATTGCACGAGGATACCATAGGAGGGTTGTCGCGAGCCACTGTCATGGCTCGAATACAGCTGAGCAATAACTTTAGAGAAATCATCGGATTGGAGACAAAGCTGAGCAAGAAGAGAAGCGAGGAAGCCGCGGGCGTCTTGCTTTCCAGAATCTTTGGAATCAAAGTAGAAATACACCATGGTGGCTAACCCGGCATCGCACAGGTCTTTGATGTCTTGGATGATCGAAGAACTGGTTCGCAATACTGTATGGGTATCCACAGGGGGAGCAGCAGAGGAACAGGTTACTTACCAAAGGATACTCTTTCCCGAGCCCGCTATGAAACCAGGGAACATCAACAACAGCAATGCATGAAGATGGAAGAAACAACACACGTACGTATACCGTGGATCCACATTAGGGAGCCCGTGGATTTCCATTCCTGGAAGATATCCCCCTGAACGAACCATGCTGAAGTTCCTCTGTGGTGAGCATCACGCGCGACATTGTGGTTTGGCGATGGATCTGGAGGAGCCAACCATTGTCGAAGGTTCCTTATTAGTTCGTCACCTATTTGGAACCTTAGTCTCCACAGTGAGCGACGGCAATGTCTGGAGAAAACTAACGTTTCGCCCTGTTTATCTCAGTGATTGTCTCATGCATCATGACTAGCACACAAAGCCAGTTGAGTAAGGCCAAACTGTGCACGCGGGACAAACATACCCAGAGATTGTCGTATGTCTTGTGTCGATGCCTTGCCGTCTAACCAGACAAAAGCTCAGCGGACGTCTGGCAAGCAGCAAAGAAAGCTTCGCGTACCGTGCATGACAAGGTTCATATTGTTTACTAGGCCGTGGACTACTTCTAGTGTCTGTGCTGCCGTCACCCGAGCCTCTTCCTGGGTGAGTCGGTCCAGCCTTTGTAGCACTGCCTCAACTTCACTCTCGCCCAACAATTTCTTTGCAAACTTCTCTGTAGTACTTTGAGCCACGAACGACCTGTAGGTAGAGATGCGCTTACTAAAGCGTCCCTGCTTGATTTGTTTCGTTGCCAAAGAGAGGATTGAGAGGACTTCGACCATTATTTTCATAATTACATCTGACATTCCATAGGTTACAGGGATCTCGGTATAAATACTGAGACGTTCAAAAAAATTTCCGATGACTTCGAAAAGATCGGCAAGAGGATCGTAGGTCGTACTAACACCATGACTCGCCTAATATATCACGTGTGACTAGGATCAGATTGAAAAAGTAGAAGTACGAACGGAGAGGAGAACGTCAATGCCGGCAAGAATTGCATTTGCTGGTTGAATTGGGACCTGGCGGGTTGGATGTTGGCAATAAGACAGTCATACAGAGGGAACCCAGGTTATGCAGCTCACCAAAGTGACAGCCTCACCAAGAACCCCAGAAAACGCGTGCAGAATGCGCACGATCGGGATAAGCAAGGTGATCAACTTCCGATTTGCACCTCGGGTTTCTGTAAACGCTATCGACTTCTCTCCAAGTAGCCGAAGAACCTCATCGGGAGAATTGTAGTCTCGCAACTGAACTGCGAAGGGGCTTGTAGCGAGGTCTATCCCTGTCTGTTGGGTGTAAGCCTCCAACGCATGGAGGAACAATTGGGAGGTGGGAGAAGACGACGTCGTATGGCTAGTCGAAGACATGAGCCTGGAAGGAGTGGAGATTTGTTTCGTGGTGATAATATCCTGAGGAAGTTGAGGGTAGATAAGCGTTCGGATGTCGATTATGTCAGCTTCGTCACTTTAGAAATAGCTCGACACGTGGTTGAGGTGCGAATGAATGACCAAGGGTCCGGTGACATCGGGCAGCGTACAGACTGTACTGTACAGTACAGTACATGATGTAGGACCTCGTATCGCTACAAGTTGTATATGAAAGTTGATCTATTTGTTGAGCCTGAGGTGCCTATGACAAGAATGGTGTGATTTGACCATAAATTGTTGACCCAGTCTCGTGGCTGCTTGTGAAGTGAATTTTCATTTATACTGGCATATCTGCACTACGGAACATCACTGGATGTGTATCCCCAGTCTATAGGCTATACATAATACTAAGGTGCTACATGAACTTCAAGTAGGTTGTTGATGTGCAGAACGCAATTGATCGTGGGTGAGATGCGGCAACAAACCCTTTTTTTTTTTTCCGAATCCATTTGTGTGCGCCTTGGGGTACAGAACCCTATGTAGCACTAAACATGTACGTAGATCTGATTTGATAATGCTTCTTTGCAATGGCCTCTGCTTCCAATAAATCCTTCTCCCATGCCCAACGTGAGCAATCGTGGTGTATCGTAGGGCTTCGGTTGAATCGTACGCGGATCGATTCGCGTAGGGGAGGGTGTTGAAGCGCGGTGGGTCAGGTTGGCCTGGGTCAGGGTGTTGGCGTTGGCCGACTTTCCGTGTCTTGTAGTTCCTTCGGCAACAAACCTTATATCTAACCCTCCACATTATTGTTCATGTAGCACCTTAGTATTATAGCCTGGGATACACATCCAGTGATGTTCCGTAGTGCAGATATTCCAGTATAAATGAAAATTCACTTCACAAGCAGCTACGAGACTGGGTCAACAATTTATGGTCAAATCACGCCATTCTTGCCATAGGCACCTCGGGCTCAACAAATAGATCAACTTTCATATACAACTTGTAGCGATACGAGGTGTATTTCTATCTGTGTGCTGCGCACTTTTTCGGGAATTTCCGTAATCGTCAACTCAGCAATAACATTTGGATACTGTCGAGGACTGTCTTATCATGGTAAACCAGCACTACCCATCCTCTGCCCCACTGCCTCCATCCGTCTGTGCACTGGCACTCGCACCACCCCCCGACGTCCTTGGGCCCATCGGTGCCGCCTTTCCAGCCGCCGCGCCAGGACTTACAGCCGAGGCGCCAGGACTCGGCGCGCGATCCTTGGTGTTCAACAAGCTCTTGAAGAAATTCTGCAACACTTCGTGCTGCGTCTGCCCCGTCGGGCTCGGCGCGCTCCCGATGATCGGCGATGTCGGTGCGCCCCCGCGCTTGCCTAGGCCCGTCCCCACATTCAGTGTGGTGGCCCCCGAGCCGCCGCTCTCCATCTCTGCGAGTGCCCGCTCGACCATCGGCAGCGAGAAGGACGACGAGCCCAGCGGTCCGACGAGTCCTGCGGCGGGCGGCGCGGACGGGTCGGCAGGGCTGCGGAAGATGCCGCGCGGGTCGCGGTCGGCGCGCCGCGCGTTCTCGTCGTAGTTCTTTGCGAGAAAGGTTTGTTCTGGCGTCGGGTTATTGAGCGGTGGGAGCGGGTTCGGCTACGCCACCAGTCAGGACCTAACTTTCGATTAATGCGATATGGAGGGGTGCATACCTTGGGGCCTTGGTCTGGTACAAGGGCCGCGTATAGCTTTTGTGCACCAGTTTCGCTCTCTCCGTCGGCTTCGGCATTGAATATGAGGTCGCGCTCCCACGCTTCCCCCCACGCTTTCATGTCAAAACCGTCGCGTAGTACCGCGATTTTGCCCCAACTGTCCCAACCAGCGGGTATGACGATACGGTCACGGTCGAGCGTGTTCGGCTTGTGCACGAACGGAAACGGGTTGCGTGCGGGTGCAGTCGCGCCGTCAAGGAAGCCGTCGGATGCCGGGGCAGGAGGCACGAAGAGGACATGTAGCGCATATTGGCGCAAGACATTGAGCGTCGTCGGTTGCGTGGTCGTGTAAAATAAGCCTGCGCCGTCTGTAACGAGAGGGACAGATAAAGAGGAAGATAAGACGGTGGCTAATGATAGGACACATACACTTGAGGCAGATTGCGCGTAGTATCTGCATAATACCGTCCGTGCGCTCCTCCCACTCGTCACCCTTTCCCTTGACCATACCGCCCATCCCAGACGCACCCGCGCCGACAAGGTCGTTGTTATCGTCGATCAGGTCTGCCTTTGTGCACACGACGATGATGGGCACCCCTGCAGTGTTGTGGGTGAATGTGCCCGGGCCTAGCGGGAGGATGGTGCCTTGCAGGGTACTGGACGTTGCAGGGAGGGGCTCGGCGGATGGTTCAGTATAGTGCTGGAGGTGTGCCTGCCCTACGTCGGGAAGCGGTCAGCACTGGAGGGAACGGAGAAAAAAGGTACGCACAGCGCTCGCGATGCTCCTCGCGAGCGACTTGGAGCTCGCGCGCGCCGTTCCCCTGGACCCAGTGCTCAATCCAGGCGAGCCAGGTGTGCAACTCGTCGAGGAAGGTCCAGGGCCGTGTCCAGTCCAGCACGATTATTATGGCCGTGTGAGGAAGTGCAGATTGTGGGTGCAGGAAATGTGACACAAGGGCAGTATATGAAGGGGCAGAGGATGGTACGGTATAGACGGACAAACGGGCAAGGATATCTGTGCGCGTCGCGTCGCAAGGGTGAGATGCCGTACATACGGAAAGGGTCGAACAGACGACGGACCTTCCTCTCCCTCGTCGCGTACATCTGCCCAGTCGTATCCTAATGCAAAATCCGTGCGTGGCTCATCTTTGCCACCGTCTGTGGGCGATTTCTGGAGGATGGCAGATGCGAGGGTGGTCTTGCCGGTTGAAGGTTGACCGAGAACGAGGATATTCTTTGCTGGTATTGACCGTGATGAAGAGACGGAATCAAGGATACTAGACCAGAGGTCTTGCGGAGGTGCTTCCGGTGAAGATGAACGCGAGTCTTGGTTCATGTCCAAGCCAAGTGAGATCTTCGGAGATTGAAACCACAACTACTATCATTGTAACTATGATGGCTGCTGCAGTTGCAGTACCTGAGCATAAACTCTCAGAGTCACCCAACGAGCGTGCAATTGACATCTTTGATTGGACCGTCACAGCTCACACAGCTCCCATCTCGAGCGCGACCCACTGTGACGCGCTTCACGCCGTCCTGGGGATCCCACTCCCTGAGATGACATTTGGCAACAATCTCCTACAAATCACTCACCGCCCAACTGGTTGGACATATGCATTCCGCGTAGAGGACGCACTCAGAGACGTGAAGAATGGTCCACTCGAAGAGGGGGACGGCGGTGTCAAAGTGGGCTATGCTGATGCTTGGCTCAAAAGTCGGTGGGTATCACATATCTGACCTGGTGCCAGTCTAGGTTGTGTAGCAGCCCTCACCCGTACCTTGCCTTGCTCACAGGACCAGTGCGGACTCTGGGATCCCCATGCCACAAACGGTCACAACAAAACCTTACGACTGGACCTACACAACGACATACGCTGGTAGTCTAGATGACCCAGGATCCAGAAACGCACAGTGGGTAATCGGCGAACCCACAAATGAGCAGCACGCGATCCCCATCGCCGAGCTCTCTCGGCCGGACCCGATCTTGTTCTATGCCGAGATTCCTCTCTTCGAAGACGAGCTGCACGACAACGGCGCATCCCATCTTCTCGTCCGAATAGTGCGTCCCTCCTCCACCCCACCTCTCGAATCAACTCATCCGAGCGGACCGCTCAGCGCGTGATGCCAACCTGCATCTTCATATTATCACGCTTCACGCTGCGCGTCGACAATGTGCTCTTCCGCGCGCGCGACACGCGTGTCTATCACTCGTTTGCATCGACGCCGCCCCTCATCGTGCGCGAAACACGCGGGTGGGAGGCACCGTACGAGCGCGTTAAGCGGGTACTACTCCCTCACTTGGGCTATTCCTCCTCTGACCCCGCTCTTGGGCTTCCCCGCCCATTCTAGGCCCTGCCGCGACGAGACGACCTGATGCCGCTGACGGACCCGAATTTCATTTGCAAGGTGCTCTCCGACATGCCAAAGGAAGCGTCACAGGAGACGGGGGCAGCCACGGGCTGGCGCGGTCTCGGAACCGTCGTGCAGGTCGCTGCGCTGCAACCGTGATTGTAAAGGCGGGCGCCCCTTCCGGGGCTGTCTGAGCAAGCGGCTCGTCATCACCTGATGTATTCACACCCAATCTCGCAGTCTCTTAATCTCACTAGTGCCAAGCGCTGTCTTTGTATTTCTGGTGACCATAACGTCTTGGCATTCAGTAAGATTGATCACCCGTCGAGAACGTGCTAATGGAGGGTGCCGCCGAATCGTATTCATGGACTATCCGTTTCCGGCTGTTGAAGCGTAGCTCACTGCCCATATCAGAGTAGATTCGGTAGAACACGGACGACATTTTCGCCAACCCCTTGCGACTCGCGGGAGGTTCGTGCGTATTCCTTCTAGACGGGCTTATGGAGCTGTGCTTGTGGATGGCAGTCTCCTACCCGCATTGAGGCTACACGAATAGCACATTGGGCTCGAAGCACTGCGAGACTGAGCGTAAAGAGGATTCGGGACCCATGATTGCACACTGGGCCAATTGGGGCGAAGGTGCACTAAGTTGTATCTCGAATTCACGCAACGTACAATTGCGCCGAGGTGCGGGTCGGTCTACTTCCTCGCTGATACGGTCCAAGTCAAGAAGTATACCTTGCAGCGTGGTCCTACTGCTTCCGCATCAAGCACGCGTGCGCGCCAGCAGCATCTTGTTAGGGTATTCGTTCTGCGTCCACAGCACTCAACCCACGTCGTCTTGACGACCCAAGGTGCGCAGTTTATCGACTGCAGACGGTCAGGTCCCGCGAACAATTCCGCAGTGCTCGATACGCGAGCATGATTTGTAAAGTACATGTGCTGCCTCACGTCGGTGAAGGTGAATTACAACTATACAGCATGCCAACAACACCCAACAAGTTTGTTCTAAACCTTGCCCGGCCATTGCAGACCCCCTGCACCGGGTGTATCTGATGGCAGAGGGACCATCTCCTAGTTTCACAACAGGCTCGTGTAAGCATCACCGGATCATCGACGATGGGATACTGACCTTCATGATGGCCCAGGCGGCCGAGTAAGACGCGATTCCGTTGCGAATATCTACCTTTTCGAAACAAGCTCGCAAGAATTGTGATACTTCAGCATCGAAGCTATGTTGATCCCATCACGCAGTTAGGTATGTAACACAGGAAAAGGCTAGAGACGCACTACGAGGTGGAGCGTCCTGGGTGTGCAAGTACTTGTCGCGTCAAGAACTGCTGCACGAATCGGCTCAGCTCGGCGCAACACATGACGTGGGCGAGTCGGAGCAACCGCGAGCGCAGCACCACACCGCACAGCTGGGTGTTGGGGGGTCGCTGGTCGAGCTGTTCATGCGGCGGCGACACCAGCAAGCTGCTCGTGTATAGCGAGTCGCGTGCCGGTAGCGACGTGCCGAACGTCAGCTGTGGTCGCACCATGCTCGTCTGTTCGAAAGTGACGACCCAGCTAGAACGATCTGAAAAACTGCGGAACATCGGCCTCGACTGGGCTAGGCCCGGGGGTGGCTCTGCGGGAGTCGCCCTGGGCTCCTCCTCATCGTATCGGTCCGGGAAGAGTGAATATGCACCGTCGAACGTGAAGACATTTGTGAAGTCTGTAAAAGCGCTATATATCAGCAACTCTCGCTCGTGGTCGGTGCGCCACGCACCGCTTGGGAGGTTTCGAGCTTTGTCGACCGAATCGAAGGAATCGGGCGGGCCAACCTGGAGCACAATCGTGCATATGACCCGCTCATCCTCGTCCTTCCTGAGGAAAACAAACTCGTCCTCGCGCGTTTCTACATCGTACCCCGCGTGCGTCAAGAAATCATTCACCTGAGGGGCGTACGATCCGTCTACGTATAGGCTCATCGCTGTCTCTGTGAGTGGCGCGCGCGCAAGGAAGTCGTACGCGGCCTTTCCGAATACCATCACTCCCGTCTCAGCCTGGAGGGTCCGGAAGGCGCGTGCGACGGCTGGGTCTGGCAGGAATTGCCGCAAGAAGCGCTCCGGGTTGTATGCGACGCGAAAATAGGACGCGGCGATGGGGCGCGCGGCGCGGCATGTCTTAGATAGAGAAACGATAGTGCGGGGCGTGGAGAAGGAGAAGATCACATCGAGGATGGCGTCGATCGCGATGATGCGCTGGCCGGGAGGGGGAGCGTCGGTCAGGGACTGTATTGGTCGGTGTTCGCTTGTTGCAAGCGGATAGGTCATCTCTGCTCGTCTGGAGCGATGGCAAAGCACAGCAAGTAAAAAACCTGGTGCTGCGCAGATCGGACGTCGTTAGGATTCCTTATAGATATCATAAGCGCCCGTGTGTCCAAAAAAAAAACTCAAATGATAAAAACAAAGTGATGACGCAACTGGGGCCTTAGCATTACCCCATATCGCAAGGGAGACTGCACTCGACATTTTCATGAACACAACACCTCAGCGAAACAGCCAAATTCTGGCTAGCCCCGAGGGACTATGGTCGGGATTTATGCGGAACTTGACAGCCTTGCGAGAATGGAAGTACAAGTCCAAAAACAGTGATATGATGTTGATGGGTATCGGACGCAGGTCAGTAAAAGAAACATATCCGCAAGTAGGATAATACGGAGTTCTTTCTTAACTGGACGTGGCTAAGACGAAGAACGAGGTGAACCGCAGATTAGTCTTCTGCGCGGCAGCAGTCGCGGTGGTATCAATGGTAGGGCTGCGGTGGTCGTACAAGTCAACCGGAACCCAATCATCATGACGTATCCCGGGAAGAAACTGTTGGGTGGGCGCATCACCGCGGACACGAAGGGACCTCGGTAAAGTGGAAACGGAATAAACCATTTTCTCATTACTCTGACGAATTTGAACGAAATCAGTCTCGGGATTCGAGTTTTCTTGCCACAGTCGATACCTTCCAGTCAGTTTAAGGTTTCAAGTTGCTCGCGGCGAACCTTCTGTCACTCGAAAATATAAAGGGAAAGCTTATCAAAAACGCAATACTGTATTGAGAAGCTTTGCATACTGTTCCCCGAGATCGCCCCTGGCAAATCGGACAAAACGATGGGTTTTGGGTGGTCTGTAAAGTTGCATATCTCATGCGCCACAGAAGTCGGAGCCTTTTCTACTTCCACAGTATGAACATACTATAACGGATCCCGTGTGGTGTGAGGCTTGTTCGTGGCCCAGTAATGCGCAAATATCGTACTCGTCGCGCAGTAGGATGCTAGACGGCGGGCGTACTGCTGATCACTAGACTGGAGAACAAGTCTACGCTGAGCCACAGAGCAGATTCGGATGATAAATGTGCGAATGCAACAAAAGCTATCCCGCCTATTATTAAGAGGAAGCTCCCAATTTGGAGATCACATGACTTGCCTGATTTTTCTACTACAGTACTAACTCCCAAGTTATCATAACGTGTCTGGTCATGGATGTATCGGACATTCTCGCGTCTCAGGCTTCAAAACAGTGAGATCTGTGCCGTATTTCTATCTCAGAGCACCGTTTAAATGCGCTTGTAGCAAGTCTATTCTTGTCGAGAAAGACGTTCCTCTCGACCTTGACCCAGGTTTCTTAACAGTGACCGACCCAAACGTGATCGACAAAGAGAGCTACGAGTGCGTTCTGCTTCCCTTCTCTTTCACTTTTCTCTCATCTCATGGCTGGACTAAAAACCTAGTCACGAACGCGAAGCATATCTCCAAGCTAACGCGCGGGACGGCATCCAGCTCCTTCTCGCCTCGCTCTTCTCCCTCCCGACCCTCTCTTCTCCAGAAGGCCCGCTCGCGCAGCTCCCAGCACCAACGACGCAGCTCCCGCGCGCCAAGCCGCTCCCGAAGCCCAAGCCGCCGACCAAGTGGGAAAAGTTCGCGCGTGCAAAGGGTATCAGCTCGCAGCGGCGTGACAGGAAAGTATGGGATGAGGAGCGCCAGGCGTGGGTGCCGCGCTGGGGCTGGAAGGGCAAAAATAGGGACGAGGAGACGCAGTGGCTGCATGAGGTTCCCGCTAACGCCGGTGGGTCCCTTCTTCCATCGCATATCTTGCCTTTTTTTTTTTTTTTTTCTTCTGTGTGTCGGATGGTCATACTAAATCGCCGTGGCTGCGATCACCAGATGCGGGTTATGACCCGTCAAAGGAAGCGCGCGATGCGCGCAAGGCCCGCGTAGCGAAGAACGAGCGCCAACATTTGCAAAATCTCGGGCGGGCTCAGCAGGGAGCAGCTGTGGGTTCGGGTGCGGGTGCGCAAGCCGAACGCAAGAAAGAGATCGAGCGCACGCTCGCGGCGACGCGCGCTAGCACGGCGAGCATGGGCAAATTCGACCGCACGCTCGAAGGCGAAAAAAAGCTCCGTGGAGTGAAACGCAAGGTACTGTGCCTACTTCTTCTTGCGTTCAACGGTTGAGTTGACGCTTCTTGTTGTCAGTTCGATCCGATGGAAAAGTCGGTCGAAGCGGAGAAGAGCGCAAACTTGGCGCTGGTCAAGAAGCTAGGGAGCGATCACAGCTCGTTAACAAAGACCAGACGGGATGCTGGGGGCGATGGAGGCGGTGACGGGAACTTGCTCAACGTGCGCAAGGCAGTACGGTTCGCTTCCGATGGGCGGGGCGCTGTTGCACTTGCGCGCAAGTCAGCGTCAAGGTCGGATAGCAAGCGAAAACGAAATGCCAAACGGTAGGATTATGTCGTACTTTCCGTTGGCTCAAACCAATTGTGATTATTCTGCTATGTGTGTGTATGCATACAATGGTGCTACTGAGGGGAAGCAACAGCCATGGGACGGGGAATGTAAATGCATGTCGTTAAATCCTGCAGCGAAGGGTAAAGTCTACTTGGTGGTCTCAACTGGCAGGCGGTCCATGTTCACCTTGCCTTCGTTTATCCACTCTTGCTTGACTAGCTTCAGACGGTCCGTATAATACAAACGGTACACGAGCTTAATCGTCCCCTCGCTAACGCCGGCCACCATGCTGATGTCCTTGACGGCCTTGGACACGCCGAGCAGTAGACATGCAAAGTAGATCGCGCCGCCTGCGATAGACACAGGACTGCGCCCGTCCGCAATGCCATGTTCCCGCGCTGCAACGATTATGTCCTTGCATATGGCCTGCACCTGTGGGGGCAAATCGAGGTGGTTGCAGTATCGCACTAGCAGGTCTTCCGGACCGGCTACGCCCGCGGCACCTGCGCGCGCTGCGCTCGACCCGGGAGTGAGGTTGAACGCCTGCTCAAGCGCCTTATAGCACTGGCCAAGCACCTTCTTCGACACGTGCGTAAGGTTGCAAATCTCGCGAAATGTGCGGGGCACGTGTGCCTGGCGGCAGGCAATGAAGATGCACGCCGCAATTACAGCGTCGAGTGGCTTGCCGCGGAGGAGCTTCTCCTCGTCCGCCCGCTTGTAGAGCTGCTTTGCAATGTCGCTGATCGTTTTTGGCAGCGAGAATTGGTCGCACCAACTCGAGATGTCGCGGAAGGCGGAGAGAAGATTCCGCTCAGAGCGCGCGTTTTGAGAACGCGTTGCCGCGCGCTGCAGCTCACGGGCAATACCCGTGCCGCCATCCTTAAAGCCGATGATCGTGTCGAGCTGTTCCATACCCTCCATAAGAGGATCGGCCGCAGCACCGACACGGGAAGGGTCGTCGCCTTCATCATTGGCAAAAGTCTAAACACGCATCAGAGCTAGAAAAGGTAGAAGTAATGATACAAAACACGTACCCGCCACTCGCTCCGAGTATCAACGACGCGGTCACCAAGGACCAGTCCACATCCTCCACACACGAGATCTCCCGCTCCAAACTCCTCAATAATGGTTGGGTTGGGATCCCTACAATCCGGACAAATGAGACGGACGGAGAGGTCGGGTGCAAATGCAGCCTGTTGAGGCTTAGGAGGTGAGGCGAGAGGGAATGGTTTGGGATAAGCCATTATCGAGGGCAAGGGGCGTTCTCGTATGTAAGAGATGGGTACGTCGAGGGCTGATTAGATGCGGCCCAAGCGGGGTAAGAGACCCAGGCAAAGCCAAGGACAACGTCCAAGCTGAATCATTATCCCAAAAGCTCACGTTTTTTCACAAGAAAACACTTGAAAACGGACTTACTCGTTGGTCGCTTCTATCTAAGAGACCAAGTGTTGTGTCGTGTGTTCAAAATGGCAGTACCAGTCGCCACTCTAGACGGTGAACGACAACGACACGAACAAGAAACAACTTGAGTTAGTCAGTGGCGGTCAGTCGTGACTCTTACTGTATTACGTATACAATTTAGACAAATTGCCTGCCCTAAAGTGTACTTGGCCCGTGCGCAGTCCTCGCGTGTATAAGAGATCCTTCGCGACATGATGATACTTTATACTTACCTTGATGGCATAAAGCCCTTCAGTCCCGGGTTTATGGGCCGTGAGAGCCTCCCATAGCACGGCGACCTTGTCCTCAGGGGGAGCTCGCGGTTTGTATGGGCTTCGGCTTATGCACCGTCTAAATATTTTCCTGTCCCGCTCCGGCCCTCGGGCTGGGCGGGCCCTTTTTTTTAATGCTGGCTCATGCTCTTAACCCTAACCCTATGAAGCCTGTATGCTCAGTTTCCTCAGTGCAGTAGTATCCTGTACAGTAGCACAGTAATATCAGCTCAATAATCAGGGATTTTGAAATCATTTCTGCGTGAATGCCTTATTTTTTAACACGTACATTATGAGTGGTGTGGTGCAGGACGCGACATGCTCGATGTGGTTGCCCCTACGCTACTTGTTCGTATACTGCCATCATGTCAAGCTTTGCACAACAAGGGAAGGACGAAGATGAAATACAGCCTCCGCAACGACCACCATCGCCACCTCCTCATACAACCTTTGCTGTCAGAGGCGTTCACGTACGCGTTGTGTCCGCCAACTTTCGAGAATAATGGCCATGACGGCAGGGCTGCGTAGGCACCGACCTTCTCCGCCTTTCGACCCCGCGATGTTCGTATAACATCTACCCAGGCTATCACCCACGTTGCGTGGAGCTGTGATGGGAAGAAGCTAGCTGCTGTAGGGATCGACAGGATGGTTCGGGTATTTCAGCCAGAGAAGAGCGTGCGTGGTTGTGTAGTTGCTCCTTCCCGCCAAGCTGATACCACCATTCAGATGGAGACGAGGTCCGCTTCCCTGTTCTCCGGCGCGCATAGCGACGAAGTCGACTACGTCGCGTGGAACCCCACTCATCCGGAGCTATTTTGCTCTTCGAGTCAGAAGGACAGAAGGATCGTGTTTTGGGACGCAAGGCGTTTGTCTACTATTCCTCCTGTGCTTCGCTTGTGACTCCCCTTCTTATGATCAGAAAGCCGGCACATTCAACAATGCACACTCAAGGTTTCCCCAGTCCAGATCAACTACGCCCCCGATGGCAAATCCTTACTTTATATATCTTCCGGGAACCAGCTCTTCTTCATGTCCCACGGGAAGGACCCAGATGACCCCGCAGCCCAAGCCCAATGGTCTCCAATGGATCGCACTCCCGTACTTTCCTCTTCTCCCCGAGTCTTGCTCTTGATAATTGTGCGTTGACAGCTGACAGCATCTGCCGCGATGTTCAATCATACGGGAGACAGCGTGATCCTCACCCACATGTCGGAGCACGCCATCCGCATCGTCGACGTCCCCTCCCTTGCGTTGCGCGAAAATCTTGCGGCTCATGTTGGTGGCTGCGTCGCCGCCGCGCTAGACCCGCGCGGTCGGTACCTTGCCTCTGGCGGGCTCGACTCGATAGTGAACCTGTTCGACACGAGCGAGTGGATTGCTGCCCGGACGATCACCGTATGCGAGTGCGTACTCTGTTATCATACCTCGTGCATCAAACTAACCGGCCTCGCGGCAGGCAAGCCATATCGGACTTGAGCTTCTCACACGACGGCGAGTACCTCGCCATCGCTGGTGCGGGAACGTACATTGATATTGTGCGAGCTAATTTTTTTTTTTGACTGTTTAAATTAATCTGGTCGGTACAGTGCGCGACAGAGACGGGTGTACCGTTACATCGGGTACCCGCGCTGGCTAGCTCGCCCAAAGTAACGTGGCATCCCTCGAACTACCTTATCGCGTATTGTGGACAAACGAAGCCGCGTGAGGGTGGTCCTGCGCCGGTTGCCGTGATCAGTCTCTTTGGCCCTGGGTTATAGGAGTGTTCTTTGTTTGAGCGATGGTTTCGACCTATAGCGCACCCTATTTGGCAGGCTCTCAGATGTTGTTCCCAAAAAATATGCATTTCTAGGATCCGTTTCTGAAGGATGGACTGCCCGCTGTGCATGGATTCTGGCCTGCGCCTCGTTACTCTCATGGTCTGCATGATAAGGACATAGGACATAGGAATTACCATTTGGTGACCACTGAGCGGAAAGTTCCCTTTTTTTCTGGGCCCTCGGATTGTCATTGGTTCTGAAAGTGAAAGGAAATTCTTTGCCAGGGACAAGTGATGTCATCATTAATACCTAACATCTGACCGCACTTCTTCCGGCCGTCGGCGGCGGGGGGATCTCTTATATAACAGCGATGTTCGGGCGGTGCAGAGCTGAAATTCTCCCCGGGCTCGCTTGTGCCAACCGATCTGAAGATGAATCCCACGGACCCAGCGAGCTTCAACCATCGCACCGAGCGGCTCTCTACAGGCCGGACGTATCACTTTATCGACGAGAAGCCAGCAAATTACCCTGACGATTCGTCTCCGTCTATACCGACTATTGTTTGTATTCACGGGTTCCCCGACCTCTGGTGAGAGCTTATTCCTGCCGCACGAGCGTAAAAAAAAAAAAAAAAAATTTGACCTCTCGCCTTCGATTGACACGACGTATCAGGTATGGCTGGCGATATCAGATCGGTCCTTGGGTGAGAGCTGGATATCGCGTTGTCGTGCCGGATATGCTTGGATACGGTGGGACGGACAAGCCGCTGGCGGTGGAGGAGTACTCAACTCAAAAGTTGTGTGCGGATCTCGCTGCCCTCCTGGACGTGGTTGGGGCGCCAAAAGCTGTAAGCGCACAGAATGGTGATCCTGTGTTGTCGATCTCTTTCCAAGCCGCTGACCGTGTGGTAACGACCGTCGTCAGATTGTGATCGGACATGACTGGGGCTCTTACGTTGCGGGAAGATTCGCGCTGTGGCATCCTGATAGGTTGCTGGCACTTGGCCTGTGAGTTTTCTTTCCACTTATCGAACGACATTCACTGGATTATCAGATTCTCTATTCCGTTCTCAGCTCCGACCAAACAATACATTCCACTCGAAGATATTGTTAAGAAAGTTCCAAACTATGCATACCAGTTATACTTCGCCGACCCAGAGTCAACAAAGGAGATCGAGGCCAATGTGCGCACTGCGTTCCGGGGCAATGTACAGATGAGCTAACTCCCGAGTATAGTTGGAACGATTCCTACGGCTGGCTTTTGCAAATCTACGTCTCAAGGGGAATATACGACAAGTAATTGTGAATCCGGGAGTGACGCAGCCACCAACGAGGAGACCTCTATTAACAGAAGACGTTTGTGATCCCATTGAGAAACATTTACCGATGAAAGCTGAAGTTTGCGGATGCACGTTAGGAACTTGAATACGTTGCTTCACAGATGCGGAATATGAACGGCCCATTGTCATACTACCGCACAACAAAAATACGGTTCGAGGAGGAGCAAGGTTGTTTTCATTATTCGGCAGAAGATATCGTGGAGCTGAGACAAAGGTTGCCATTTCTAGCTGCACAATTGCCAGGTCACCTGCCCGCTAAATTGCCAGTATTGCACATTTGGGGAGACAAAGATCCGACGGCCAGGCCTGAAACGCTGGGGAGGATGAAGAAGGAAATAGTGAGATTGGAGGAGATAAAGCTGCCAAATGTGGGACACTGGATAATGGTTGAGGCCAGAAATGAGGTGACTAGGGGGGTCTTGGAGTGGTTGATGATGACAAAGTCGAAACTGTGAGTCAAGTAACGTACGCTGAGTTTAAATTATACGGATTTTGCCGATTGCTGGTTGTGGCGCGGTTTGTGAGCGGAGCGCAGTGCGTACTGGCCCACCACTGTCTTCTTCTGCAGTAATCCCTTTCATTCTTGAAATCCATCCCTTTACTCCTTCAACTTTTATAATTCAATCTCTTTTGGTAGGTAATTCCGTTTAGATTGCTTTTTTTTTTTTTTGTCAAACAACCTGATGTCTTCAAATTTTTAGAATGCCTGCTCCTAGTACCGTCTTGAAAGCCGCAAAGTCAACATCATCTTCTGTCCATCGTCCATCGCCACACAAGTCTCGACTCACTAGGAGGAGAAGGGCAAACGGTTTTCATAGTGATGAAGAGATTGTGCGCGAGGCAAGATCAGATTCGGATACCGATGACGACGACCAGTCTTCCGCCGATTCTGAATCTGATTCAGAGACGGAGCCCGCGTCTGAGGATGTACCACAAGATCCCCATGCTACACTACTCAGCCCTGGCACCACTCCGCCTGTCCTTAACGACAGTAAGGACGGTGACGATCGTGCAGCCTTGCTTGCCGCCCCCGTGAACTGGTCAGAGATGGTTGTGGATGAAGTCGCTAACGGTACTACCGACCTTCCTGTCATCGATTTCGCCGACCTCGACGATAACGCCATCCATGCCAAGACCCCTCGCGCCCCTGTGCCACGCAAGGTTACAAAGTCCAAGCGCCCAGCTGCCCGCCGCCGCTCATCCGAACCCCCTGTGTCATCTCAACCTCCTTCTGAGCCGCCCATGGCCCCTCCCTCACCCAGTCAGCCCCTCTCTCCTGCTGAACCAAAGCCTATGTCAGCACCAGTACCACACCGTCGTGGACAGACAGTTCGGCAAGCCTATCAAGAGCGACTAGAGAACGACCCCTCGTTTGTGCCCATTGTCGGCGAGTTCTGGGGTCACGATGATCGTTTGCTGGATAAAGACTGGCGTAGTCTCTCTGGTTGGTGGCGTGGGCGTTGGCAGGGTGGCGCCCGAGGGCGCAGTTTCGGCGTCCGGGGACGTGGGCGGGGGCGCGGACGTGGGGGCGCCAATACGGGCAACGATAGCCACCCTGATCAGGACCTACCATCCCCATCACAGGTTGACGTGCCACCTGTAGATCGCCCCTGGACCCACGATGGTTTCGAGGAGTTGAAGCGCCGTGAGGAGCGGCGCTCTCAGCGGCGGCAGGATCAGTCCCAGGGACACAATAACAACGGCCGTGGATCTCGGGGTGGACTTACTCCACGAGGGCGAGGCCTTGGAAGGGGTAGGTTCTCGCCCCGCCCTGGCACCACACGTTCGGCCGAGTCGCCGTCCTCGATGACCTCCCGTACATGGTTCCTTATCAAGCCGGAGCGCCCGTGGACAAAGCATCACGAACTGTTCCTTTACTCGGACCCTTCTCAGCGCCCTCACCTTGACCAAAGTTCCACATATCGCGTCAAACTCTCTGGAACAAGCCCAGAAGCCATTGTGCACACCTCTGCCCAACGTCCTCCACCTCGTGTCCCGACGCCACCGCGTGGGGCAGCTCCTGAGGATGGCGAACTCGCTTTCATAGTGTCCTTGCCGCGTGGCAAGCGCAACCCCGAGGTCACCGAGAGTACTCCCACGCCTGCTGCGGCTCCTTCGCCTCTCTCTCCGATCCCTACGTCTTCTCCCGAACAAGTGGCAGATGCAGCATCAGTGCAGGTATCACCGCCATCAATGTTTCCTGCTGTCCAGCAGACCGTCGCCAAGCCGGAGTCCCCTCCCAAGTTACATGTCTCAATTGAGGAGCAACCTGTGCCAACGTCTGAGCCCCCTGCTGATGACCCGTTCAAGCTACGCGACCCACCACCTCCAACTGTTATCCCTCTCGCTACATCTACGCCTACCCAAATTAATCCTCCCGCTAGCACATCAGGCACAGCCGTATCCCGGTCTGTACTTGCACCCATCTCACACTCTGCCACTGCGCCCGAGGGCGGGCTCCTCTGGCGCTCCCCACCCCCCCATCTTCAAACGGCTTTTGCACAATCCGCACCCGCACCTGGATATCCTTCTCCGTATACGTATGCTCCCGTGTCGGCCCCTACAGTACCGCCCGGCGTCGCCTTGGATCCACATGGCATGCCTTATGAGCTCGCGACGGGTCGGCCGTTGTACCTGGCGGCACCACCACAAGTGCATACGCCGGTATACATGATGCCGTACCCGCACCTGCCCTCACACATGCAGCACCGAGCGCACGCCTCGCCCGACCCGTCGCTTTTCGCTCCGCCACGCCAAAGCTCGCGGATCGAGATCCGCAGACCAGATGTGCCGTCTGAAGAGCCCCGGCTCTCTTCCACTCACACCCAGGCGCATGTGTCGAGGCCATCAGCGTTGCGCGCGAGCACCTCCGCACCCACCTTTATCCCATCCCATGCACCGGGGCCTCAGCCTCCCCCTGCTCCGCATGAGTTCTATCCTAGCCCACCACCGGAGGTCCCCTCTGCCCCTGCCCCAGGAGCTGTGATGGGATATGCGGCATACCCACAACCACCGTACTATACTTATGGCGCGGCGGAGGGGTATGCGTACCCGCCGCCGCAGTTTGTCGAGTATGATGCGTATGGTGCGGATCCGCGGGGTGCTGCGCCGGCTCCTACACAGGCCGTGTATTATTAGCGGTGCAGAGTCAGCAGGTAGGCCTCTGCTACCCGACACGCTCGTAAGTTACGTCCCCGTTCATGCTGCCATCGCTCGACCAACTATGTTGTCGACTGTTGTCACTTTCTCTGTTATCCGTTAGGCTGTGGTACTTGGTAAGGTATACTTCTACATACACATACACCCATACAGTACGTACATCACTTAGGCATGCATGCTCTTGTCACTCTCATGATCTTGACTTTTTCTCTTTCCTTGGCTTGGATCGCCCCATTTTTTTGCTTGCTTTTTTGTTACACTTACGACATGAAACGGGCACTTTTCGGTTCTCCTTTCTGGTCCCACTAGTGCATTCTTCTCTCACTGCACACACACCCACATATACACCCAATTCCCTCCATGCGCGTGCTTTTACTCGGCACCAACTGGAATGGCTGCGACATGATACAGCACCCGTAATTTGGGTCGGCGGTTAGCGTTCTTGTGTCGGCATCTGCAGCTCACCCTCCTACGCATTTGTGATTAAGTGATATCTGGAGCACTTTCTAGGTCCTGTGTCATGGTACGGGTAGTAGCACCCACGAGAGAAGAGGGCCACAAGAAAATAAAATTTCAAACGACACAGCACGAGTACACAATGTGATCACTGTAATTCAATGCTGAGCTTCGTGGTCGAAAATGGGGCCGAGGGGAGGCTGAGAGGGGGACAGGTAGATGATCGTCAATAGCGAGCACTCGATTGAGAATGGACGGGTAGTTCAGTACGTACAGGCAGATTGCGTTCCCTGGATGTCCACCGACCAGAAAAAGCAAAAAGCAAACGGGGTCAGCAAGGTTGCGCATCAAGTCCGAGAAAAAGACAGACGCACCATTTCGAGCCACCAGGGAACGCCGGATCTGTTGCAAGTCGCGGTGTTGTAGGTAAGCTGAGGATGTGCGAGGGAGGCGATGGAGACGTACGGATGTAAGGATCGGGGTGACGTTTACGGGCCAGCTCCTCCTCTGCCTTTTCTAAAATCGCTGCGAGCGCTCGTGGATCATGAACATTTCTTCCAAAAGTAAGATGGGGAGTAGAAGACATGAGTTTGTATCGCCGTACCGGTTGCGCTCAAACTCGGCGCGGACGGCGCAGGCACGGGCACGCCAGAGGTCGTAGCGGACGACCCAATTACGCTCATTCTCTAGCATGCGCTTGTAAAGAGATTTGACGTAGCGCCTGTGCGCGGCTGAGAAAGGCGAGACTGACATGCTCGGCGTAGTGTTTGTTTAGTACAGCACTGCTGTACTTGCCAGCGGGCAGATCTAGAGTCACTGATGACATAAGCTAAATTCCTAGCGGGTCCGAGTCTCCGCTCCATTGCGACTCGGAACTCGACTCGTTACTTACAGTAAATGGACCCACACTCAAGATTGTCCCAGTTCAATCAACGCCCTCCAAAGGCAGGTCCTGCTGCTATCAAGTCGAGACAGATGGATTTGCTGCCACACTCAATGTCTCCGTTAGAAGGGTTTACCAAACGATCACCCAGTGCTCGCCAGTCGAAGCCCACAAAGTCTTCAGCATCAATTGGCGATTTGTCTCGCCCCATCGCGACAAATTCAAGGATTAAGCAGGATGAGCGTTTCCGTAAGGACATGTACCTTGCATTCGTCAATAATGCTCTCCACCAAAAAACCCTTGTGCGCACCCCCTCCTCGTGTTTTGATCCCGTCTGAGAGCGTGTGGTGTGCCCAGGGGAGTAACGAGTCGTACGACATGCTCGTTGACCAGTTCAATATCAAGAAAACGACCTATGATGCACCCTCGCCGATCCCACAGCTTCGCCTATGGCTCCAGGCCCTCATGCACGTCGTCTCGCGTCTTGACCGCACCCACATGGCGCTCATAGAGGCCATCTTGAGATTGCCGTGGATGATCATGGATTCAAGCCTCGTCAAAACATATACCTCCTTTATTCAGATCCTTGTAAGCGCTAGACCAGAGTACCTCTCCCTCGTGCTCAGTCGCATCGCGCAAGGTTTCACATATCGTGCGTCCTCACAACGAGTAGTAAAGCTTGCCACTGATTTAACCCTTTATCTGTTCGGAAACTCCAGAATCAGGTCTCCAGGCTCTCGAGGCCGGTCTTCCCGAGTCCTCCTCAGCGCCCCTCTCACGACGCACAGTCTACGACCGCATCCATCACCTCTTGCGGCACCTCTTGACCCTCGTCCCGACCCTCCCGACCACCCTTCAGCCGCTCCTTGTGCAAAACTTTCCTCATAAACGACAGTCTCAGGCGTCCCAGATCACCTACATCCGAAACTTGCTTCGCATCACAGACTACTGCCCAGAGATAGCAGATAACCTACTGTCGACGATCATCGATCGGGCGATTCAGATAGACGTGAGTTCATGCTGCAGTTTCTACCGGAAGACACACTCATAAGTGTGCGTAACTCAGGTAGAGATACAGGTTGAGCTCGAAGAGCTCGAAGCGTCGGGGGCGGCACAGGAACAGGCGGACCTTTTTGATCTCGATCCATTCGATACTGTTGTCGGGCAGGAGCAGTCTAGTGATCTAGCAGAGGATGACAACGGATCCGAGGAGAGCGGAGATGATTTTTCTGACTTGTCTTCTGAGGCGGATGGCCAAGATGACGACGATGGACCACCTACAGTCGAACCCCTCGACCTCGGTCGCATAATGGAGATGGTCAACAAACTCGATGCCATCCTCAAGCTTCTTTTTGACCACTTCGACCGGCCACTCATCCCTTCCGCCTCACCATCTAGGCCTTCAACGCCTGCAATATCTAGCCCTCCACTATCCCCCGCATTCTCCCTTACCTCATCCCCGCGCCCTCGTACACCTTCACCCGTTACCGAACTAAAAGACAGCCGCACGCCGCAGCTCGCAGAGTTCCATACTCTCCTCGCTGTTTTCACCCGCACTATCCTCTGCACCTTCAAATCGCGCTACACCCAGTTCCTCCTCTTCTGGTTCGCCTCACGTGACGTCACCTTTGCGGATCTCTTCCTCGGTGAGCTCGTCGCCCACGCATTGCTGGAGCCCGCACAGCCCGAGGTTGCCCGTGCCGCAGCGGCGAGCTACGTCGCGTCGTTCATCTCACGCGCCATGTTTGTCGGTCGCAACGAAGCACGCGGCGCTGTCCGTGTGCTTTGCCGCTTTCTCGAGCACGATATCGACGCGTACGAAGCTGGCAGTGGGGACGCTGCGCCACCAGCCGTGTTTTACGCAGTTGCACAGGCGGTCTTCCTGATATTTTGTTTTCGGTGGAGAGACCTAGTAGAGGGTGATGGCAATGGTGAGGCGGATGGTGAGGGTGAGCAGGTTACGCTGGCAGGGCCGCCGAAGAGGATGTGGATGGCAGAACTTAACATCATACGGCGTGCCGTCGCTTGCTCGCTCCAACCGCTCAAGGTGACATCTCCCCCATTTCCTCCGCACATGTATCAACTGACTTAATCTGCCCCTACTAGTTCTGCTCCGAGAATGTGGCGCGTCAGTTCGCGCGCGTCGCGCACGCCACCAACTTTATGTACGTCTTCCCGCTGCTCACCTCACCACCTCCGGTGCGGAGCGCCGAGCAACAACTTCCTACGCTCCTTAGCGGCAGCAGCATCAACGCGCTGAACGAGTTCACATCCTTCTTCCCTTTCGACCCGTACAAGCTTCCACGTTCCAGTTCGTACATTGAACCGATATACCGCGAATGGGCGAGCGTCGCGATCGATGGTGACGAAGGCGATGAAGACGACGAAGAGGAAGAGGAAGAAGAAATGGGAGTGCATGCAAGCGGACCAAGTCGACTTGACTCTACAGATGGTGTAGATGTGGAAGCGGATGGGCTTGGCGCATCCTTCGGCGGAATGAGCATCAGCCCTGTACCTACACCTGTGCACTCCGCTGCTGTCCCTCTGGGGATTTGCTCTGCTGTTGGATGATAGGGTGTGTACGTTTCGTGTAGAGGTAGGAGGCATTGCCACAAAAGTACAGTATGTGCATAAAAACGTGTAGACTGTCCTTGAGTAGTCCATTAGTTAGCCATCACGCGCGCGGTAAATCCAGAAGCACGATCGACGGGACTTCCCTAACGTCTGTTGTTGCTGACGTTATCGCGATGCCAAGTCACTGGCATTTGAAACGGAAGTGCGAGCTGTTTCAGTTGGTTGTCACGAGGGGTGCCAGTGTTCGCTGAGTATGAACTCGCACCATTCATGTTTCCCACGTACGACGTCTTGGACAAGCGCGTACTAGTATATGCTTCCATTTATAACCACCACCGTCCAACTCAGGTATTAAACTCTCGTGTGGCTGCGTAACGCTTCAAAAGACCATGAGCGGGATACGCTTATTACATTGTTCGGTTGCGCGCGCAATCTTAGCGCGGCGTGCGTTATTGATGAATGTTACGGCTTCTCCGCCGCCGTTCCGCCTCCCGCATTTCATAGTTGAAACGTTGAAACTTGAATCCCGAGAGCCGTTTCCACTGGCACTCACGTTCTTTGCCCAGAGAAGGTCTTACCTCTGTCAGGACGTCCTCACGAACGCTTCATGTACTCACGCCTTTACGCACCTAACGTTTTCTTAAAGATGATTCCACTTATACCGACGATTGCTCTCGCCATCTTCTCCCTGACATGCTCTGCATTTGTTATTCTTCGAATCGTACACTCTATTCTACCCCCCCGAACCTTGGGCAGACGAGTGTACCCGGTATGCACTTCTGTCCTCTTAGATACATAGGCCCCAACGCTGATCATACTCCGTCAAGTTGAATTTTAATCGCCCGAGTTCCCGCTCACTCCCTCCAGCAGACAAAAGTTATATTTGGTTGGCGCTCTGCGACATCTCCGCACTGGCCGTATTCGTGTGGGAAGCATTCAGCCGGTGGTTCCATCCTTTGGGTGCTGGCATGGCCTCTAATGTTGGCTCCGCTTCTCGCCTCTGGCTGGCGCTCACCTTGCGCCAAACATGTTTTCTCGTTATATCCGCCCTCATTTTGATCCATTTACGTCTGCGCAAGTCGGTTTCTTTCGGCTTCGCGCACTGGTTGCTCTGGGTACCCTTCGCCCTCTTGGCCACGGTATCCACCATCATGGCAGGCATCGTCGCTCATACATCTCGGAGTTTCCTTATCGGTTATATCGTGTACTCCTCCACAGTCGCGGTTCTGAACACCATCATGTTTGGCTGTCTCGTGGGCACACTAATCACCATCAGGCGCAGCCTGGCGAATTTCAACAAGGTTAAGGAGTTACACTCGCACTGTGAAACCTTTTACGAGCCGCAAACCCCCCTTGCCACCGAAGATGTCGACGCCATTCGGGAGGGTAGTTCGTGGGTTACATCCCCAGCAACCTCTCATCACAAATCTGTTTCTCCTTTCTCTTACTCGACGAACCGCATGCACACTACCCAGAGCGTTCTTAGTTCACCAGAACAGACCACCCCTCCTAGGATTCCCTTCTGGCCTCCCCAGGGTGTGCACTCATCTACTTCACCTCGCACTCCTTCGACGCGCAGGGGCGACAAAGACTTTGAACCGTTCCGTCGTCGCGCTCAATCCCTTCGCGCGGCAGCCGCGACTCTGGGTTCGGGGAATTCTTGGATTACGTCATCCCCCGGCACTCATCCCACTCTTTCGGTATGGTCGTACACCGCCTCGCGCCCTAGCCCGCCCGACCGCCTCCAAGACGTCGTAGGCTCTGCGATTGCTTCGACACCAACGCAGGATCTAAGCCCCACTAGTGCTCGACCAGTTGTCGTGAGCGCGAGGGTCTTAGCTGGCCATCGATTCGCACCGTCTACACCACAGGTTGAGAAAGGCAATACCTCCCCCGCTGCTGCCCGTCCATTGGAGGTTCAGATCTCCGCATTGCGTATTTTAGCCTGCCTGGCTGGGGTGTGGCTCCCTTTGGTGTGTTCTCTTATTATTGCAACGAGGAAACCTTACTGATTCTACCCAGCTATTGGCTTTGCCATACTTCATTTTCCTCAACAGCTCGAACTTACAAAGCAACGAGTCCACATCCACTATTCTCGCTGTCAGCGTGACGATCTCCTCTCCTCTCTTAGCACTGAATCTACTTCTTCGCCATCCCATTTCATTTCCCGATATCTTTGACGTACCTCCAGCCCCTCCTTCCATTACCCGTCGTGCGCCTTCGATAGGCAGTACTTCCACCTTCGCTGACGTGCATAAGCGGGGAAGCAGTACGAAGCAGATTGCGACTCCTACTACCAACCTGTGGCTGGTCAAAGGCGATGCCATTGACAGAAAAGGTTATTTAGAGCGCTTCCTTCGCGTTCTCGTTCCCTCACCGAAACTTTCTATCCTACCTGTGGGTGGCGCAAAGAGGCGCACCTCGGTCGTGCCGTACCAGCCAACTCCGAATTGGAAGGGTACACAGCACGTCAAAGGCGCTGTCGCCACGCATCTGCCGTCTCCTCCAGTGCCAACGAAAGCTGCTCACCGTCGGCATTCTTTCAATCATCCGCACTACATCGAGGTGTATCAACACAGTCGCGATCACACTCTCGTAGCCCGATAAATGAAGTGCCTTTCCTTCTACCATCTCTGACATTGGCGAGGAAACGCTTGGCGAACAGAATTGGCTACTTATCCACTTATCCTTGTCGTGAGTTCATCCATTTGTCTTTCGCCTCTGCTGCTCCACGTATCATAATCTCTTATTTCACCGCTTTATCCTTACATGCTACCGCACTACCATACACTTACTGTCGCATGTGCTCTGCCGTTGAATCCCTATATCAAGTTCCACTTATGCTTTCGTCTATATGCTTGCATCGTTGACTTACCTGCACTTATCTAATTTCGTTGTACTCCACGTTTACAACACAAACCCATTAATGACTTTTCACGAACAACGGCCCATGAATTGGTGCACACGTAGCATAATGTTATCTTTTTTTAGATGCATCGCATGAACCCGCTCCCTATATCCTACTGCCCGTAGCAAACAGCAATACTTTTGATCAACCAGATTATAGACCAGGTAAGCAACTTCTGTAACACCCACCCGCCAGCTCCAGACTCGATAAACGCTCATAACTCATCAAAGCCCGACTGCTTGTATGTTTCGTCTTAGATTTGTGTGATACCAACTCACGTTCTCCATGATCCTCAGTTACATGGTAATATAAATGATTTTGCCTGACGTCCCGAACACATCCCCGAATTTCACGAGCGTGGCCGACTTCCGTACGGCACAGAATGGTACTTGGTGTCGCACAAGAACCCGAGGACCCACAGGGGGTCAAGGGGAGGCTCGATGAGCCAATATCATGTTAGGCTATTTCGGTGGGTGGATCCCCGCAGAGCATATGATACAACACAGACCCGAACAAGGAGGTACTAGTCAGCGGAGTTTCTCAGAGCCTAGATCGCTCAAACTTGACCACTCGCGCGAATCCACCACCAATAACGACCTAAAACGCGGACAAGGAAACGGGTCAATCAATGGGCCTATCAGAACTTGCGCAGGGAGCACCTTGCCCGTCGTCGTGTTCTTCACCTCGAACGCGACCTCCGTGGTCCCGTCGGGATGCTTCTTTACCTCCCACGCGCTCGTCTCGAGCTCGTCGCCTGGCATGACGGGAGCAGTAAAGCGTGCGCCAAAATAACGCAGCGCAGACGGTCGTCCGCTGCCGATGGCATGCAGGATCGCGCGGGCGGCAAAGCCAAACGTCGACAGGCCGTGCAGGATGACGCCCCCAAAACCAGCCTCCGAGCCCACGCGCGGATCTGTACGCGCACATTAGAGATGGGAAGGGAACGAGTCAAATGGGAGGGGGAAGGGGGCCGGCGCACCGATGTGGAGCGGGTTGTAGTCTCCCGAAAGACGATATATTAGGGCCTGGTCGGGCAATGTCTTGTCTCGCACGACCCAGTCCGGCGCACGGTCTTGTGGGATGGACTCGTGCTGCGGTGGGGAGGCGACGCTGCGCGCGAAACGCTTCCCTGTGATCTTTCCCGCTAGATTGAAAGACGCGGACTAGAAGAGGACGCTGGTGTGTCAATTGTGCGCGAGGTGGTCGAGGAGAGGATGATGTACGCACAAAGAGACGGGCGTAAGGCGTATCATTAGAGTCCACGAGTAGGAATTCGCTCTCGATGATGACGCCTGATTCTGTACAAGTTACGATTCTGTAGATGGGGCCGCGAAATGCAAAGCGGACACGCACTGTTTTCGCGGATGGATGCGAGACGCTTTTTGAGCTTCCAACCGGGTCCGCTGACGAGGGGGAGTGGTTTGAGAATTTCAATCGTCTGTGATGCGTGTACCACTCGTCTCGGGTCAAACGTGGGAAGTCCCTTGATGGTATTGCTTCCCCTGACGCGCTCAGCAAAATTCATGACATCTTGGTCGGCACCTAAAGAACGGGTTTAGGCTGTTCGCAGGATGGAGAGGGTTGAGCGGAACCTTTGAGGAAGAGAACGACTGGATATGTGGGGAAGGCAGCAAAGGAGGGATCTGAAGACTAAGTATTGAGAGTATGGCATACGGGGTGAAAACGGAGATTTACCAAGTTCTGAAGCAGGAAAGAAAGGTCAGATTTAGGAGGAACAGGGACACTTGGAGGACAGTCGTACCATATACGAACTGGTTGTCAGATGTCTTTGCGCCAATTCCAATAGCGTACGTGAGGAGATCTCGCTTGTTCCAGCTAACCTGGGTGGCGTTGTGAAGGGAAGGTCTGATGGATTAGCATACAACAACTTACGGGGTCAGCTGCATACTCCTGCCCAACAAGCTTTTCAAGCTGTTCAACGGTGGTGGCCATTGTGCGCTGATGAGGTGGGACGTGAGGCTGAGTGAGTTGGCGGCCTTTATTACAGTAATCAAGTTCCGGGCCCGTACGGGCGGGGAGGTTCCGTTAGGTACTGATTTTGAGTTATTACGAAGGTATTGTATTTATGTACAGTACATTACGACTTTGAACTGGTGGCCGACTTTCACATGATTATCACCGGCAGAATCCCCATGTATACAGTACAGTACAGTACAGTACAGTTAGGCTTTTCGCACGCCGCCTTGGCAATTGGAAAGCCTGAAAGCTTGAACCCGCAACGAGCAGGTTTTTTAGTTTTGGCCTCGATTTACCTGGCGGCCAGGCACCTGGACGAGCTCGCTGGTAGAGACGAAACGGGTACATACTGTAGCCCGGGCCCGGGGTGCCTCGGGGTCGGGTCGGGGAGCACGTGGATCCGGAACAGAAAAAGTGAGATCCGACTCCGAGTCGGTTTATCTATCAAGTGGCACTGTATATCCTGCACACACGCTCTTAGAGACTCGATGAGGCTTGGTTCACATATCCAAATACCCCGCAATGTCTACACTACCACATTTCGACCTCTATATAACCTCGCTGCCCCCCCTTCGTTTAAACCAGTCGCTATAACCCTCACATATCCCAATCGCTTATATAACTCGACCCTGGCCAGTACGCACACACCACCGGCTGGAATAGGTCCAGACGTCTACATCCGATCTACAGAGAAAGGTATGCGGATGTAGTCCCCTTCCTATTGGAGCCATGAAATTCATGATCTAAGTAGTTGCGTTGGGAAGCAGGTCAACCCCCATGCAGGAGTATCAAAAATTAGTTGAGGCTGGAGCACTGAGACCAGACGACCACCAGACACGAATCATACAGAAACTGCAAGGTCTTCACGATGCCCTTGCTGTGTACGATCCTCCACCGGCGGAGACGCCGTCGCTCGTAAGCTTATGACCTTTCTTCTTTCCCTTGGTATCCTGTTGACATTGCCCGCATCCCCAGTTCTCACGCCTTTTCTCCCGTCCCGCACCCAACGCTCTGAACACAGGCAGACCGCAGGGACTATATCTCTATGGGGATGTTGGAACAGGAAAGACCATGCTGATGGACCTCTTTTACAACACACTTCCTACCCGTGTCACCCGCAAGCGGCGTGTGCACTTCCACGCGTTCATGGTTGACGTACATAAACGAATGCACGCGGCCAAAGCTGCTGGCGCAGGGGACCCGCTTGTGCCTGTCGCACGCGACCTGGCGAACGAGGCGCGTGTCTTGTGCCTGGACGAGTTCCAGGTAACGGACATTGCCGATGCGATGATTTTGCGACGTCTGCTCGATGCGCTCCTCGAACATGGCGTCGTGTGCGTGTTCACCTCCAAGTGCGTTTCGTCAAAACTGCCACATGTTATGTCAGCGCTAATGAATCGATGGGTTTACGTAGCCGCCACCCTGACGAGTTGTACAAGAATGGCATCCAACGCGCCTCCTTCCTTCCTGCAATCGATCTTCTCAAGACTCAACTCAACGTCACTGACCTTGATTCGGATACAGGTCCATTACTTGCCGCCTCTCCCGTTTGTCCCACCTGTAATCTCACATCCGTGTGTTAACACTGCAGACTACCGCCGCGTACCCCGAGCGCTCTCGCACGCCTACTTTTCGCCTCTGAACAGTGTCACGCGCGCCGCTATCGATGCGCAGTTCGCCGCACTCACTGAGGGTATCCCCATCCAGGACGGCAAGACAATCAGGCTTTGGGGCCGGCACCTTACGGTGCCACGCTGTGCCGGGCACGTCGCCAAATTCACGTTTGTGGAGTTGTGTGGGCGGCCACTCGGCGCGGCAGATTACCTCGAGCTCACGCAGCGATTTGGGACCCTATTCGTGACAGACGTGCCTCGAATGGGACTAGGCGAGAAGGACAAGGTGCGGCAGGCGTCGAGGTTCTTCTGTTGTTTACGCTGAGTTTTGCCCAGGCGCGGCGATTCATCACGTTCATCGACGCATGCTACGAGAGCAAGACACGGCTGTTCATTTCGTCCGAGGTGTCCATCCTTGAGATCTTTTCGGATGACTCGAGTAACGCCCCGGGTGTGCTTGTATCTGATCACATGCGTGCCATCATGGACGAGCTAGTGCGTCCCCGCTTCCTACACGACACGAATTTGTCCCGAGAGTCTGATTTCCCTTTTTTGTGTGTGCCTGTAACAGGACCTACCTGCAGAGGTCGTGGGTGCCGCATCAATGTTTAATGGGGAAGAAGAGCTCTTTGCATTTGCGCGGTGCTGCTCGCGGTTGGTCCAGATGGGCAGTGCCGAGTGGATGGAACATGCGGGAAGGAGGTAGTATGATCACTACTTTAGGAAGTCGTCACGGACATTCTCGGATAATCTAGAAGTATGATAGTATTTACATAGGAGTCGAGACGGAAAAGTGGAGTTGGAACTGGAGATAAATGTAACTGAGCCAGGAGAATAAGTCCGTACGATCGCGGTAATTATAGTAATAGGAGTAGAAATGAAATGAAATGCAGTCCGGAATACCTTTGACGCGGGTTTCTTCCGCCGCGCGCCCTCAATCTTCCAACAAGGCCAAGAACAGATCTTGGGGTTGGAAGGCACACTCGACGAACTGAGATGGCTGACGAACACATGGTCCAGAAGCACAGAGCACCGCGCATTGAAGCATCGCCTGACTGCAGATCATCACACCGTGGAGTTGATCGCTTGGTGCATGGAAACCGTGTCTTGGAACTCGGCGAATATGACGAGCACGGACCTGGCAGCCTGTGTTCTGGAATATAGGAGGAGGCTCTTCACTTCTTCTCGTCCCCAAACCACTCTGCGTCTCCCTCTGCGAACTCTTCTCAACACTGCGTATACAACTTCATTATGGATCCTCCCAGTGAGTCCTATCGTTTTTTCCTTCGCTTCGTCTATTCCATACTGACCTTTTGAAGCTCTACCATTCACGGAAGCTGAACTGAACAAAGCCGGTCTTCTTGGTGAAGGCAAGTCTTTTAGTCTATTGTTGCAAGGGCATGCCTTCCAGCGCCGTTAGCGCTAGTTAGTCATCCCAAGAGGGGGACTCGTTCGTCCTTCTCGCTCGTCCTTCTCCTCCCTATAAACTCACTGCAAAATATATGCCATACTTACCATCTCCCGTATAGGAGTATCTGAATTTGCCGCGCAGGCGGTCAAGACTATGACAGAGCACCCAGAGCTGCTGAGCGAGTCCTTTAACTTCTTTCTGCGTCTATACCACACTTACCGCCTTCCGTCCAGAACTCTCCCTTTTTGCTCTCGAGTGTATTGACCTCCAGGGCCAGCAACGCAAGGGCCCCAGCTCGCCCCGCTTGCCTGGCTCCCCGGCCCTAGGTGACGTGACTATGTCGTCCAGTCTCTCCGCCCTCACCTTCGCCAGTGGTGCCACCGTTGTCTCCGGGCACAGCCCCGACGTGTATGAGCGGATGTCCTATTATAACGGCATCACCGGGGACAGTGACCACCCGGAACTCGTTTACCGTTCGGACTTCCTCACTACGTGCTTCCCCAGGCGTGTCGGCAGATACGCCCATATCCCCGTCAAGTCGCTCCGTGGAGTCTTCGACACCCCGCTCAATAGTGTCTGGGACACTGTCGGTCCCCAGATTCGTGACCTGATCAAGGCTCACAAGATCCACTGGTCGTCCGTTGACCCTGCCCGCTTCTTCACCCACGGACCGCCGGGAGAGGAGAAGGGGAGTCTCGGTCCCGTCGTCATCTGGGTCGGCGTCATTCCTGGTTCTACCTCCTCCGATACCGCCCACGATGTCTCCCAAGGGATCCTTGAGCTTCTGCTGAAGAACGGAATCGAGGGTGTGGTTGTGGAATGGCGCGAGGCGGTCCTGCGGAGGCTGGCAGGCCCCCCCCTTATGCGCCATGTCGGCAGCGGCAATGCCACCCACTATGTCCGTCGCTTCCTCACTGCTCTTCTCGGCGTTCCCCTTGCGACCGAAGAAATGGAGGAGGAGGATGCCCAGGGCACTCTTACGCTCTGGTTTCACGAAAATAAAGACAACGACGGCAACCCCAGCGACAAGGTTTACGGAGTCAGCAACTGCCACGTCCTGCGCAAGAACACCACCGTCGAGTACGAGCACAAAGATGGCGCAACCAAGGACCACGTTCGAGTTAGTGGAATGCATCGATTCCAGCGCGGGCTTGACGAGATCACGAGAGCCATTGCTGATCACAGCATTCTCGCTGACCTTTGGGCCCGAAAGATCGTCAAACTGCAGGCAAAGGAGGGGCAGGACCCGGAGAACGTGAAAGCGATCCGGTGGACTCGACGCAAATTGGACGATGAGAACGAAGCTATCGCCGATCTCGAGGCCCTCCACGGCGAAGTGACAAAATACTGGTCCAATATCAAGCTCCACCGCAATATTGGGCACGTTCAATATGCTCCAGCCATCACGGTTGATGACGAAGGCGGCACACTATATACCTCGGACTGGGCTGCATTCTTGGCTGCTGAGGCGAAGGTCAAGGGTGAGTTTGAGGGCAACATCGTTGATCTCGGTGTGTTTCAGCTTATCTTTCTCGTATTCACCTCGTCTAACGAAGACAACCTTATTCAGGATCCAAGTACTCTCCTCAAGACCTTCCAGCTATGTTCTATCCTCTGGGTGGTGGTCCGACCACATTCAAGTTTCCCGAGGAGACAAAGCTCCAGATCGAGGGCTGCGTCACAAAGGAGGACCTCGCCAGCCCTGCAGAGTTCGACAGCGAAGGCCAGCGCTGCCTTATCGTCGGCAAAAGCGGCAACACTACCGACCTCACCGTCGGACGCTACGCCGGCCTCGTTTCATTCACTCTGAACGAAGTCGGCATCGAGTCCGTCGAGCTCGGTATCTACAACTCGGGCAACAAGACTGTCGAAGTCTTCTCCGCCAAAGGAGACTCGGGCTCCCTCATCTGGCACATGAAGAATGGTAAAGCTCGCATCGTTGGCCAACTCCACTCCGGTCAAAACAAAGGCGGCTCGACCAGCAACCATGTTACGTACTGCACCCCTGGCTGGTACTTCTTGGGCCAGATCAAGAAGAAGTTCAAGTACGCCGACTTTTACCGCACCACCTGGTCGGCTTGAGAACAACATTCAAGGTTCGTCTCTTTCTTCCGCCTCATGCTTTCGTCCACCGTGACATAGCTGACGAACGTCTAAGCCAGCGTTTTCTTCTGCGAACTCTTCACCTCCACTACGCCCCCTCTCTTTAGTTCTCGTTTGTCGTCTGCGAATCATCCGCCCATCCCACCTCCCTGACTGCGTTTCTTCCCCATTCCCTCCCTGCGTTGTTCTCCCGTACATATGACTGGCAACGTTGACGCCTAGGTCTTGGATGCGTGGACTCGTCGCTTGGGTATGTTCTATCATCTTCTCCCCGTCTTCCGGGTCTATAACTTGAACCAAGGGCTTTGGTGCGCAATTTAGGCCTTGACTCGTGGATTCGTTGCATCTGCCACGTAGCTTTCGTCGTTGGACACTCTCATCCTCCATGTACTGCATATCTCTTTCTTGTCACGTATGTTTCTCTCCATCCCCACTCCCCTGCTTCCCCGCGCGTAAAAATCCTTTACATAAACACCATACCTGTTACCGCGCTTACGAATCGACACTGTGTTTTGTTGTTAACCCGTGTGTGATCAGTGAGCTGAAGTTGGATGCCTAGGTAACGGTTGAGTTGAGTATTTGAGCTATCGACGCAAAGCGGCACCTGCTCGTTGAAGTCCTTGAGTTTCCACGAATCATCTCCTTCCAACTCGATCTTACGACTTATACTTACACCTCTTAGGACTTTGCTTTCGCGACTGAGTAAGCTTGACTTGAGGACCTTCGACTTGAAGCTCTTCGACTTAGAAAATTCGACTTAAGGACGGTCGACACCCATGTCTTCTATCCCAGTCTATCCCTGTCCGCTCGCCTCGCGCGCAGCTGGTGGGGCGCAGTACGCCATGTAGGGGTGGACCAGGGACTGTGTAGGAGGCATATTCAGACAGCGCCGCGGGGTAGCTGTAGCTAGCTCGGAAGCGAGGCCCTTAATAGGAAGTATAGGGCTGTGGGCTTGGCTACCTTACTATACGGTGCTGATGGTACGGGCTGTGGGGAAAACGGGGGGTCTATTACTACTTAATGCCGACTTTGCCCAATCTGGCTGCTTTGCAGAACCGTCGATGAGGGATAAACCTTTAAGGTCGCCACAGCAGCCTTTCAACATTCTAAAGAAGGCAAACTACTTCACTCACGGTCGACTCGAGGTAAAACCAACGACTGGTACTTACGTGGCGCTATAACGGAATGGTCTCTACGTTGCCGCTACTGAAACAACTCGTACTTACCATAGTTTCAACTCCAGCAGCGAAGTGGATTCATCTATACCGCCTGCGCCTCGAACTGAGATGGGTGCGTCTCAGCCTTTTGCACGGAGCTCCAGCAGCGCCAAGGCAGCAGGACATACCTCCTGAGTGCCGGGTTGTGCGTCTTCCTCGGGTACCAACTCCATCTGCCTGAGAGCTGCTACGAACTCGGGATCGAGGGAGCTGTGGTCGATGGCGTGTGCGTTCAAAGTCGGTTCAGGAGAGTGAGTCGGTGTACTGAGGGTCGAAGACGCAGAGCTGGATGAAGAAATTCCATCCGAAAGTTCCGGAGCATCGACGTCCATCGAAGACGTTGTAGACGTCGAAGACGGAGAAGGACTGCTCCCTGGAAGGAAGTATGGCTATCAGGATCGAGGCAGGGGCCAAACAAAAATTCGACTCACCGAAGAGACTGTTCTGCTCGACAAACACAAAGGTCCCAGGTCGAGCTATGCGTCGAATCGTATCCCGTCTACGCTTAGGAGGCTTTTCTTCGCTCTCCTCCTCGCTCTCCTCCTCCTTCTCCTGACAAGAACGACGACGCTTGACACCTGCCTTCAGTTTCCTAGGCTCCCAGCAGTGAACGTCATGAAGATGGAAGTCCCTGTCCTCGGGCTTCTCGAAAGGATAACTGCACTTTGGATGCAGGCAGGTGGGAACCTTGCAGCCAGTCGATTCTGCGAGGTGCTCTTTCTCAATATGAAACTGCCACGAGGCTTTATCGAGGAACCGCTGCAGCCGCAAGCTAGGAGGAAGCTTCTCGTTGCCGAGACACCAGAAGCAGAGACCAGGCGCAGCGAGAGTATTGGCGTGGCGTAGGATGGGGTAGAGTATCGAGGTTCGTCAGGTGGCTCTCGCAGTGGCGCTTCCAGTCGTCCTGGCTCGTGGACCAATGGCCTTCGGGGCACAGGAAGCAGAACTCAGCGAAAGGAGCGGGGGAACGACCTGAGCGCTTGGGCGCAAGGTACGACTTGTGGCAGCTGTAGATGTGCTTCCATTGTACAGTACGTGTGCCGGGACGCTGTTTGCATATCAACGTCAGAAATCCCCTTGGAAAGCAACAGAAGAAGATACATACCTTTTCGGGACCGCGCAATGGCAGTTCTTAAGCTCTAAGCCAGGTCGAGCCTCGACCTCGAACTCCGACCGATAAAGCTCGATGAGATCCTTCAGAACAACCCTCCCAGCCTTGCTCCGGATGGCAGCGATGGTGAATAACGACTCCGAGAGACGTTGGCGGACGGGCATCAGATGGCGAATGCGAAAGAATGGAATGCGGTAGTGGCCTACGTCCTTGGTTTTGGCCGTTTTGGCCGTTTGTTGTTGAGGGGTCTCCTTCTGCTTCTCGCGGTACTTCTTGAGAGCAGCGAGCTTGAGACCCCTTAGGCGACCCAGGATCTCTGCTCGTTCCTTCTTGATAGTGCCGTCATCGGAGTCGGGAAGGCTCTCCAATTCGGCAAAAACGGCTGAGTACTTAGAATTTGAGGAGCGAGACCTGTGCGGGGGCACTGCTGTCTGTGACCCACCTGAGCCCGCGTTGGATTTATCAGCACATCTGAGTGGCCACTCGGCACCGCCACAAAACTCGAAAGCAGTGGCCTCTGTCAATGAACCTAAGTGCCAGGTTGTGAGTCAGAACAATTGGTGCCGCACTGGCAAGCTTGCGCGGCTCGGGCTCGGGCAACGGGCAACGGTAGGTTGTGGATCTGATCACAAATCCAGCCAATGCCTTTTATTGACGACATCGGCGCCACTTGGGTCCTCTACTCCCCGATTTTCTATCACCACACCCATGTCTACCATCTCCCCCCCAAAACGGCTCCCAATTCTCCCCATAGACATCATACATGCCATCGTCGACGAGCTCTTCTTCAATTTTGACATCGAAAACTCAGATTCATGGTTACGACACCAACGTCGCAAACGACGCGAGTTCTACTCCAAAGAGTTGCTCAACCTCCGCGTCGCATGCCGCGAATTCTGCCTCATCGTTTCCCCACGGATATTCCGCACACTCAGGCTGACGCACACTCTCAGGAGCATCAGGGGTTTCCTAGCTATTATGCAGTCGCCGTGGGTTAGCCAATGCGTGCAAGCGGTCAGATATCAGTACTGGGATCCAGGTAAGGTCTCACTTTCCCTTTCATCTCCATCTCATGACGTGGCCGCAGAACCTCATCGATATGACATGGTCTCTCCTGATGATAAATCGGCACGCGACTCCCGCGTGGAGATTCGCCAGATGCTGCGCCATGCCTTATCCCGCCTGCATGAGCTCCCAGCTCTCAGATCCCTCTCCATACGCTTTGGCGACATTTCTCCGCAAATAACCGAGCTCGACTTGGTCAGGGATGACCTCTCCACCATTCTTGACGCGCTGGTCTTCCTCGGCACGAGCCTCCCCCGCCCGCTCGAATCCCTGTCCCTCACCCGCCTGCCCCCCTTCCACCTACCGCAGTACGACCTCCCAGCCTTCTGCGCGCTCCGAGCAAACCTGTCCCTCTTCGAGATACACATCGCGTCCACAGATGCGTGGTCAGGGCTCATTACTGACCCGCTGCCGCCGGGGCTCATCTCTCCTTGCGAACCGTTCTTCTCCCATACGCTACCGCTACAAATCCTGCCCCCGCCGAGCGCGGCGACAGGCCTCGAGAATCTTGAGGCGCTCTCGCTGTGCTTCTCCGATCCGGTCGGCATTTTCTACCTCCGCTATTCGTTTGCGGAGCTCTACTTCCCGCGCCTTCGTGCACTACGCTTACAGCACGTCCAGTTCTCCGTGGCGCGCGACGCCGAATGCTTCATCACGCAGCATGGCGCGACGTTGCTCGAGCTGCACCTCGCACACTGCCAGATCGCCGTCGAGCAGAACTCGGATGACGAAGCTGGGGATGACGGATTTTTTGACTGGCCAGTCGTGCCGCGGCCCTGGTCGGACATATACGCCGAGTTCACGAAGAAACTCGGGCACCTTGTTTTCTTGGACGTACAGGATCCATGGTGGCTCAGCTTCCCAGATAGATATGTTGCGTATTCTACTGGCGAGGTGATGCAATTTTTGGAAGAGGGTCGAGAAGACGATACTCGCGAGCTAACAGAATTTCAACAGACCGTTAAGGAGCGAGCGGAGCGTTCGGGAACCGAGTACGAACGTGAGTGTTTTCCGTCTAGTTCGAAGGTTTACCCTTACTGACGATTGAGGAAATAATTAGTCGCCTTTCCGATACGAGACGAGGATGAGTTTATATGTGAATGTCGCTAGAGATGTATTGCTACACATTACTTTACTGTATCACGCCTAGTAATATCACCCATATTGATTGTAATTGTTGGCCGAAAGAAATTAAGTAGCTAGCGCTGCGCTGTTCTTTTGTGCTTAATCGTACCTGGGCTGGGCCTCTGAAACGGGCCGACTGGGACTCGGAATCGCCGCGGTGGGGTGGCCCTCTATCTTGCCTCTCTCGCGAACTTGAATGCAAGCTACTGAAGACGACAAAGAGACCTATTTGTTACTCGTCCTTTCTGACTCCAACCTCCCGACAGGATCATTCGTAGCATCTGCCGGCCTCGAATCCACAGCTGCTCACGCACTTTTTCACGTGCCTGGTCCCGCTGGCTCGGATATCCTCGCCTTCCTCCGCGACTCAGTCAACACTTACGCACGCAGCGCTCTGCCGTTTGTGCGCGATGCGCATCGCGTCTCTGCCGCGTACGCAAGCGGGGAAGTCGTTGAACTCGACGTGGCACTCGCGGCACTCGCTCGTCTCGACGCTCTGTACGATGCGAGCACGCTGAATCACGTCGCGCGCCGCGCGTCGTGCGCACAGGGCGCTGCACTTCTCACACTCTATACAAAGGGATTTACTCGCCCGCCTCATTTGATGTCAGCGGCGACGAGAACAGATATTGACCCTTCGTTTCCCGAGGAACGCGAGAGCCGCGCGGGTGCGTTGGTGGCTGCGCTCAAGCTGCGCGTGCGGCGCGGCGAATCTGCCAGTGATACACCGGGCCATCTCCCTGTTTGCTGGGGCGTCTTGGCGGCCACACTCGGGCTGACTGTTGGTGAGCTAACAGCCTCCTGGTCCCCTCCGCCCGCGACCACGTTACGCATATTTGATTTACAGACCGCGGAGCACACCTGCACCTCTTCCTCCACGCACGCGGCGTGCTCTCTGCGGCCGTACGCCTGAACGCTTTGGGTCCGTACGCTGCACAACAGCTTCTTCTACACGCGGTGAAACTCATGGTCGACGACGCCATGAAGCTCACTGCGCATCTCGTCTCCGGTGCGCTTCGAGACGAGGTTGACCCGGAGAATGTAGACGAGCAGCTTCCAGCAACGACGTGGCCGCTGGGCGAGATCCTCGCTACACGGCATGATCTGCTCCACTCTCGTATCTTCAATAGCTAGCAAACGTATGGCAGACCACTTTATACATCTACGCCGCGGTGGATTCGGAGCCTGACTATGTTGGACTACCGAATGACACTGCATGAGATGCGGCGAACTCGCTGGGCAGCTGCGTGATGTATAGACGCAGCAAATTTTGCCCAAAGGATACAAGCAACAAGTGGCTACGGCCGCGGCAGAATGGAGAGTGTTGTACGGAAGTGCAGACATAAGTTCCCGGCAACATTTGGATCTGTGAAATGAGCGCTCCTCCAAATGTTTCCTTCGATCCAATACGAAAGGATTAAATGAATCCAAGCCTTCGCGACCCTCGGCCCCGTCACCATCCATTTGCGCATCCCCTTTCAGCGTGATGGATGTGGTCGGTTTCTCGAGACCCCAATTTATTACCGTGAGTTTCCCCGCTGAAGGTGGGTCGATGCTAAGTAGTTGATTGATAGAAGTACGGAGACCACGCATTTTGGACTAGAGTGAGGCTCTCCCTTGGCTTAGGGAATTTGTGGTCATCAAGTCGACCTGTGAGGACTTGATACGATACGTAGTCCAACGGCATCTTCCCTCAGGTCCGAGTCTTGCTTGTCGCGACAGACGAGCGTCCTGGGTTCGCAAAGTTTGTAGAAGCCAAGGAGCTCTTTAGTATAATTAACATGCATTTTCACACGCAATTGAGACAGAGGGATGCCAGACACCCCGCACAATGTTAGTGTATAACCTGAAGCATGAAAAATAGAATGGGTTGGGGATTCGCACGGGACTATCATCGACAGCTACAGATTGGTTTCATCCGAGTCCTGTTTGTGACTGAAATACAGTAATACACAGCCAGATAAGGTAGATTACTGGAGAGCGTATCACGGGGACATTTTCAATTTTGAGAACTGACTCCCCGACGTAGCCAGTTTTGTGGTTGGGATCAAATGCCATGTGAAGAGCTAAAAAACAAGAAGTGGCACTAACACTGTATATGGGGCCATGTAGAAGTCATGGTCAGATTGAGGCTTACCCTGCGAGGGGAGCATGCTTCCAAAGGGTAAGATCCAGCTCTGAGGATGACCTGAGCGATTGGACGTAGAGATAGTGGAAAAGCCGTCAGATTCCCTGAGGCTCGGGTTCGCTATTTAGAACGTTCCAAACGGTGGCAAAGAGCACGTCTTCAACCCCACATATTTGAACGAAACCGACTCCTGCATCCTTTGACAAATCAGTCTGGAGTAGCCACAGTTCTCCGGGCCGGTCTTGGTGTGTCAAAAGCCATTTAGATAACGTAATAACGCGTCTTGATAAGCTGAGCTGAGGCCCATCTGCTTAACCAGCAGGTCTCTACATCCACCGTTCAGTGCTCCCTCATTCCTTCGCAATCAGCACGCATGACACGTCAGACCCTGCAACCCGCTGTACACACCATTTCCACGAGGGAGAGAGAGACTTTGCGAGGTGGAACGGCCAGGTGTGTATCCGCGGAGCATATATCTGTAGTACTAGTGGGCGGTGGTCTAACTGTAGTGTGGAGAATAGCCACAGCAAGCGGCGCTCTATTGACACAGCCGATGACCCTGCAGTAGGGGATACGAGGGGATATAATCTTGCGTCGACGTCTACGCTCACAGCGGCGCCGGGAGCTAAACGTGGTACGCCTCCTCAAGTCCTCTTGTTAGAAAATTTCCTTATACTCCCTACGTCGCGCCACACCAGCGAAGCGCGCCGAGACGCGTGAATGCCCCATTTGTCGGGAGCACATCCCGCTCCGCCTACTCGGGCAGCATTACACGCTCGAGAGCTCACGTGTACAGACTATTCTCGACCACGTCGGCGACCTGGAGGGTTTCTCCGACCCACACGCACTGGCACACACACCGTACGTCCACCAGTCTCTCTACCCCCCGCGCCGAAGCCACACAGCCACGCACACGCATATACGTGCTCAACCGCACACTTAGGTCCATCGCCCGCCGCCGCGCCGCTCCATATACCCATAACACCTCAGCAGTTTCCGTTGTGCGCCTCACGAAAACCCTCAGCACCATCAAGCGCCGGCGAAAGGCGCGTCACTTGGCCCTCCGCGCCGCGACGCGCGACGAGGACGAGCTCCCAGTCGCCGGGAAGGGCAAGGGGCGGGCAAACACCCCCGCAGAGCAGTGCCCGGTCTGTATGCAGGACATCGAGGGAGATCCGGACGTCGTCGCGGCGCACATCGACGCGTGTCTGGCGCACGTCGAGTTGCCACGCCCTGGTGGCAGTACGGACATAGATGCAGACGGAGATGCACCGTTAGACATCGATGATTACGCGTGGGGTGACGACGATTTGTGGGAGGACAGTGAGACGCCTGATGGCGTGCGGCGGCTCCGGCTCAGGGCTGGCGTACGGAGTGGCGTCTCGGCCCTGGGGTTCGCGGTGGGCGATCGGACCGTGGAGGATGTTGAGGATGAGATTGACGTCGAAGGTGATGACCTGGGCTCCTTTGGGGTGGCACAGTTCACCGAGGCGGACGTACGTGCTGAGTGTAGCGACTCAAAGCTGTCTGGACGTGAAACTGGTCGGTGTGTGGCAGAGGCGGAAGCAGATTTGGCGATCGGGCGTGCGAGGCGCGGGGGAGACATACAAGCTCTCATCGTTGCATTGGAGAGCAAAATACGGTTGGTCACGGTGCGTCAACGTTCTTACGTGTGGTCAATGCTTTTTGCCTTGCTTATTCAAATTTCAGAGCGCCGTGTCAGAAGTCACAACACTCGGGTGTCGCATCTGTCTTGAGGTGTACAGCGAGCCGACTGTGAGCACTGGCTGCTGGCACGTGTGCTGCCGTGCATGTTGGTTACACTGTTTGAATGCTTCCGGGTTATGTCCAATTTGCAAACGGATCACTGTGGCAGGTGATCTTCGTCGCATTTATCTGTGACTATTGGCCAAATTTTCAACCTTTTGTCGTTGCCCCGCATAATATATATCATGTTATAATGAGAACCCATTTCTGGAGCTTACTCAAGGCGGAACACTGGGGCGCTGGCAAGTCAGAGCCTGGTTTGAACGAAGAAAGTAAGGGGAAACGGCGGGAATCATATCTGGCCTTTGTTTGTCCGCAGTGTTACCCAGCTGAGAGCCCAGCGGGTAGCTCAGGGTGTCGCGTGCACAGAAGCAGCATACACCACCACGAAAGTCTATAATCACTTGGCCCGACTAGGTGCAACCAACTCACCAACAAAGGGGTACGCTTGTGTATGGTCATTTTTGGGGATAACATGAACATAGTGTATCTACATCGTGCGTACAGGAAGCGAGGGTGAGTTGATGCGAGATGAGCAGCATCATGCGAGGGGGCTAATCAACCTGCCAATCCTGTCAGACCTTGTGATGGAAGAGGGATAATTAAAACTACGCACTTGATCAAAGACGGCTGAGGATTGCTACGGGTGTAGCCAACGTAGATAATGAACGGAATCCAGCCGTAATGGAGCACGGTCTACATCCAGTTAGCAGACAGATGAGGGACTGAAGCAGAAGACATACGCGGCTGAAATCGATGGCACGAATAACACGTTCCTGGGAAATTTTTGAGGGATTGTACAGTACTTCGGGGGGAGGAGGGACGAACCTTCGTTTCTTCTGAGGGCATGGTTCAAAGTAAAGGTTTACACGGAAATTGCCGCGACTTTTTCTTCTAACTTCCGTACTAGTAGCCGCGTCGGTTGACCACTGCAATTGAACTCGGAGTCATGACTTTGGGCCAGCCATCGTCCGCAGTCTGCTTGAATCTGTCATCCGGTCCCGTATAGTACTCATCCTATATTTCTTTCTCCTAATTTTCTTTGACATATCTTTCAGTCGGGCTCCGTCGGTGATCATCCATCCGACCGCTCTCTTTTCCATCCTCGACCACTACCTTCGCCGTACAGATGCCCAGCAGCGCGTCATCGGAACTCTCCTAGGCACTCGCAGTGAGGGCGATGACACTGTCTCAATCCGCAACGCTTTCGCAGTGTTACATTCCGAGACGAGTGAGCAAGTCGCCGTCGATATGGATTATCACCGCGCCATGTTCGAGCTTTCCCAACGTGTCAATCCGAAAGAGTCTATCGTTGGTTGGTGCGTTCCTCCTTCACACCTCATTACTTCTCCAGCCAAAACGCTTAGTTGTGTCTTGGCTCGGTTTTATGGGCCGCAGGTACTCAACAGGATCGAATTTAAACACATATTCCGCTCTGATCCAGAACTTCTACTCACAAGAGACTACTCCATATCCCGCAATCCATATCGCACTTAACACTGGTACCGAAGCGGGCGAGGAAGCAGGCGTCAAGGCATTCATCAGGTATTCCTATTCATCCCCGTATTGTTGCCCAGCTGCTCAGATTGCGCAGCTCACCTGTAGGTGTCTTCCCAAAACCTGAAAATGCCGTCTTCGTCCCGATACCTGTCACACTCCGCGCAAACGATGCCGAACGAAGTGGTTGTGCGTCTATCTTTACCTCTGCGCTGTCAAATTCCTATTCTGACAATTCCATCTCTCTCGTTGATTCGCCATCGTCCAGTGCACCTCCTACAAATTGCTCCGTCATCACCCGTCGGGGAGCTCGCCCAACTTGAGAGCACACTGAAGAATCTCCTCGAAATGCTCGATCGCGTGCTAGCTTATGCCCAAGAGGCAGCAGCAGGCAAGCCCGCGGATGCTGCACTCGGGCGGTATCTCATGGGCGCATTAGGTGGCACCGCTGAGGAGTTAGGAAAGGGCGGGTTTACAGGCAGCCTTCAGGTGCGCTCTGTCATTTCAAGGTCAGGCATGAAACAATTGAGCTAATGCCGTCACCCTGAACAGGATACACTAATGATGTCCTACCTGGCCAACCTTGTGCGAGCGCAGGCAGAGGTATCCGCGCGGTTGGCACTGGTGACAGCGTTGTAGTAGAAAATACACGTACGACTTGCTGTAACTGTACCAATCATGACAGATCGACTCGGGCTTTATAGTTGGTCGTTGGAACGCCGACATCGTTAATTACAAAAGTTGCTGCTACTACACTATTTCCCCTGACGCCTCAATCGCACATATACTTTTCGTAACACAACTATACTGCAATAAGCCCTTTCGATATTGCCATCTCAGCATTCATAATACTGCTTGTTGCTGCGCCGATATTGACATTACTGGAGAGCACGACAAATTTGATGTCTAGCACCGGGCACTGGCGCACGCGGCCAACCGATACACCTGCGCCTTGCTGGAATGCACGGTCCAAGCGGGGCTGTGGCCGGTCCGGTTCCTCGTGCACCCATATCGCGTAACGCGGCGCCGAGGGACAGCTAGCGGACTGGATTGCGGGGGTGTAGGTAACGAGCGCCTCACGCACCTGCTCCGGGGTCGGCGGGGGACGCCGCACGAAGCGCACAGAGACGGTCTCGGTGTGACCCTCGACAACGGGCACGCGCGTGCAGCTCGCCGAGATGCGCAGTGGTGCGTGCGCGTGCATGTCGAAGGAGAGCCTGCCCGCCTCCGCTTCGGACTCGGACAGCCCTCCCAGGATCTTCAGCGTCTCCCACTCCAACTTTTCCTCTTCTCCTGGGATGTAGGGCACCACGTTGTCGAAGATGTCCAGCGACGGCACACCCGGGTATCCCGCGCCCGAGATGGCCTGTAGAGTGGTGATGATGCAGGATTCGATGGGGCCAAAGGCGTGTTCTAGCGCTGCGAGCGGTATTACGACCCCTGTGGTTGAGCAATTGGCATTAGTGACGATGAAGCCCTTCCTAAGCGGGGGCGAGTGATGTCTTCGTTGCTGTGGGATGATGTTGAGGTGGTGAGGATTGACGAGGGGCACGACCAAGGGTACGTTGGGATCTCTGCGATAAGATTTAGCATTAGAGAATATGGCAAGTTCAGCTGCGCGAAAAGCAGCTTCTGCGATTGTATTATATATTGGCATCGAGGCGATGATGCATAAGAAAATTTGTGGCACGCGCCTATATCGCCCGCTACGTCGGCATCCAAGCCAGAGAAAACGACGACACAGTCCAGGAAGTGCTCCGGAAAGCACGGTTTTATTATCAGGTTCTGCACAGCGGAGGGTATGGGGGTTGTCTGTTTCCAGCTTGTGGCGAGGGCGTAGGATTTCCCTGCTGAGCGAGCTGATGCACCAAGGGCGTGAACAACGAAAAATGGATGGTTTTCAAGGAGGGTGATAAAGCGCTGTCCAACGGTACCGGTTGCTCCGAGCACACCGACCCTGACCCTTTTCTCCTCTGGGACTGCTTGCACTTGCATTGCTCGCTTGACCGTACCTGTACTACTGGTAAGTTACCACGGTGGTAACTACTCAGTAGTACGTACCTTGGTAACCGTGACCGTGAGAAACCTCCGAGCACTTACACTCCCAGACGTCCCGTCTGGAGCGTTCGTGATGGTGATGACAACCATGTCTGCCCTTACACCGGACGACCAGCAACAGCGTCTATTTGGCCCCCACGTCCTCTTCAACAACAGCTCTATATACAATGTCAAGTTCATCTCCTCCTGCTTCACCGGCGCTGTCGCTGGAATACTCGGCGTCGAGAACTGGCTTGGTTTCATTCTCTTCATCTTCGCAATGCTCTTAACATCCCTCGTGCTCCACTTCTTTAACCTCAAGGCGAACCCAAAAAAGTATGTTCAAGGCGGTTTCCTCGAGGTCGTGAATCCTGGACAAGAGAATACTTTCTCGTTCATCCTCGTATGGACCCTGTTTTACGGTTCGTCTTTAATCCACTTGGTAATGGATTTGGAAGGCTGAAAGACGATACCACCAACGTTACTAGGCATTGTTCATGGTTTGTCCCTTTCCATTTGTCATTGCGTGCCCTCACTATTTCCCTGGTCTAGTATACGATTAATTGGCCCGATGTGACTGTTTGGGGTAGTTGCGACCGCTATTGTATACGCACCTTGTCACCCTGTTGCACGCACCGTTGTAACTTGTTAGCATCTACAGTATATACCCCAATATCATCTGGTACTGGCCTCGCACCCACTCGAGTGCACATGAGAAAGCGTCGTTTGTTCTAGTTTCCACTGGCATGGCGCATCCCACGACGTCTCGGAAAACCTTAAATTACAGATCTATGGTGGACCGGACCGATATGGCACTAACATTTCCCTTTATCTATTATCACCTTCTCACTTACCTTTCGATCCCCCCCCTCCCCTAATAATGGCTTTGCAAGCCATAGCCCTGGCAAGGGTCTGCCAAGATTGGCTAAAGATAAGGGATCAGATAAGACCAGGAATGCTAAATAAAAACCAGCCAACTGACCCTCAGAGGGGCACCGTGGGAGATGGACAGACAGGCCACCTGGCACCCTAGAGAAATCTTCGGACCTAGGGTTGGTTAGTCATAGCAGACTCCGGAGTTCCCCCCCTCCGGTCAAGCATGGCAAGGCTGAGACCTGGGACACCATTGCGAATCTGCAGGGATTAACCCACGCCTTTGGGCAAAGCAAAGCAGGTGCCCGGGGACGGGAAAGGGGAGCTCCCCCCGGACCGTAGCAGGATGGGGCAGTCCCCCTACCCTGGCTCGATCGACCTAACTCCTCAGTCGGTTATCAGGGGAATAAGACCCCTGGTAGCTTAAGTTGAAGCAGGCCCGCCTAAGGTAGTGCCGCACCGAAGGTTGGACCCTCGCAAGAGAAGTCCTTAGGGAATTTTAGCTAGCCGGGAACCTCATAGCGGCAAGAGCCATCGAATCTGCAGCAGCCATGGCGCAACTCATCCTCGTGGAATGGCAAGCCAGCGGGAAACCCATCCCAAACCACCTCGTCATCCTCACAAATGACGCAGGGTCCATCAACCGAATGACCAATTTCGGCCCTCACCCCACACAGCCAGTTTCCATTGCTTTCAGGAACATCGCTGACCAACTACTTTCTGCCTTCACCAGGTTAAAGATCACCGTCCGTTGGGCACCAGCCACGCGCCACCCCCCAGGCTTCACCCGAGGACGCTCCCTCGCCAAGTTCTTTGTGGCGACCCCCCCGCCCCCAAACTTCACGGACACGACCTCTATCGATGCTGTCCGAGCCACGTCGCGGCAAGCAGCCATCTCAGCCTGGGCTGAGAGCTGGCATGCCGCGGAACGAACCTCCCATGCATACACCGAGGTCCTCAGAGGACCGCCCGATGGCAAACTAAGCCGTGGCCTCAGAGCCATGGCCAAAGCTAAACCAAACAAAAAGCCGACGAGGGAAACCGAGTCGACGCTTTTCCGCTTCCTCACCGGACACGCCTTCACCGGCAAATATGCTCAACGCTTCCACGCAGAGCGCGCCATTTCCTCTGCGTGCGAATGCGGTTTCGACCCACAAACAGTCAACCATGTCGTGTTTGACTGCCCTCGCTACAACGCGGCGCGCTTGGCCACCCCACGCTTCGACTTCGACGACCGAACTGGTCGACCGATCAAGCGTTTGTGTGGAGTACTGCAGAACGCTGGACGCACCAACGCGCTGCTCCGGTTTTTAGAGAACACAAAGGCCTGCTTTAAGCCCAGACCGCTGAGAGACCCAGGATAAATCTGGCACCTCCCTCACTTGTCCACCTTTCTGAGCGCGAGTCGCTGCGAGGGCTTGGTTGATATCAGCCCGGTTCTTGTTGTTTAAATCCCCCCTCCCACCGTCACTTCACTCCATACCACGCGCTAGACCCTGCTAGCCAGTTACAGCCCACTTTGTCTTTAGTTTAAAACCGGCCCGATCCGGGACCGCGTCTTTACCATTGTGTATGTTGCGGAATACAAATGCTGACTCAAAAAAAAAAAAAAAAAAAAAAAAACCTTCTCACTTACCTCGGTTGCTCGGCGAGTGAGATAGGTCTCCATCCCCAAGAAAGACCTGCGTTTTGTTTCTCTTTGTTAGGAACCCGGTCGAGTTGCTTTGAACCATGTGTCGTGTCTTCCTCTTGTCTAAGCTACCTACCCCTTCGAGTAATTCCGTACTTGTTCCGTTCATTCTACACTCCACCCAAGTTTTCCTTGCGTTTCTGGAAGGAAAGGGCAGGGCAGTGGCTACGATGTTCTCGGGACAATTCCTTTGAGGGCGCTAAGTAAACTTGAAGCAAGCCGTCAACCCCAGGCAGACTCGGACCAACCCGCGCGACGCGATGTAGGTCGAAACCCCAATGAGCGGGTCATGGAACTGCCAGTGGAAGCGAAATATCATGCATCTAGACTTGCCAGTGTGCCTTTGTGTCCTGCACGGGGTAGGTTGAATGAAAGGGCTATGATAGGATAGCAGTGACGCATCGCTACAAGCCAAGTAAGGCATCCCTTGTATTATCTGGCACACGACTCCCCTTATAATTATTACTTCCGTACCCCTCTGGGCTGTTTAGAGTCAGTCTTGCTCCCCTTTGCTCTTGCCTCCATGGCAGCGTCGCGGTCCTATGTTCTTTTGCAGAAAGGCGAGGACCCATTCCACACGAGCTTTGAAGATCTTGACGGTCGCACCGCATTTACAATGTAAGTTGGCTACCATCTCCCGCACATCAGCGCTCGCGTGCTGACCCATCTTTTTTTAAAGCCAAGAGGTACAGCGTGGTCCCTTACCATCGCTCATGGCAATCTAACCCTGCATACATATTATCAGGTAGACCACATGCCGAATACGCTCGTGCAACTTCGGCGCGAAGCTCCGTGGTCGCAGAAGCATCAAGGTGTCATGGGCCCAGGAGCTGCTTTCTTCTACTTCGGTCCCGCCGGTACTCCAGGCTACCTCATCTACGGCAACGCGCCGTCTCAGCCCATGGCGACTACGCTACGCCGGAAGGGCTCTAGCGCGTGAGTCTGAGCCGACCCTATTCACATAAAATTCTGATGTTCCTGACCGCCTCTCGCCCGCAGCTCGCAGTATTTCACGTCACGGAGCGGGCGCCTGCTTAAATGGAAGCAGCTTCCTAATAATAGGATGGAGGTACGTTTCAATCGTGACGCAAGCGCAGCTCCTTGTTTCATATTGGTTATGCAGTGCATCGACGGGAAGCAGGTGCTCGCAATTTACGAGGCTGGACATGCCTCGCGTGACTATTCAGCTCTATTGACCATCCATCACGCAGGGCTGGCAGTCGTGACCGAGATTCTAACCACGCTCATGCTTTCTCAGATGGCAGTCATACTACAATGGCGAAACTAGGCACGTTCCTGACACGATATATCAGACCGACTCGCTCGGTCCGTTCTATTGCCCTCCAATGCTCGTATCGACCATGTACAGTATCCCTGCGGGTCCCCACATTCTCCAATACCCCACACTGTATTTCTTTCCTTTTTACTCTTCTCGCTGTATTTACATTTTGTACCTTCTGTACCCTCCTCGAGGGAGGGTTGATTGCTGCCCCTGACCATCCAACAAAAATTCGCATGCTATTTCTACAAAACCCGTTCTACCATTGCAATTCCTTCCCTCTCTAGTTGCTCGCGGAGAGGATCACAGATTTCTTTGGTGTAGGGTGCCAGTACCCCTGGGGCGGAGATGATGCCATCGAGGACCATCTGTGTAGCAATGCCGCAAGGTATGCCGACGGTGAGGGCCATCGCGGAATGCCCGTTTGAAGCGCCATACGCCTCGAGCGTCGACGTGAGAATTTGCTGTCGCAATCGACGTGTTAATTAATTTCGCCCCGATCGCAAGTAGCGCGGAGCAAGCCTTTTTTCAACTTGCAAATACGCACCTCAGCACCGTCAGCCCGTTCGATAACAAACTTGTGCTGCAGCATGACAAGGTCACGCTCGCCAGGTGCATATGCCATGAGCATCTCCAAGCGCGCGCAGAGTGTGTCGAGTAGATTACCCGCACGGGGTACAAGCAGCTCGTCTGAGAAGAGCCCGATCCAGCGGAGGCCGGAAATAATGCGCACCGCCTCGACAGGATCCGGGAAGGAGCAAAGCTCTTTGACGCGGGATACCAGGACACTGCAAGAGAACAGAATCAGCGAGGAAGGGGAGGTAAAGAGCCGTCTTACCTCTCCGACGCTGCTTCGGCGCCGGCGGCGCGTTTCGTCGCCTCTGCCCACGTAAGGCCCTCCTTGACCCACTCCTTGGGCTGGGCGTCGAGCCAGCCAAGTTGTACGAGTACCCGTATAAATTCGGGGAAGCCCTGATAGCGCAGTGTACCGCGCACGACGGTGTCCGCCTCTGGGATGTTGTACCACTCACGGTATGGTGTTGAGTTCCGGTTTGGGTATGCGACGAATGCGAAGGCAGGCGAGATGTAGTACGGTCTGGCCAGCGCCATCAGGTCCTTCCCCTCCACACTACGTACCTGGCCGTCAGCAAGCCAAGAGGCAGCGTTAAGCAAGGCGAGGAGCACTCCGCGTGAGGACCAGGAAAACTTGTACCCAAGCGGGTTATCGGCTGCCTCGGGCGCAGGAAGGCCGCCGCAATATGAGTGGAACTGTTTAATCTAGAACAAGAAAAAGGAATTCGTTTAGCGGGATTCACCCTAGGAAGCAGTGAGGATAATACTTTGCCCCCCTGAGCATGGACCTCATCAATCGTCTTGACGGCATACAGGTGGTCAATCCCAGGGTCAAGACCAATTTCATTCATAACGACGATGCCAGCGGCCTTAACCCGTTCTTCTAGAGCCCGAACCGCTGGTGAGACGTAACTCGTCGTGACGACGTGCGTATTGCCTTTGAGAGCAGCTTCGATGACGGGAACGTGGAGGGTGTACGGGATGAGGGAGACAACCACGTCTACAGCGGCCACAGCGGCCTCGAGCGCAGAAGTATCGTTTACATCGAGGGTCATGGCTGTCGTTCCGGGAAGGCCCTGCGCTAGCGCATCTGCACTTTTGAGAGTGCGACAAGCTGAGTGGCCTTCAACATAGGGTGACACAGATTGGGCCTCAATCGGACGCACCGATGGTAAGCTCGTTGGACGGATCGCGGACAATATATTCTGCAGCCGGACGTGCGACGAAGCCGCTTCCGAGGAGAAGCACTTTTTTCCTAGGCTTATTAGGTTCAGCAAGTGCTCGAGCGGCGCGGCCGACTGCGGGCAAAATGATCTTGTTCTCTTCAATGAGTGCCCTGCCAAACTCGGGTAACACAAAGGCAGCTTTGTGTACGTTGGCATTGTAGTAGCGTGTGTTAGGAACGATCCGCAGTGCTGTTTTTAGATCACGGTTGGGCGTTGTGGAACATACCAAGAAGCCGATTTGGCCAGAAGGATAAGTAGGGATGGTAGTGAAGGCGTACTCAACCGTCTCAAAGATCTCGAGTGTGGTGCGGCGTAATCCGCCAATAAGGGGAAGGTGAAGCCAGAGACACTCGGCTTGGGTGGAAATGTTTCCACCAGGTGTGAGTGCATCGTGAAGGAGCTGGAAGTAGGGTTTTTCAAAGAGAGAGGCCGCGGGTCCGACAGGGTCCGAGGAATCGGTAATGATCACATCATAGCTTGCCGTGTTGTCCGCAAGGAATTTGAAGCCATCGCCGATGAAGACTTTGACCTTTGGTGATTCGAGCAACGCAGACATGTGTGGGAGGTACTTCTTAGAAACTCGCACAACTGCCTGGAAAGAGGATAGAGTAATGGGCGCGACTGCGGGCAGGGACATGAGGGAAGAAACGCACTTCGTCGATGTCGCACAGCACCACATTTTCGACACTCTTATGTTTAAGTACTTCGCGCACAACTCCACCATCACCTCCCCCAATGACCAGGACATTTTTTGGATTTGGATGGCTCGCGAGTGGAAGATGCGCGATCATTTCTTGGTAGCTGGGACATAGGAGTTAGTATGAAGAGATATGGAAAACAAATCGCATACGAGAACTCGTCGCTCTCTGTGCATTGGATAGCACCATCAAGAACAAGAACGTTGCCGTGTGTCTCTGAATCAAACACGAGAACGTCTTGATAGAGCGATTTTTCAACATGGAGAATTTTTGTGACTTTGAGGGTCATGGCCTGGCCGGGCCATTGTGAAGAGATTTCACGAAACCAACCCTCTGCAGGTGTTCAGTAACTTTTCTCGAGCAAAAAAAAAGGTCCGCGCACCTTTGATTGAGGGATGAGATAGCGGAGCCATGTGTGAAGGTGGTCAAGCTTCAAGCTCTCGATCTTATCTCTTATCTTATCCCATCTTTATGGTCGCAGTCATCTGATGCTTCGCCACCCTCGTTTCTTCAGCTCACCTCACTTAAGACATGTCCGAGCTGGCCCCTCTGGATCCGGAACTTGTCACGGATGCGCTCTCAAAATATCCATTCGTAAATATCGAAGGCGTTTGCAACGTCCGCGACCTCGGCATGATCCCAGCAGCGGACGGAGAGCATGTCACGCGGACCGGTTTCATGTATCGTAGCGGGGAGCTCTCAGGTATGACACAGCATGGTGTGTCCTTTTATCTCCTCTTTTCTAGAGTTTCTAGTAATTCGCGGAAGCAGGAGAGGAACAGCTGCGGGCCCTTGGTGTCACTACCATATTCGACCTTCGCTCGGACACGGAGATTGCAAAGTACGATGCAGCGACTCCACCAATTGCGGGAATAACCGTGTTGCGTGCTCCGGTGTTCGAAAAGGAGGACTATAGTCCAGAGCGTATGGCCCAGTGAGTCCCTCCGTTGACCCACTAGGGTCGGGCCCATCGTATCTCTCGCGTAGACGCTTTCAACTCTACGCCAGCGGAAAAACGGAGGTGTGGTTCCCATCTACGTTCTTATCTTTTGCCTTTCGAACTTCGCAGGCTTTCATGCAGTTGTACTCCGAAATTCTCGACGCGGGCGGGCCCGCGTTCGGTGCCATCCTTCGCCACGTGCGGGACTCGCCCCATAATGGCTTCCTCTTCCATTGCACTGGTACGCTTTCCGCTCAAAGCAGCCACGCCTTGTTAAAAAAGCCTTCCAGCCGGAAAAGATCGAACTGGTATCGCAGCTGCCTTGCTCCTTCTCGTGGGCCTCCCATCTCACCCTCCTTGCGCCTCGTGACTCAACGAATTTGTTTCAGCTTGCCGGTGCCTCGTCTAACGCCATCTCAGCTGACTATGCTTTGACTCGTATCGGTCGCGAGCCGATGCGCCCTCTCGTTTTGTCGCGTCTTGCGCGCGAACCTTTATTTGCATCCGATCCAGCTGCCGCTCATAATATGCTGTCGTCAAGGTTCGTGAAACGTTACTCACTGGTTCTAGCTGATCAGTCGCGCAGGAAAGAGACGATGCAAGCGTTCATAACGATGTTAGATGAGCGGTATGGTGGCGTGGAGGAGTACACGCGACGTACATGTGGTCTCACTGACCAAGACATTGCCATTATCCGGCAGAACCTCCTCGTTCTCAACCCATGATACACCTTCATCACATCGCACACCCCTCATATTGAGACTGCTCTTGCTTCATATTATGACCCACAACCCATGGACTCAAATGTGGGATTTCCTACACAATCAATTGTTCCATGAGCTGTATACACAGCATACGAGTAGGGGGTTCATATATGATCAAAGCAAAGAAAGCACGATGACGCGTCATGTCTTCCGCACGAGACTCAGCCCCCGCTTCGGCCGTGCACCTAGCACCTGCCCCTGCGCTGTCAAAGTCGTGGCTACGCCGCCCTGGGCCCGAGCTCGCGGATTCAGCGGGCTAAGCGCGCCTGGCCGTCCGTTACTGGGTCCTCCGGCGCCGACACTCGCCCCCGAGGGTGTCGGCGGCGCCGGAACCTCTCCAACTCCAGTGACACGCCGCCGCGCGACGGGGCGCTCTGGGAGTGCGGAGCTCGGAAGTGTGGCACTGACGTCTGGTGCGCTGCCGAGCGCAGCGCGACGCGCTCGCTCATGCCGTGTCTGCACGGCGCGGAAGTGCGCGAGAAGCTCGGACCACTTGATCTCATCACGTGCAAGTTTTGATCGCGTCGCTACAGTCGCGACAGGACTCCTAAAAGAGGATCAGGGCCCAAGGTCTGCTGAGAGTAGAAAGGCAAGTAAGCGGACGGTTTTGGAGCTATGTGCAGGAATCCAGCGGAGTTCACAGCGTTCAATCGGTTTCGAAGGGAGATAAAGGCGGAGCTTTGCGGGAGCAGCATGAGTAAGCCATACAAACATTTGAACAAGTATGGGTATCGGTCAGGCTCGAGAAGCTGTAAGCGAATGTCTGTTGTATCTTAGATAGGAGTAGAGCGTCTGATTAAGGGTGCTCACGCACAAGTGAAGACGGGAGACTCGATAAGCTGCACCAGTTTGTCGATTTGAACAAGGATCTGGACGGTCATTTCAAGGTCAGCGCTAAAAGTCCTTGTCAGGCTGTCTATACGGGTTGCATGGAGGAAAGAAACTTGCAAGATGGAAAGGAGGTTGGATGCGTGCTCGTATGCCTGAGCTAGGAGGCAGAGCGAGAACACGGCAACGGCGTTGTGACACCACGATCGATATAGTGTCACAAAGAGTGCTTGGCCGTCTTGCTGTGAATAGAAGATGAATGGTCACCAGAGCGAAAATGATGAATTTACCCGTGTTTCGAGACTTTTGAGCCGTCTGCGAAAGTCGGCAAGCTCGGGCGAGATGATGAGGATTGTGGAGAGTTTCTGCACAATGACGCTGGCGAAATCAAGGTCCTAGTGATTCCGCGTAAACTTGGGCCAACTAACAGGACCCTATCTCACACCTCTTCCTTTTCGAGGATTTCAGCGAATGCCTTGTAGATACGTTCTGTGCTAAGGTTGAGGCACAGCTGTCTAATTATCAGACTCCCACGGGTCTCGAGTAGCCTCCTGTCTGTGCTGAAAAGATCCAGCAAGTTAATCATGAATGCTTTGAAATAGCTATCATCCGACGCAGATGAGATCTGGGCAAGAAGTTGTAAATCGTGTTTGATGACTTCTTCTGAGGTGTCAGACAACGTCTTGAGTAATGCGGGGAAAGTCCCGTCGTCCATCGCAAGGATCTAGGCTTCGTAGGTACTCAAAGAGGATCTGAGCGAAGTAGGCTCGCACCTTCTTCGGCGCCTTCTGATGAAGCATGATGAGCCACTTGAGGGCGGCAACGCGCGTTTCCTCATGCTCGCTCAAGAACTGTATTGTCAACGCATTTACAGTAGTTTGGTAGTCAAACGCATCCGCAGGTACTTCACGCTCTGGTATAGGTGCGGGACCTGCTGCACTCCCTAGTGATTGGGGGGAGGGTGGTCGCGGCGTCGGTGAGCGAACTGGCAGTTGAGATTCTAGCGTTGCCAGCAGACGTGGCGGTTGGGAAGTTTCTGCCTGCGTCTGCAAACTCGCGCGCTTCTGGATAGTGATATTGCTTGGAGTCGGTATAGCAGTCGAATCAGTCAGTGATTCTACCGAGCCTGACTCGCGCGAGGCCGGTATTTGCGTGTTCTGGCGTGACGGCGGAGGGGAAGCTGGAACAAGGGAAGGAGAAGCGGGTGGGACGCGGGCAACCATGTGGGCAGCGCGCTCGCTTGGCAATACGCTTTGGCGGGAAGGCACCTCAGATGGGGAAGGCAGTGATTGGATTACACTGAGGAGAAGTTTGTTTGTGCGAATAGCGGATGACTGGATCATGGGCACGTGGTGTGCAAGATTGGGGAGGATGGCTGGAATGAGACGTGGAGTGAACGCCACCATGACCTCTTGAGTAAATGTCAGGAACTCTGCAAGCCAGAGGAGGGCAGTCGATTGTTGGATTTCGTCATCTGAAGAGATGTCAGTCCCTTTAGGCAATAATAAATGACGCAATCACGTTGTATGTCGAGCTGTTGGATCAGGATCTCGATTATCGCTGCGTAGTCGATCCTAACGCCTTGCCCAGGAACCCAGTCTGGATAAAATGAGCGTCTTGTTGATACACATGGCAGAGACCCACCTCCTGCATCCCGTTCATTCACATCTGACCCAACGTCCCCGTTTTGCTTCTCTACTTCGGATGATGGGGGTGCAAGAGATATGTCACCATCAAGGAGGGAAACTCGTTCTGAGTCAGGAGGGGGGGCGGTTTCTTGTAGGCGTTCCTTTCCCCGCTCTGACTCTGCTCGACTTTTTTCATCTGGTTCTATTTCTCGCAGACGCTGCTGCTCCTCGCGGTGCTTCCGTACGATAGTCACCTCGCGGATTTCACGTAGACACTCGGCTAGCTGGTTTTCTGCTGCGATGCGGACATCTTCTGTCGGATCTGATAGATACTTCCTGAAAGGGAGGTAAGAGAAAAAAGGGTGAGAGGTAAAACAACTCGCACAATAACCCGTCCAGGAGATGAGGGAGGTATGTGATCAACTCAAGTTCTGGAACAGAATCGAGCACGGAGATCCATGAGACGAGAAAGGAACGTGTGAAAGGTGAAACGACATAAATGCGGTCGGAGAGGAGTGGGATAAAGCGGGAGAGGGAGAACGCGCGGTGCGGCACCGCACTTGTGCCATCGTCATCAGGATGAGGGACGACAATTCCGTTCTCACCAACCCGGCGCTTTTCCGTCTCAGGAAAATGAGGAACGTAATAGGAGGCAGACTCTGCAACGATGTCCTTGAGTAGACGATCAAGAAGCTCTGCACCGTTCTTGACAGACAACTCGGGGTCAGCGGCTAGCTGGAGGCTCAGCCGGTCAGCTCAAAGTAGAGATTAGGACACCGCGACACACTTTGCTTAATGCATCAAAGATGGGGTTAAAATAGACCAAAACCTCCCCCTTTGACACCTTGGCGATGTTATATAAACATTCTGCTGCGAAGTAGCGTACGCGATTCTCGGGATCAGAGAAGCAGACGAGGAGTGGTTCGAGAAAGCGCTCCATGTATGGTGCTATGTCGACGCCAAGAGCGATGGCGGTACCAGCCAGGCCAATCAAACCCCCATTACGGACGTGGAGTGCATTGGCGATGCCAGAGAACATCTCGATGAGTTGGTCAACGATTTGGCCGATGCGTCGCTCGTCACCTTGCTGATGGCATTCGCGTACAAGTCTGCAAGGTAGGAATATCAACTCACGGCTTCAAATGAGTGGATATAGGTCCTGAAAAAGCTCTCCATACTTTTCGAGGTCGAGTGCGGCAGCTTTTCGGCGCTCATACATCTTGTCGACTAATTGCTTTGCTATTGTTGGATCTGTTGGTAACGTTGAGAGAACATGCAGAAAAGTGTAAGAAAGCATCTACCCATTATCTTAAATTTCTGAGTCAATATTGGATTTTTCAAGTTGTTGAAGGGGTATCATGAGCGGTAAATTGTGGAGGAATACTACACTCGCGTCGCGCGCACGCGAACTGCCTGCACGTGACACACCTTCCTTTTTCGTCAACAACCACCTGCCTAGGGAATAATAGGGGAGTTCACAGTAGACGAAATCGGTCGGTTTCGCGATTGTCGAATGTGATTTCGTTTCCTTCACGTGACTTATCTGCCTCAAATAAACTGAGTTGTTGCACATTCGGCATGCGGCACTGTTGAGCGGGGTTTGAAAAATACCAAAAGCAGACAACCATGTCTCCTTATTCAGGACAGATCATTTCCAGGTCCTGAAGAGATTTGAGGGATTTGGGGTGTCCCATAGTACTGTAATAGACAGGGGGTGCCTGCCAAACAGAATAATATGTCTGTCTAACTACTTGCATGCTTAAGTACAATATGAGTGCATGGACTTGTTTATCTTATCAATGCATCCAGATATCCTTTGGAGTGATTGCACATTGGAGGGGTGTGCCCTGCTGACCAGAGGTTGGTTCAGAGTTAAGATGCATTGTTCTCCTGTTATGTCAGCCATGTATGTGTTATGATCTCACCTATGAACTGAGTGGACCAGTTTACTTTCACCTTACAATACTCTGCTTATGCCTCCACTGTGTGACTTGACTCTGGACTTGTTACATTTACTTACCACCATCAGGTAAACTCAAAATTGCTTAATGTACTTTAAGTGGCTTATTGTCCTTATAACCAAAAACAAGACAGATAAGACAAATAAGCCAAATTTTTGGCTTATTTTGTGCTTAGTCTATATTACATAAATTGGGCATAAAGCAAAACTAAGGAAATCTTATTTGTTAAGACAAATTCAGACAACTTAAGAAGGATTCAGACACCAGGAATATTTATTAAGAGGAATTCAGACACTACAAAATACATTAAGACAACTAAGAAGAATCCAAAAACAAGAAACATATTAAGTAGCATAAGAAAAAATCAGAAGTTAAGAAACATTAAGAACAATATTACCACTATATCATTCAAGTGAGCACAGACACTCACACAGGGTGGAGGACACAGGGTCAGCAAGGGTGAAACTGAGTGAGTGCAGGCACTCACATGCTGGAGGGTGGAGGATGCAGGGTGTCAGCAGGGGTGAAACCAAGCAAGTGAGTGCAGGCACTCACAGACTGGAGGGCAGAGGACGCGAGGTGTCAGCAGGGGTGAAACAGAGTGAGCAAGTGCAGGCACTCACGTCCTGGAGGGCAGAGGATGTGGGGTGTCAGCAGGGGTGAAACAGAGTGAGTGAGTGCATGCACCCACATCCTGGAGGGTGGAGGACGTAGGGTGTCAGTGTTGAACTGGAAACACACAAGCCGGCATAGCCATGCATCTGGTTAGGGGCTCTATACCACACCCTAGTTGAGTAGAGTGTTACGGCTCGACGGGCTGTGAGCACAACTTGTGCGACTTGGGCGTAGGCGAGAGTGAACATGTGCGAGGCAACGAGCACATGGTCCTAAGCGTGACACTTCCGGTGGTCACGTCGATGCGAGAGTGAAGCTAAGTTCTTCGGAGTAGGGCGAGCACGTGACTGGTGCAAAGACCCAAAGCTAAGTCATTGCAGCCGACTTAGAGAGGCGTGAGAGCAAAGCAAGGCCTTGCTGAGCGACTAAGGCAAAAAGGCGACTTGAAGTGGCAAGTTCAAGTAAGGGCAATGGCTTAGAGTGGCGAGCTCAAGTGAGGAGGCAAGACAAGTCAAATTTGAAACGAAGTCAAGCTTAAGTGTTACAGCTCGACGGGCTGTGAGCACGACTTGTGCGACTTGGGCGTGGGCAATAGTGAACACGTGCGAGGGCAACGAGCACGTGGTCCTGAGCATGACACTTCCAGTGGTCACGTCGACGCGAGAGTGAAGCTAAGTTCTTTGGAGTAGGGTGAGCACGTGACTTGGTGCGAAGACCCAAAGCTAAGTTGTTACAGCCGACTTAGAGAGGCGTGAGAGAGAAGCAGTGCCTTGCTGAGCGATGAACGCGAAAGGCGACTTGAAGCGGCAAGTTCAAGTAGGGGCAATGGCTTAGAGCGGTGAGCTCAAGTGAGGAGGCAAGACGATCGAATTGAGAAACGAAGTCAAGCTTAGGGCTTGACTCTACGCAAACTAAGGCCTTTATATAGGCCTGGTACAACGGAGTCATGTGCTACTACTACCGAGTCATAACGAAGGTAGTGGAGTAGTCCGCTAAGTATAGTACCAGCCCCACAGGCCACTGTGGAGCGGGATGAGTCAGGGTCGAGTCAGGGCTAAGTATAGTACACGCTCCACAGCACAGTGGAGTGCGGCGAGTCATAGCTATCGAGTCATGGTCCGGAACATAAGGCAAGACATGGGCTAGGTATCGTACATAGGAAGAAATCGGTCCGCTCAGTCCGCAGGGGAGATCGTAACATTAAGGCTTGACTGTATGCAAAGTGCGGCCCTTATATAGGCCCATACAGGAGGGTCACGTGCTACTATGCTACCGAGTCACAACAAGGGTAGTGGAGTAGTCCGCTGAGTATCATACCGGCTCCACAGGCCACTGTGGAGCAGGGTGAGTCAGGATCGAGTCAGTGCTAAGTATAGTATGTGCTCCACAGCTGGTGGAGCGCGGCGAGTCAGCTATCGAGTCAGGGTCTAGAATGTGAGGCTGGGGCATAAGCATGGTATCGTAAGAGAAGGAAAAGCGGTCCGCTCAGTCCATATGTGAGATCATAACAGTATGCCCTCCCCTAAGGGACAGCTGCCACGCTGTTAGTCCGAGGTGGCGGGCTCACCAGATAAGGCTCGCCCGGCGTCGTTGGCATCTGGAGAGGACTCTGGGGGGCAGGGGCGCTTGCGTCGGAGGGCGTGGATGGCGGCGCGTTTGTGGACGGGCAGGGGGTGTGCGTTCATGAAATGGACGTGTGGTGGCATGTGGACGGGGAGGGTGGAGACGATGTCGGTTTGATGAGTCGCAGGGCGCCCCCGCATAAAGTAAGACATGGAGGGAAGGACAGGGCGCTCCAGGATTTGGTCCAGCTTTGGGCCGATACGCGACATGACCGCAGCCTCGTAGAGGCGTACCTTGATGCTGCGCAGCTCGTCTCTGAGCTTGTGGCGGCAGCAGACTAAGTCAGCATCCCTCTGCAACTGGAGGGCGGTATACTCGACACGACGCTCCGGGGTGGTCAACAGGTGGTGGTACTCCTGCTCGATCTGGAAGTGGAGCTTGCGCACCACAGTACGATACCTGTGGATTTCAGCTACAACCCCCTGGTGTTACGGCTCGATGGGCTGTGAGCACGACTTGTGTGACTTGGGCGTGGGCAAGAGTGAACACATGCGAGGGCAACGAGCACGTGGTCCTGAGCGTGACACTTCCGGTGGTCACGTCGACACGAGAGTGAAGCTAAGTTCTTCGGAGTAGGGCGAGCACGTGACTTGGTGCGAAGACCCAAAGCTAAGTCGTTATAGCTGACTTAGAGAGGCGTGAGAGCGAAGCAGAGCCTTGCTGAGCAATGAACGCGAAAGGCGACTTGAAGCGGCAAGTTCAAGTAAGGGTGGTGGCTTAGAGCGGCAAGCTCAAGTGAAGAGGCAAGACAATCGAATTGAGAAACGAAGTCAAGCTTAGGGCTTGACTCTATGCAAACTAAGGCCCTTATATAGGCCTGGTACAGGGGAGTCACATGCTACTACTACTGAGTCATAACGAGGGTAGTGGAGTAGTCCGCTAAGTATAGTACCAGCCCCACAAGTCACTGTGGAGCGGGGTGAGTCAGGATCGAGTCAGGGCTAAGTATAGTATGCGCTCCACGTCCAGTGGAGCGCAACGAGTCATGGCTATCGGGGTCTAGAACATGAGGCGAGACGCAGGCTGGGTATCATAGCGAAATGAAAAGAGACGGTCCACTCAGTCCGAAGGGAAAACGTAACAGTACGCCCTCCCCTAAGGGACAGCTGCCACGCTGTTAGTCCGAAGTGGCAGGCTCACCGGATAAGGCTTGTCCGGCATCGTTGGCATCGGGGGAGGACTCAGGACAGGTGCGCTTGCGGCGGAGGGCATAGATGGCGGCGCGATCGCAAACAGGGAGGGGGCGGGCGTTCATGAAGTGGACATGGGGCGGCACGTGGACGGGGAGGGTGGCGATGTTGTCGGTTTGGTGAGTAGCTGGGCGGCCTTGTAAGAAGTAGGACATAGAGGGAAGGGCGGGGCGCTCCAGAATTTGGTCCATCTTGGGCCCGATACACGACATGACCGCAGCCTCGTATAGACACACCTCGATGCCGCGCAGCTCGTCTCTGAGCTTGTGGCGGCAACGCACTAAGTCAGCATCCCTCTGCAACTGGAGGGCGGTGTACTCGACGCAGCGCTCGGGGGTAGACAGCAGGTGATAATACTCCTGCTCGATCTGGAAGTGGAGCTTCCTCACCACTGTGCGATACCTGTGGACCTCAGCAGTGACTCCGGGGTCAGCAAGCCCATCGACCAGCCTGTCGACGTGGTGGCGGTACTGGTGGCTGCCCTCCAGGACGAAGAGGTCCCAGTCGTCTACGGCTGGGAGGTGAGCGTCGGGGCGCGGTTTAGCATGGAGGGGCTCAGCAAAAATGTGGGACGTCGGCGTCAGACGTCCTAGGATGAGGGGCTCATCGAGGCGGGGCAGGTGGGCATAGTAGGTGGCGGGGACGAGGCGATTGTTGTGATCGGGGACAAGGACAACGTTCCGTTCACTTGGATGGTCGACAAGTCGATTCCATTGCAGGAAATAACCATCGTAGCCGATCGTGTCGTCCTGCTGACCGTGGCCTGGATTTCCGCGGGCACTGTGGGAGCGTGGAGTTGTGGTGTGGGGCTCTCTTCCTTGACTGGTGTGGGTGGCGGCGACGTCTGCGTAGCTACGGAGGATAGGAGGGGCTGGGAGCTGCGTCGGAAGCGTGGTGGGTGTTCGGGCGGCAGCGACGTTTGGCGGCTGCAGAAGCTGGAAGGCGCTGGCAAGGTCATCATCTGTACCTCGTCTAACGGATGTGGAAATAGCGGGGGCATCGACCCCGGTTGGCGAAGTGGGGGCACGGGAGTTGGCGGTCGCTGTGTCGCTGCTCGAGACGGGGGAGGCGCTCCAGGTGGCGTGGCCGTTGTCCATCTTAATGGGGGCGTTGCAGACTCCACAGAAATTGTCGGCAGAGAGGGGGTGGTCGAACTTGCCGCAGCTGTGGAGGTCAGGGAGTGGAGAAGCTCGTTCAGGAATTGGTCCGCCTGTTCTTCTATCGTTGGCGGTCCACTCGGTATTGCTGCTGGCCTCGCTGCTGTCGTCGCTGCTGCTGTCGTCGCCTCGCATGGTGAATATCCTGGTGGCGATACGGACCTGTACGGGGCTCGGCGTGTCGTCATTCTTCGAGATGGAGGGCGTGGGCGAGTTCGGGGCGATGGGGGCTTCCCTTCCTTTCCCTTTGGCGACGAGTTGGTTTTTCTGCAAGCCATCGGAGGACATGAGCGAGGAGTAAGCTGGTGGGGGTGTGCTGGGCGTGGTAGAGGCAAGAGAGGGGGATGATGACTTGAGGGCGGTCAAGGCATGTCTTATATAGGCTTTTCTTATCGCTGTGGGATTACCTCGGTGGAACTGGCGGACTAGGTTCAGTGAATTTTTCAGGTTCTTCCGAGGTTCCCACGTGTCTTCTGCTGTGGAGTATCCTTTCCATCTGACTCGGTACTGCGGTTGCTTTGTTCTTCCAAATGTGCGGTATTCTAGAATGGCCTCGACTTCGTACTCTGCTTCTCCATCGATGACATCGGGAGGCGGTTCTGTGAAGTTGGGGCCATGCTCTTTAGTTTCTATGTACGGGGTGAGGAGACTGGCATGGAACACGTCATGGACACGACACAATTTCCACTGAGGGGGAATTGCGATTCGGTATACTACTGGGGAGATGACATCAGTGATCTGGAAGGGGCCATAGCACCTTTGCGCGAGTTTTGTGCTTGGCTGGGTGATGTGGATGTTCCTTCCGTCAAGCCAGACCTTCTGTCCTTTCGCGAATGGCTTAAATCGCGCCCCCTTCTGGCGCTAACAAGGGCCTGGGCATTGGTAATGGCGGTCTGCGCCAATATTCGTCCTTGATGGACAAGGTCTAGGCGCTCTTGGATTGACGGCATTTTCTCGGATCGCTGTGGCTGGTGGGCGTGTGGGATATGCCCCATGAGGAGTTGGAAAGGCGCTTGCTTGGTGGTGCTGCTGGGCCAGGCATTGTGGACATATTGGCAATGGCAGGAGGGCGGACCAGTTGTTCTGCTGGTGGTTACATAGATGCGAAGGTA
>WTXC01000250.1:0-24978 GCA_022496195.1 Lactifluus subvellereus
TTCTGGAGTAACACCTGCACGATTTCCAGATGGCCGTATCGTGAAGCTGACATCAATGGCGTCCAGCCTTCGTTGTCAGGGGAGTCCACAGCGGGCGCCTTTCTGGAGTAACACCTGCACGATTTCCAGATGGCCGTATTGCGAAGCTGACATCAATGGCGTCCTGCCTTGGTTGTCAGGGGAGTCCACAGCGGCGCCTTTCTGGAGTAACACCTGCACGATTTCCAGATGGCCGTATTGCGAAGCTGACTTCAATGGCGTCCAGCCTTCGTCGTCAGGGGAGTCCACAGCGGCGCCTTTCTGGAGTAACACCTGCACGATTTCCAGATGGCCGTATCGCGAAGCTGACTTCAATGGCGTCCAGCCTTCGTTGTCAGGGGAGTCCACAGCGGCACCTTTCTGGAGTAACAGCTGCACGATTTCCAGATGGCCGTATCGTGAAGCTGACATCAATGGCGTCCAGCCTAAGTAGTCACGGGAGTCCACTTCCACGCCGTACCGTAGCGACACCCGTGCGACATCACGTTCTCCATTCAGCGACGCCACATCCAATAACATCTCACCCGACCCATTCCCCATATCGACATCCGCATGGCGTTCTAATAAGAACTCCACAATGTCACGACGTCCGCTATTTGATGCTTTGTGCAATGGACGTAAGCCGCCACGGTCCAGGAAATTCACGCCCGCACCGTGCTCAAGAAGCAGCAGTGCAGTGTTGAAATATCCTTTCGCGAGGGCAGCATACAATGGAGTACCGTGCGTGCCTCCCCTAGCATTGACGTCTAGGGGACAGCTGATGACAAGGTGTTCCACAAGATCGTGGAAACCACACAGTGTCGCAAAATATAACGGGACTGCTTCAGGCTGTGTTGGATGCTCGCTCGACATGTGTCTCGCCCAGTCCCAAGGTTGATCTACGTTGTATATCCACACCCATGTCGCAAAGTGTGGGTTGTCCGGGTCGAACAGGCGCTCCATGAGTTCTTGAATGCTCAATGACACATTCTCAAACTGAGCATGGTTGACCCAGTGTTGAGCAGCGTAGATGGAGAGTGGAAAGTCCTTCATTCTGTCTTTGTCAACTTGGTGATCAAGTCGGAGTAGCGCGCCGAGGCAAGCCTGTGCGAGAATAGAATGTGCCGAGTGGGGAAGTGTATGATAGAGGGAAAGGTTCTCTTCTGCTTTCGCGAGACGATCCGATATCAAGAACTCCTTCACGGAGAAATGGGAGAACTGGACGACTTGATACCCATCGAGGTTAACAATGGCGATTAGGCTGGAACAAGCGGATAAAACCGCTTCTCGCGCGTCTTCCATGCACCAATCCGCATGATATTCGGGAGCCTTTCCAGACTCAAACCGAAACGCAAGAACTTCTGCCAGTTCCTCGACATGGAGAGGGCGAACTGCTACAGTAAGGCATTGAAGGAGTCGATGCGCATATTCTCGGTTTCTCCTCTTGATCCGTAGCAGAATGCGCTCGTACGTAACATCCAACGTTTCGGGTAATTCGTCGAGAACACCTCGGAGACTTGCAGGAATGCAGCCGCGCAAAGTTTCTAGCTGGCAAACCACCCATCGAAACCTGTGTAGTCTCATAAAAAATTTGTGCGACGCCGTGATATTCACAACTTACATTCCGTCAGCCTTTCGAACAAGCGTATCGATAACAAGTTCTTTATCCTCCACTCTCCACTTCCGCATCTCCCGGTCTGAGTAAACAACGGACCTGACATACTCGTTGATGTCATTCTTCTGTCCGCTCTGGTCATGAAGAGACACAATATGAGAGGCCAGAGGTTCAAACGCAGTTATGATGTCAGCTTCGGAACGACTAGTCGTGCATATGCGGAGATTTGGAAGACGTAAATCGACAAGCTCCTCCAAGACGTCCAAGACCAATTCGCGGGGAGACACCACACCTGTATTTGGACATTCATCGAGGCCGTCCACGATGATATAAGTCGCGAGCTGCCCCTCAACTTCCAGCATGTCTATCAAGCATGACTTGAGTGCATCATCGACAGGCTGACGAGATCCAGCATTGTGCCTCGAGTATAGCTCGGAAAGAATTTTGTAGCAAGAATCTGATTTCGCGGAGAGCTGGCCGAGGAGGGAAGTGAGCAAGCCACGGACGTCCTGCTTTGCGATATCTCTAAAATCAAAGTAGTGATAAGCCATTAGTCCTAGTCCGGCATCGGAAATGGCCTGAATTTCTTCGATGATTGTGGAGCTGGTTGACGGTTTTAATGGTGCCGGATAAAAGAACTAGTGCGACACATACCAGAGAATACTCTTCCCTGAGCCGGCTGCGCAATCGCGCGGAGGGCATTCATCAGCAGGTGAACGAAGAAGAGGAAGAGTCGGACAATCACGCACGTTTACCGTGAACCCATAACAGGGAACCTGCCGATTTCCATTCCTCGAAGATAGCATCCTGGGTAAACCATGTGGCAGTTCCACGGCGATGATATCTTCGCGAAACGACGTGGTTTTCGGACGAATCTGGAGGGGAGAGCCAATTTCGGACTTCCTTCTGCAACTGCTCTCCTGTGAGACACCATCAGCCTCGATGCACTGCATGCCTCTGGCGGAAATAAGGGATAGCTAACGCTGTATCTTGTTGATTTCGTTCGTTGCCTCTTGCATCGCGACTAGCACGAATACTCAGCTTGAGTGTTGCCGAATTTCATATCCAGGACAAACATACCAAGAGCGTGTCGGATGTCGTTTATTGATGGCTTTCCGTCTAACCAGACAACAGTTCAGTAGACGTAGACCAAGTCGCGAAGGAAAGATTGCATACCATTCATGACCACCCTCATATTATTTACCAGACCGTGGACGACTTTTAGAGTCTGTGCTCCCGTCATGCGAGCTTCCTCTTGTGTAAGCCGATCCAGCCTCTGTAGCACAGCCTCAATTTCACTCTCTCCCAACAGCTTCTTTACGAATTTCACTACGGAATGTTCAGCAACAGGAAATCTTTGTGTGAGGATCCGCATACAGCACCGGCCTTGCTTGATCTGTTTAGTCGCCAGAGCAAGTACGGAGAGTACTTCGACCAATATCTTCACGATTATATTGGTCATCGTAGGTGTTAATGGGATCTCGGTATAAATATTGAGGCGTTGGAGGAAATTTGAGACACATTCAAAGAGGTCAACGAGCGCGTCATAGCTTTTACTGATCCCACAAGCTGCCTGATCGATCCAGACATGAGCAGGATCCAGTTGTGGAAAGTAAAGGGATAGATACCGCGAGGAGAACATCGATACCGACAAAGATTGCTTTCGCAGGTGGAAACGGTATCTAGAGGGCGGAAGGATAAAATTATTATCAGAAAGGACGAATTGACCCGGTGGGGCTCACCAGAACAAGTGCCTCGGCAAGTGTGCCAGAAAACGTATGGAGGAATTGGACTACGGGGTTAAGATAGTTGATCAATTTCCGATTTCCGTCCCGATATTGTTTGAACGCCTTTGCTCTGTCTTGAAGTAGCGCGGAAATATCCTCGGCAGAGTCACATGTTTGGAGCTTGTCTGCGAAAGGATTTTCGGTGAGGTCTATGCCAGTCTGCTCGGCGTAGTCGGCCAAAGCTTTTGTGACCAACTGAAAGTTAGAAGAAGGAATAGTTGTTGCGGACATGGAGGTGGGAGAGGGTGTTGGCGACTTCTGAGGAGACGATCGTTGGAGGGGCAAGGATTGCCCTGATAGTTGGGGTAGTCGGGGTGTATAGCCATCATTTGATAATCAATGACCCGGGCGCAATAGACGCAAAGCCTGAGCGCGCTTGATAACCTGAAAGCAACACCTCCGAGTCGTGCATACCTCGTATATCACAGGGCCAGGGCAGTTTTCACCTCAGAACAAGATCATTAACCTTCAGGACGTAAGAAAGTCTGAGTTCATGACCAGCAATGATGGTGACTGCACTCTCGAGGCGGCTGGGTCCTTCAGCTTCGCTTGGCCGGGTTCGGCCGAAGGGAAGCCACCTTCCCGAAACACTAGATGAGTCATAGCAGCAGCATCCCGGCCCGAATTCCATACCAAACCCTCTGTAGAAGAACGTCCGGGTGTTCTGGGCCAGATCACGCCCCTCGTCATGCATGATATTTTCAGCTGCTGGCTCCTTGTGAATCCATATACCCACCGTTCGGTCGTGACGTGCTGTCGAGTATTCTTTCCTTGCTTCCGAACCGCGAGTACAGTTCCTCTCCGTCAGCTTGGCCCCTCACTAGACGTCGCTGTCAAAACTGGTGGTGTGGGCTCCAGTTCAACCATACGTGCATAGATAGGTGAGGTATATATACTGTAGCAAAAGCGGACACATCTCATCGATTCAGCCTACCACACCACCTCATAGATATGGCGCTTCAGATCTATGATCAATTTGATCGGTCGGATCTTGAGGCTAACCGACAGTGGCTCAAGCGCGCGATTCAGGCAGCCATCAAGGAATACCACACGGTCTAGGCTGCGGAGCCCTGCATGGATCCTAAGATAGGTCTCTCGCTACCGTCCCGAAGGTGTGAGTATCCCTCCTGAGAGTCTGAGACGGAGGCGACACATTTCACGCACATCCTCGGGCCATATGCGGCGAAGGACGACCCCGAATAGTTGAATTTCTCTACGTTCACCTGTGCTTCCATGTCACTTCCTGCTAGTACGATACACTTGTATGAGCCCCCTGCGGGTGCCTGACTGGTTGGCCACAGCCTTCACGCAGAACTGTGCGCTAGTATATGGTTTCCTGCTTGACATGCCCTGTGACGACCGGCCCGCCCATGCCCCCTCTAGCGTGCGTAGTCCAACCCCACCCAGAGTCGGAAACCTGCTAAAGGGCATTCTATACCAGGGAGTGCTGATAGTTCTGGTAGTGCATGAGGTGCCTGTGAATCTGGCAGCAGTACCACCTCTATCGTGACACCACAGACTGGAAGACGCAGTGAATTGGTGACGCAAGTCAGAGGCAGTGGCGTGTTGCCCTTGTGGGGATAAGATAACGGAGATAGCCGGAAGTTGTGTCGAAACTGAAATTGGGCTGGGCTGACTGAGCAACGGTGGCCAACAATGACCGCCACTTAGTTCACTGTTCTTTCATAACACACTCTGCTGTATTTCATGGTACATCGTCCGAGTGACTCTAGGCTTCTCAACAGCCTCCTCTCAAATGAGAAGGAATATCACAAACAGCTACTTATCCTCGTGGATAATTATTCTCGCAACTCCCTCGGCGCCTTTTCTGCGTACGCGTCTGCCTCCCCTGCGCCAATAGCCCATGCTGTCATCGCCGTCGCGGGAAGCTTTGCGGGTGCAGACGATGCGCTTCGTCACTATGCGACCAGCGTCGAAGCTTGGCAAGCAGAGTTGCACGCACTCAAGGAACTCGAAGAGGAAGTAGGAAATGTCATACGTGACCGCGAAATTCTGTTCGTTCGTCCAATTTTTCCTCCTCAGTTTTCTCGCTAATAACGGTGGTGGCCTCAGTGTAACGCGTCTAATAAAGCTTTCCAAGAACCAAAAGCCCACGCGCGACTCTTTCATTGGCACCCTTGGTTCGTCTGTCGGCGACTCGTCACAGATTTCCCTCAACTCCTTCTCATCGCCTGGCGCCTCTTCATCCAAGTTTGGTGCAGCACAGGCCGAACTGCAAGCATGCGAGGCGCATTTAGCCGCAAAAGAAAAGGAACTCGACGAACTCCGAGTTACCGCTGTTCGACGCGGGCTCGAGGCTCGATGCAAGGCTATGGTCGAATGTGGTTGGAATTGGGGTGAGATGGGTAAAGAGGGTCTGCGTGCCCTTGAGGGGATTGAGAGTTCTGCCACAGATGGTTAGTTGCTTTATCCCGTCCACTTCGCAACCCTTGTCAGCTACGCACTCCGTCTGGCCTCCGAAGAATGCCTCCTTTCATTCCGACATTGTGGTCTAGATCGAGATCGCTTCTTAGCGCTCGTCAGGATGTGTTGCGCACGTTGCCCAGCACCCGTATGCGGGCACCTTGAGCTGTTATTGACTTGTTTCAATGCTCTTCTTTTGTTGTCGTCCATCGTCGGTTCCCTGAACTCAGTATGCCCTTACAGTTTCTTCGCCTCACTCCAAGCCTCTTCCCGATCCCGAGTGTCCCCCAGGCTCTGACCTCTCCTCCATAGGTCCCTCCCAGTCAGCTTCTCAAGTTTTTCTATCCGCACATTCCCTTGCTGTGCCCACAGACCAGCCCGCCTCGTGTGTGATCCGGTGCCTTGTCACTTACCTCACTCACTGACTCACCCTTATTCGGGGAACAGCACACCACCGCGCGTAGCCAGCCCGGCTTCTTTTCCATCACGATCCTCCTCGCCACGCCCTCACATGCCACCCTCGTCTTCTCTCACTCTCAAAATCCCCCCAGCACATTCTATCTCAGAGCTTGCATTACCGTCCACTCTTGAGAGACGGATCACCGAGGAGCCTGAGGACGCGGATCACGACTCAAGCGAGGAAGATTCGCGCCCTGTTGAGGTTGTTGAAAACACCCGTTTCACATCTGCCGCCGCGGCTGCCACCACCAACACTGCACGCCGTTTCTCCATACGCGCCCCACGGCCGCGCGACAACAGTGGCAGCAACACGACGAGCAGCGGTACAGGCACAGGTACGGGGTCGTTCAGCCAACCGGCATCATCTACTCTCGCCCCTCCCCAACCTTCCGCACACCTGTCCTCATCACGCCCCACCCTTCCAGCGCCTCAGCATGAGCGTAGAGGTGGTGGCCGCTTCTTCAGTAGCATCGCGGGATTGTTCCGCGGCGGTGGAAATCTCGCCATCAGTCATTCCAGTGGCGCAGAGAAGTGGAAGACGCGCACGGAGACCAATATACGGGCTGTACGGCGCGACGTGGACAGTGACAGCGAGGATGAGGCTCTTACCGAGTCGCCGACCCGTCGGTTGTTCAGCCGGCGTGCGTTGCACGATGCCCCGCCGCCTCCATCACCCACCCCACGGCAGAAGCTCCGGAAACGTAGCGCACGAATGAAGGAGAAGGACCTAGGGTGGATCAGCGATGGCGCAGCAGTTAGAGGTCGGGGTGCGCAGAAGGGTTCCGTCAAAAGGCGTGTCACCTTGCCAGCTACGCCTCCCGTCCCCACATCAGAGCACACACCTTCGCCGTCTGCAGCGTCGGCGACCTCGTCCCTCGCGTCAGCCCCGGGATCGTCGACACCGACTCGCACAAAACCCAACGGGAAACCGAAGACCGATCTGCGCGTCGAGGCCCTCACTCGGTCTTCGAATACGGACGTGTCGCGGCGAAATTCCCTTCGCAGTTTTGGAAGCGTGCCGCCAGTTCCCCGAAGTCTCATAGCCGGGGAGCGCGCCACCGGCTTGCCGCCATCGCAATCCACGCCAGGATCTGGTGTCGGGCGTAGCAACACTGTCCCGCACCACTCGAGGAGCCACTCGCTCTCGTCCGCAAGCGCACCGTCGCGGCCTTCGCATGCGGATGCCGGCCGTGCGGGATCGAGCCAGATGTCTCTCATGGCGATCGTAGACGGCGTCACGCGACAGAACCGTGCTGCATGGGACCGCACGATCGCAGGCCTGCCCGCTGAATCGGCGACCATCGGCACGGGCACCACGGTCGGCGGTTTGGTGGGCGTGCGCGCTCCGCCCTCGGTAACGAAATACAACGTCCGCGGCGAGGGCGGACGCGGGATCGCGTTCGAGACGGTGTTCGCGCCGGGCAGCGTGCTGGCGGCATCAGCAGCATCGCCGCAACGAGCGTCGCATCCGGCAAATTCCGAACCCCCCCAACGCCCGACGCCGCTCCCGGCGTCCCCGCCCCGCCCATTACGCAGTGCGCTGCGAAACCACACGCCCCCTCCCACCCCGCCGAAGCCCATCGTGATACCCTCCGCGCCGCCGCGCGTCGTCGTCGTGGGACCTCCACCCCCCGCACGCACGCAGAGTCGGAAGGATCCCGATGACGGTGACGCCGAGGGGGGGAGCGACGGCGAGTCGGCCGCGTCGTTCCGCACCGTTCGCGAGACGCTCGACGACGACGACGAGGAGCCGGCGTCCCCCGCACTGGCCGTACCGGGGAAGGACGAGTCGGACGTGAGCACGTCGACGGTGTCCGCGGGCGCGGGTGCGGGCCCCGGGACGGACGGGGCCGGGGCGGTGCGCCGCAAATCGGTGAGGGTGTCGCTGCAGCCGACGTTCTCGCCCACGCCGCCTGCGCTGGACGAGGACGAGGACGAGGCGTGGGGGCGCAGCGGGAGGCCGTGGGGCGATGATGGGGAGGATGCAGCGACGGCGGCGGTGGAGGGGAACGGGCGGGAGCGGGATTTGTGGGCGGACTCGAGCGATGAGGACGAGGAGTACTCGAAGGCGCGGAAGCTGCTGACGCGCGCGAGCAAGAAACGGTGGTGAGGTTTGGTCCCTCCTCTCTTTGTTTCGTCCGCCCTTTTTGTTTTTGTTTTTTTGCGTCATCGGGACCACCGACCACATCATGTTTTTTTTCTGTCCCTGCCAGACGCCCTTTAAATCATCTACGTGTAAATTTCTTGTTACGATAGCTCTGCGATAATGGAACATTACCGTTTCGTATTGGGGCCTGTCGTCCACAATGAGTGTGGCCCGGGAACTACGCGACTCGTCCGTACGCGTGTCGCACCTGGATGTATTTTCTCAGCACGTGCTACAACACAAGTCAGTGTCTATAAGGGCGCAATCTCCAGGAAGTTGATCAGTCAGTCAACTCGGACCCCGTCTCCTTTCTTGCACACCTTCATCGCAGTTGGACATTCCTAGGTATCCCTATCCTCCTTTATTATCTCAAAAACAACACAACTTAGATAGCTCGCCCCAGTTAGCACGAAAAGAGACGAATCTTTTTTTGATCTCTCCATCATCTCATTGAGCACGAACCTCCCCCAATTTCGAATCACAATGTCGGATGGTGCAGAAATTCAAGCAGACTCCCAGAAAGTCAAGACAGAGCAAGGAAATAACGAGACGATCAACGTAAAAGTACGCGTAACCTTCCCCAGTTTAGATTAGGCAGGCGTGGCGCTGACTGCTAGGGGGGCGATCCCAGGTCGTCTCTGCAACAGGAGACGAGGTGTACTTTAAGATCAAACGTAACACGAAACTATCCAAGCTTCAGGGTGCATACGCGAACAAAGTCGGGAAGGACGTCGGTAGCATTAGGTGCGGCTTTTTTTTTTCTGTTCGCCTTTCCTAGTATATGCGGCGTCCTCCTATTCAAAACAGTCTCTCAACACAAGAGTCATCGTTTCGCGTGTATATATATATGCTGACTGAGGCCTTCCCTTCGCGAACAATAGGTTTTTGTACGATGGGAATCGAATCAACGACGACGATACGCCTGCGACGTTAGAAATGGACGATGGGGGTGCGTGCCTTTAACTATTATATCCTCTCTGTCTGATAGGTTCAAATTGGATCGGGCAGATACCATCGACGTGATGGTCGAGCGTACGTTGTATTTCGCCTCCTCTCCCTTCTTGGCTCTGATATTCTGTCCGATTTCTTGCCAGAGGTGGGCGGGTGTCGGCAGCTTTGACGCCACCGACTTTCTCCGTGCCTCCTCTCTCCCTCGTCTTTGTTGCGATCCCAGTAACACGTATTACACGTACATCTGTGCACCCCGCTAATAATCTTTGTCTGTTGTCCGCGCAGTACCTTGTCTCTTCTGATAGTATTATCAGAGTGTCCACAATGTATCATCCATCCTGTATCTCCCCTCTACTTTGAGTTTGACGGATCACGTCCCCTGTGCTGTGCGAACGTGGGATAACTCGCTCTCTTCGGATGAGCATGCCGGTTTTCTTTGTCCTTTCCTCCCGTGACCCGAATAGCGTAGAGCGCCCTTACGGCAGGGGGAATTATTACTTTATCTGGGATTATTTTCTGAGGGTTGCTCCTCCTTGGATAAAGCTTTATAAAGCCGCCCCGGGGTTCGGTCACGAGACCCTACACTCCCAATCCCAGTTTCTAGTTCGAACTCCCCCAAGTAGCGCCACGACCGTGAATAGGAACGGCATACCGTCTAGCAAGCGCGGGCGTGAGCGTACTGGAGGTTCCGGATGACGCGTCCTCGAGGGAGGCGCCCTTGTGAAGATGAAACCGACGAAACCGACGAGCGTACTGCTGGTGGGCGGCAATCGTGACACGTGACTCCGACAGGTACAACCGAACCGACTGACGGACGGACTGACTGACTGACTTTACTACGGCCCGATACGTTTGCCGAGAATCCATCATCACGAATCAGGTCGGACCTCATTGCCGCCAGAGCGAAGCATACTGTGTGGCACTCTTCATTTCTGTCGTTCGTGTTGAGGGGATTGGCCACGCGAGTGTGAAGGGTTGTTGGCTGCGAGAAAAAGTTTCCGCTCTTGCTCCTCGCTTCCACGCCTAGCTCACAGCGGCCACAGCGACATGGCACCCTCATAGAGACTCTTTTTTATTGGGCAGTAGCATCGTAAAGTACAAGCCCTTGCTCTCTGATCCAGTGATGGCCACTCCCCACGCAAGTCGGCGCGAGCAAACCACTCTGCGCTGGTTTGCGCGCGCGCACGGGAGAATTTCCGCTCCGGGTTTGTGTGTGCCACGACGCTCACAGGGAATTGGTGTAAGACTGAAGCCCGTTGTCGAATGCCTCGCAGGATGTCGTCGCGATGTCGATCTCGTACCTGCAGCGAAGAAATTGAAATTGCAGATCGATAGTGACGAGGTTGCCATGGCGCTTCTCAGGGTGATAGGTCATGTCCCTGCCCTGTTGAGTAGGATGGGTATGATGACAGGAGAGAATCACTTATGGGGCGAAACCTGCACTGCGCGACAAGTTCTGGAGAGGCAATAGTACCGTCACCTCGTCCCACCGTAGTCCACGGACGAGGCGGAGTCGACAGGGCGTTGGTCATGAAAGGGACCACGAATTCATGCCCAGCGGGTACATTAGGGCCCCAGGTGGACAACGGCCCAAAAGCGAGTAGATGCAGATATGGGTGGGACGTCCTATGTTGAGAAGTGAAGCGAAGAGGTGTCATTGAGATGTAACGCCGAAGCAATTAGTATCTGTCAAAGAGGGGGAATGATGTCGTAAATTCCGCCCAGGATTAAGACACATTCGGGAATACAGTAAAGCATGACTGACCTGTCCAAGTTGCCACGACCTCTTCACCTGACGATGTTACAGGTTGGGTGCGGTTGCCCCTGCCGCTGACATGTTTGTGACTTGGTATACCGGCTGTAGATCGCTAAGATGCTGCGAGGGTACAAGTGTCGTCCCAAGCGAAGAGGAGACAGAGATAGGGCTTAGTCGGTAATGCTAGATGTTAGGGATCGCTAGAGGCTTTCGGAATCACAAACGAAGCTTTCTGATATCACGCAGAATGCTCCGGAGGGAGAGCACAAGGGGAATGATGGTGATTACTGGGTGAGCATAGAGGGATCATATGTATGAGAGGAGACAATAATTGAAGGGGAGAAAAGCGATAGTAAGAGCCGTGGGTGAAGTAGTCAATGAACGATGCAGGACACATGGAACAGTGACAAGCGTGGCTTGAGAGTTGTAACAAAGCGGTGTGGTAAGTATGCAGTTGCGCGGCTTGAGGGAGGGACGGTTGCCAGTGTGTTGGAGGTTGAGTGTAGGAAGTGACTGAGAAGTCGAGGGTGATCGTACTGGTGTGGGAACCCGAATCTCGAAGATCGTTCATGTTCGGAGATAGAATTAGCCTCAGGCTGGCCCCGAGGATTGTCCGTACTTGCTTAACTCGAACGCAGTGATAATATATGAGGCCTCCATGAGGTGTGCTTTTCGAGCTTCTCGGTTACGCCTTGGACGTGTCTGGTACATACAGTAATGCATCCATTCACGACGGGCAGGAATGGATAAGCAGAGTCCACTTAGGGATCAAATAATTCAAGTCCATTAATCAGACTGCAAATTTTAAATAAAAATAGTCTACTAATTTACTGGGTGAATAGTTTAGCCGATATATCAATTCATTCCACCGGCTAAACTATTCACCATTTGTGGTCTGATTAAGGGACTTGACTTAGTCATCAGTTTATTGGACATAAGCTGACTCTTATCCATTCCTGCTCGTCGTGATTGATTTGTCAAGGGCTGTACTGTACTGTACAACCGGTGTACTACATAGTACTAGTATAACTGGCACCCTGCCCAGAAAATCGGTAACTTCTGGAGCAACGTACCGAACTATGAAACGCGCCAACACTGCAGCACATGTGGCGAGACTGAAACAATGGACCACTTCTGGCCAGAAATCTCCCTTGGGATCATCCTAGGATGCGGCAGCATCAACCTACCCGAAATTGCGCAACCCGGACAAGAAAACGCGCCCCAAGAGAACGCCCCAAGAGGGGCCGCGTGACTGCTCCAAATCCTCCTTTCTGAATCAGCCCACCTTATCTGGGTCCTACGGTGCGAAAGAGTCATCCAAGACCGCACACACTCCACAGACGAGATATGCCACAGGTGGCTCAGCACTATCAATGCAAGGCTCACCGACGAAAAAATAGCTGCAACGAAAATCAAGCGGGACAAGAGAACCATCCAGAAAGTCAAGGATACCTGCGAACATGTCCTAAGGAACCAAATGGACCTCCCTGATGACTGGATCCAGTCGCGAGGTTTTAGTGGGTAGGAGGCACGGCGCGCCCAGCCCTAACGGACACGTGACCTGAGCCCCACACTATACCCAACCGGGGATGTGCGTAAATGCATTTCACCTCTCGGACATCGCTCCGGCTTCAGCGTGTTAGGTTAGGATTGATCCTGGTTATCTCCCCTGCCCAACAATTATTTTCGGTAGACAGCGGTACATAGCTAACTACGAAAATAAAACGCTTTCCAAAAAAAAAAAAAAACCGGCACCCCGATCCCTGCCACCCACCACATTCCCTATCATCTCCCCTCAGAAGTTCAGTTGAGCACTACGCCAACGCTATCTCCTAGCTCCATGTCCTCGACAGCACCTTCAACTTCCTCTTCTAACTTTCAGTTGATCTCCAGAGCTTTGTCCGACTATGCCGAGCAGACCGGCATAGACCTCACAAGAAACCCTTTCGCCGACAACCTTCAAGATTGTGACTCTACCGATGCTATCTTTCAGTTGCTTCAAGACAGAGCAAAAGAGTTCAAGACTTATCGGGAAGAACATCGCAAATTGATCAAATGCCTCAGCCCTGTAGTCCAGTTCCTCCATGCGTTTTCCGGCACACTTGGCGAGGCCCTTGTTCTCGTGAGCTCCAGCGAGTCTATTCGTCTTTTCAGATTATAGATTTCTGCTTCTGCCCTCAGGTACCGTTTCCACCTGCGAAAGCAATCTTTGTCGGCCTCGATGTTCTCCTCACAGTATGTATCTCATTTATGTTCAACTCCATCCTTGTCATATCTCGGTCAATCAGGCAGCTTGCGGTGTCAGTACAAGTTATGACGCTCTCGTTAAGCTCTTCGAACGCGTCGGAGATTTTCTTAAACGCCTCCACATTTATACCGAGATCCCATTTACACCTGCGTTGACCGATATCATCGTTCGTATAATGGTGGAAGTACTCTCCGTGCTTGCTCTGGCAACAAAAGAGATCAAGCGGGGCCGTTTCAGTAAGTGCATCCCCTCCCCATTAGATTTGTCATTGCTGGACGTTCTCCAGAGAAGTTCGTAAAGAAACTGTTGGGAGAGAGCAAGACCGAAGCTGTGCTACAGAGATTGTCGCAACTGACCGATGAGGAATGTCGCATGACCGCAGCCCTGACGCTGCGAGAGGTCCACGACATAGGAGACAATATAAAAGTGGTCATAAATGGTGCGTAATGCTTGCTTGCCAAACGCGTACTGAATTGTAGTCTGGTCAGCCGGAACAGCATCAACAAACGAAATCCAACAGGCTCCGGGTATGTTTGTCTTCCACATTTTAAGTTTGGCGTTGCTCAAGGTGGTGGCGTGTGCTAGTTGCGATGCAAGAGACCAATGAGATAAACAAGATGAAGCGTCAGTTATCCTTTACTCCTGCAGGTATTTATCGAACTTGAATGTGCCTCACAGGTGAGCAGTTGCAGAAGGATGTCCGAAGTTGGCTGTCCCCTCCAGATCCATCGAAAAACCACAACATTGCGCGAACAGACCATCACGATGGAACTGCCGCGTGGTTTACCCAGGGCAGGATCTTCGAGGAATGGAAAGCAACCGGCTCCCTGTTGTGGATCCGTGGTAAACGTACGTAATTATTACTCCCATTCGTGCACCTACTAATGGCAGCCCGTCGCCCAATTATGTAGCTGGCTCGGGGAAGAGTATCTTGTGGTACGTGCCATACCAATCATGTTATACAGTCCCATTGAAACGTCAACCAGCTCTACGATCATTGAAGCAGCTAAAGCCATTTCCGACGCGGGATTAGCGTTAATGGCATTCTACTACTTTGATTTCAGAGATACCGCAAAGCAGGACACCCGTGGCTTGCTCACCTCAATCCTTGGACAGCTCAGCGCCAAATCCGATCGTTGTTGCGATATCCTCTCTGAGCTGTATTCGAAGTATGCCGCTGGATCCCAGCAGCCTGGTGTTCAAGCGCTTAAGCAATGTTTGATTGATATGCTGGGACTTCCGGAGGCGCCGATGACTTACATTGTCGTGGATGCTCTGGACGAGTGTTCGGACACTTCAGGCGTGGTGTCCCTTCGCGATCGGGTCCTAGAAGTCATAGAAGAGCTTGTCGACTTACACCTTCCAAATCTCCGATTATGCTTCACGAGTCGACCCGAAGCGGACATCATAGCTGCACTCGAGCCTTTGGCCTCCCACGCTGTCTCTCTTCACGACGAGAGGGGACAGAAAGAGGATATTAGAGACTACGTCAAGTCCGTCGTCTACTCTGACCGGAAAATGCGGAGATGGAGAGTGGAGGATAAAGAACTAGTTATTGACATGCTTGTGCGAAAGGCTGACGGAATGTAAGTTGTTAGCATCGCATCACTTCGCAAGTCGTTTATGCGACACAGGTTTCGATGGGTTGCTTGTCAGTTGGAAATGCTGCGCCACTGCTTTCCGGCAAGCCTCCGCGACGCTCTGCGCGAATTACCCGAGACCTTGGATAAGACCTACGAGCGTATTCTGCTAGAGATTAAACCGAGAAACCGAGAATATACCCATCGGCTTCTTCAATGCCTTACTGTGGCGGTTCGCCCTCTCCGTGTCGAGGAGCTCGCACAAGTTCTTGCCATGCGCTTCGAAGCTGGAAAGCCTCCAGAATATCATTCTGGTTGGTGCCTGGAGGATGCTCAAGACGCTGTTCTATCTGCATGTTCAAGCTTACTCTCGATCGTCAACGTCGACGGGTCGCCAGTCGTCCAGTTTTCCCATTTCTCCGTAAAGGAGTTCATCACATCGGCTCGTCTCGCCAATGCAGGAGAGCACCTCTCGCGGTATCACATCCTTCCCCAGCCGGCACATACGATCCTCGCACAGGCTTGCATCAGCGCGCTACTCCGATTAGATGTCCATATCGACAAAAACAGCATGAAGAAATTTCCACTCTCGATCTACGCGGCTCAGCACTGGGTCGAGCATGGTCGGTTCGAGGATGTGTCTTCAAGCATTCGAGAACTCATGGAGCGCCTATTTGACCCGGACAAACCACACTTCGCAACGTGGGTCTGGATATACAACATAGATCGACCTTGGGACTGGGTGGAACAGATGTCGGGCGAGTGCCCAACACAACCGGAAGCAGCCGCATTGTATTATGCCGTAATATGTGGTTTCCGGGGTCTTGTGGAACACCTGATCGTCAGTTGTCCACGGGATATCAATGCCGAGGGAGGCGCCCATTCTACTCCGTTACATGCAGCCCTCACCAAGGGACATTTCGACATTGCGCTGCTACTGCTTGAGCGCGGTGCAAATGTGAATGCCCTAGACTACCAGGCGATGAGTCCGTTGCACAGAGCATCAGAAAGGGGACGTCGTGAGATTGTGGAGTTTTTATTGGGCCCCCACCCAGATGCCCGTATACAAAATGGAAATGACGAGATGGCAATGGATGCGGCGTCACGGAATGGAGAACTGGAGGTTGCGCAAGTATCGCGACGATATGGCGTCGCTGTGGACTCCCGTGACAGCAGAGGCTGGACGCCGTTGGACTCAGCTTCACGATGCGGCCATCTGGACATAGTGCGGCTATTACTCCAGAATGGGGCAGCTGTGGACTCGTGCGACGACGAAGGCTGGACGCCGTTGAACACCGCTTCGCGATACGGCCATCTGGATATCGTGCGGCTGTTACTCCAGAATGGCGCAGCTGTGGACTCCTGTAACCGCAGAGGCTGGACGCCATTGACGTTGGCTTCTCATTATGGCCATCTGGATATTGTGCAGTTGTTACTTCAGAACGGCGCAGCTGTGGATTGCCGTCACAACACAGGCTTGGTTCCATTACATTTAGCGTCCCAAAATGGCCATTTCGATGTTGTACGAGAATTGTTGGACCACGGTGCAGCCGTCGACTGGAACACTCCGAGTAGGGAAACCGCCTTGCATCTGGCATCGGCTGCCGGGAGACTCAACGTTGCACGCTTGTTGATCGAGCGTGGTGCGGACCCAAACTCACGCAACAACGATGGTTCGACACCATGCCACACAGCGTCATCCAATGGGTATCTCGATGTCGTCCATTTGTTACTCGGGCATGGCACCGATGTTGACATGCGGAATGGAAAGCACAGGACTCCGTTGGCTGTGGCTTCAGCGAACGGAATACTCGACGTTTCGTTCTTCCTGATCGAGCGTGGTGCAGACGTGAACTCCGGCGATGACGAGGGCCGGACTTCATTACACTTTGCATCAGAATCGGGACATCTCAACAATGTGCGGCTATTACTTGACCACGGCGCGAATGTAAATGCACAGTGTGCAAATATGTACACCCCACTCCATCTCTCAGCAGCGAACGGCCATTCCGAGGTTGCGGAGTTGTTGGTCCAGCGCGGCGCAGACGTTGACAAGCGGAACAAGAGCCAAGAAATACCATTGAGTCAGGCATCGAGTAACGGGCAACTCAAGATTGCGCGTTTGCTACTCAAATGGGGATCAAATTCGGACTCGAAAGATAGCAAGGGCTGCACACCGTTGCATGTAGCAGCACGAAATGGGCATCTTGACATCGTTACACTTCTCGTCGAGTCGAGTGCGGATGTCAACACGCGAAATGGCAACGAGGAAACACCACTAGATCTTGCCTCTGGAAGTGGGAAGCGCGACGTCGTGATCTTTCTGGCGGAGGTCATGGGAGTGGGAGATGTGGGTTCCTGGTCGGGCACGGGCGTGACTACGCTGGATGTGGCATCACAAGACACGCATTCCGATGTTGTGGAGTCTTCACCCAACCGTGGCGACAACGCAGATTGTCTTGGTTACGAAAGGGGTTCGTTGAAGACCGCATCTCGAGGAGGAAATGTTCGCACTGTACGGTCATTACTCGACCGCGGCACGGATGTAAACGAACAGGATGCCTCAAACCGGACTCCGTTAGATTGGGCGTCAAGGGAAGGAAGACTTGAAGTTGCAAAGTTGTTAATCGAATGTGGTGGGGATGTAAGTTCCCGGGACAGTGCCGGGTGGACCCCCTTGCATAGGGCATCAAAACACGGACATCTCGACGTCGCGCGTCTGTTAATTGACCAAGGCGCCGATCTGGACGCACAGCAGCGGAACCTCTGGACTCCATTGCATCTCGCATCACAAAACGGTCGCCTCGAAATTGCCAAGTTGCTACTCGAACGAGGTGCAAATGTTCATGTGCGGAACGTTGAAGGCTTGACTGCATCTCAGCTAGCATTAAGAAGCAGAGACCGGGAGATTGTGCGATTATTGTCGGAGTATGGTGTACATTGAGGTATGATCGAACATCGTACCACTCCACACGCTCATACGTATTTTCCTTAGTCTTGTGATGTCATTGTTTTGTTCGACGTCGAGGGCAACGTCTCACAGAGCGGGAGAAGGGAGCAACTGGTGCGAGTATAATGGTCCAGCGTTATTAATAAGGGGAGAGATAAGTAGTTGTGGGAGTAAAAGCAGGCTGCTTTGAGGCGGGGGTGGCAATAATAACTGAGGCACCGGTGAGGCTAGCGGATGCGTCACGGTGTAGGGGAAGGGGTTGAAGTTGCTAACAATGACTTTGCGGCAGGCTAGGAAATATTTATAGATGTATCTCCCTGACGGCACTTTCCTACCGATGTTGAGTAACTACCAGTGACAGTACGGGAGGGGATTAAATGATAGGAGAGGAGGTATTGGCACCGTGTACTTTAGGGGTACTGTACCAATCATCATAATGATTTCCTCGGCAATGGGATATGGCGAAGCGTGACCAGGGTACTTGGTAGGCGACACAAAGGCTAGAGTGTCTTTGATGGTTTCATGATGTTGCTTCAAGCAAAACCAACGATGGGCTGGTCCATTGCAGGAAGTTCTCGAGAGGAGAAGGAACACCACGCCTTGAGGTGGTTGAGGGGGTGATCCTCAGACCCAAAGTCAACAAGCAGTATAGTCGAAATAGATACAACAAATACAGTTGCAGTGGGATGGTCTACAGCATACAAATAACTGACCAAAACGGTGCATGAATACTACAGGGTTAAGCAACAAGGGTTCGAACGAGGGGAGGTGCACATGATGGATGGCCTAGACAGGCTGTGAATAACGCCTTGATTGGGCTACAGTAATGGTAACCCCATTGCCGGGAGACATTCTCACGGTACAGCCCAATCCCAGAGAGCGACCCAATGAGAGCCTTGAATTTCCGGGGTATTCGGATCTAAAGCACACACACACAAGTTATACACAGCGCGGAAAGTTCTCGACAACTCACCCTCACTCTTCCCTCGCACGCCCAGCCCACGGAGGCTAGCGTCAGGTGCGCCTCTCGTGCAGGCACCTTTTTCCTGGATAGTATCGTATCAAGTAACAGCTCTTTACTTTCGTTCCAGCGATCACCTCGCGGCATATGTCCGCGCGAGAAGACCAATCCGCGCTGGGTTGCTGGCCCGCACGGGAGAGTCCGCGGTGCGGGTTCGCATTGCCTTGACGCTCCGAGGGGACAATGCAAGGTCGAAGTACTCTTCAGGCCCAAAGTGGTCGTCGAATACTTCGCGGATTCCTGTCGCGATGTCAATCTCGTACTCGTAGATGAGGCTAGGGGGTCGGTAGTGCCGAGGATGGCACAGTGCTCCTCAAGGCGAAACGTCAAGTCATGGCCAGACTCGCACTCGCGCACAACGTGATCGTGCAAGTACTCGTTGAGTTTGGGCTCAACAATATCAGATGTTGTATCACTCAACAAATTCGTTGACTGAAAATGATTTGCCGCACATGATTAAAATCGTGAAACACCGTGACGTCGCCTCCACCTCAGAGGAAATGACCACGCCTCCGGGACCATTGCGTGAGAAGCCCGTCTTACAATCCGTGCAGGGCTCTGCGACGAAGATAGTGGGGTACTCCTTGATGGCATGCCCGAATTGCATACTTAAGCCACCGTCGATTAGCCTCGAGATGCGACCTGTTGAATTAGTTGTACAGTAGATCTGAACGCCCGTATCTGTGATGAAAGGTTACTGGATGAACGTGGTAGTAAGAGTGGGTGCCGTTAATGTTCTTGTTATAGCTCCCGATGAGGAATAGGGTTCAATTGTACGGTTACACTGGCGCTTATAAAGGGACGGATCTACGAAGGTTGTTGGAGGGAGCCTCCAAGAACACGACGAGATCGCCTTGTGAGTCAGCCATCACACCCACCGTCGCGGTCGACTTGGGTTCATAGCGAGAGCCAAATGCTAGGTTTGCCATCAAGACTTGACAAGATGGGGGTCGTCGGAGTTGGGCTGAAGGACCTGCATATAGAGGTTGAGGCGTGGCTCTTCGGAGGGAATCTTTCTGTAGCATCCAATCATTGTAGGCTCACCATGTCAACGGAAACCTGTGGCTGTATGCATCTCGTGCGGTCGTTAGGATCAGCACGGATAATCTCAATACCATCACCATGAACGTGCCAAGTGGGGGAGTGCCAAAGGGGGGCTTGGTCATGCGAGATAAACGATCAAGCGGGCTCTCGTTAAGAAGCATATCACCGAGGACTATCGTAGTCCTTTATGGTCACGAGCAAAGGCAAGCTCGGCGGTTCGGCAACATGTAAGTGCTCTTAGATAAACACGACATCAGCCAAAGACGAGACAGTATCCCGACAGAACGCACTCGTATATCGAAGGTCCTGGACCCATTGGTCCTGACTATATCAAGCAAAAGAATCTCGACTCCAGCATCCGTATCAGCAATTTGCTCGGGGAAGAGAGACTGCTCTCCTCTTGGACATCCTGCGAGGCCTGACATGTCGATCATATTCGTATACAGGACGCACGAGAGCTTGCACTGTCGGTTATAATGGGAGTCAAGACAGGAAAGAATCACTGATTGGCAAGGCCCGTACTGTGTTATGAGTTCTGAAGAGGCTACGATACAGAGGCTCTCCCGCTGTAGGAGACGGACGCGTCAGAGTCGAGAGGGCATTGCTCATGGTGGAGGTCGTCGAGAGGATCGATACTCAACAGGTAACTTAAGGGCACGGGTAGAGCCATGGGCTACAACGAGTAGATGAAGTTGTGGGGAAAGGAAGGGTTCTATGGGTGATCACGTGGGTGGTGGTTTTTTTTTTTTTTTGGGAATCTGCATTTGTAACGCGCAACATGTATGTAATTACAAAGATGCATGTGGGGTGAATGCGCCCCACGGAGATGGTTATGGACTGGTATATATGCATGGTGATGTGGAATGGGTGATTGTGTGTGGGATGGAGTGATGGTGGCCGCTGTGGCCTGTGTGACTATCCAAAATCCTCCGGCGGTGGCTCGTGCCACCTCAGGCATAAGCACGCCTGTGTCTCTGCAAGGAATGCTCCCAGAGTGGCTCCTCCTTCCTTGGTGCCGAGGATGGTAGAGAGTGATAGTGATGCGGAAAGGGGATGGAGTATGTGCCGCCTTGCGGCTGCATATAATGGGCAGGATGTGATGACGTGGTGTGCCATTTGAAGGGCCACGCCACATTGGCAGTGGTGGGGATTGTTGGATTGGGGGCGATGGCAGGCATTGTATTCGCCGGTGAAGGCGTGGCCCGTGAGGAGACGAATGCCCGTGGTGAAGATGGGCTGCGGAAAGTTAGTCAAACCTTGCACGAATGGAGCGGGCTTACCATCCGGGGGGGATGTGAGGGTGAGATATGTTGGTTGGCATTTGGGGGCTTCCTGCCAGCTGTTTTGCCATTGGGATATGGCTCCCTTGCACATGGTGGCGCGTAGGTGGGCTTTAGTTGGTGGGGGCGATGGGAGGGTGGGGAGTAGGCAGGTGCGATCCGCCGCGATGGGTTTTAGCTGGTGTTACGGTTTGCGGCCATCTTTTACTTTACTATTCCTTTCGCCCATGATTGGGACTCGTGACCTGAACTGTCACATGACCCTATGTCATGTGACACACTGACTTCCTTACTTATCACATGACCGTATGTCATGTGATGCCTGACTCCTTGTGACTGCGACACGACGCGACTTGGTACGCGACTCAGAGCGACTCCCTATGAGTCGCTCACTAGTGACTGATACTGACTGATACGTGACTCATAGTAGTGACTCTTACTGAGTACTACTGACTCTTACTTACGACTCATAGTGACTAGGACTTAGTACTATAAGAACAGTAGGAAGTTGAGCTGGAATCCCCAGTCTCAACTTCATCTCCAATACAAGTTGATTACCCAATCAGTTGCCTTGCGAGGGACTCTGGTGGCAACAAGACCTTCCCTTTTCATCTCTACCACCGCTCCGGCTTAGTAAGCCACATCGAAGCTTGTCATCGTGTGCTATAACACGTGGAACGTTGCCAAACAGGTGCTTTAAGGTGCACCTACCGGAACCAAGTACTCGGGCATCTCGGCCCACCTTGATACCCTTGTGACCACAGCGTGCCACGAGCGTCACGTTACCACAGCGAGTCCATGACCCCGATCCCCGTGACCATAGCGAGCCACGGCAAGAACACGTGATACATCCACACGATCACGTGACCCCGAACAACGCGCTCACTTAGAGCCACGGTCCCTTGTAACCGTGACATAAGTTGAGACTCCCCAACTAGAACTTGTCCGCGGACAAATATAGAAGTGTATCCATGACGGCATCACTACAATTGACATTTCCCGAGGATGGGAGGGCTTTCTTGATAATGCCCCAACGACGAACAGATGATCTTCCAGCAGGTGTTAAAGGAACTGCACAGTGGAAGGAATTTAGTGCGCGTACGCACAACGCATACTTTGTGGAATACAGACAAGCAGAATTTGCTGTGGAACTCATCAACAACGAGTGGTACAATATCTACTGGTCGCAACCAAGTGGAGGATATTCTACCAGACACGATTGGAAAATCAGTGAAGAAGAACGCAGACTATATGGACTAGGACTCCCCCTGTCGACACTCCTCAGGGAAACTAGCTTCTCACGTGCCAGGATCTCCCCGGTTGAGGAGAGACTTACCACTGATCCAACAACCGACGAAGAATGAACACCTACCACAGAATCTCCTGAAAGCAGCAAAGGCTCAGGACGCGCCGGCATTGACTTTGACTTCAGCACAGTCAATCTTGCGGCAAACATTCAGACAGAACTATCGCTCGAGCCGAGCACCTCTAACATTCGAGAGGACCTAGGACCAGAACAGGAACTGCCAGACTTCCTGATTAAAGCGAACGAACCACAGTTGTTCCCATCTAGCAGCATGACTAGCATCCAAACCGCTATGACTACTCCCCTTGCACACCCCCTCACTACACCTCTCCACATTGGTAGTGCCACGATTTCTACCACCCTCACTCAACCTGCGACACAGTTGACCTCAGTCCAACAGGCCGGCGGAAGCGGTGGAGGTGGCAGTGGACCACCAGCATACCCTGGAGGAGGACAACCAGCTGGAGGTGGTGGTGGAGGCAGAGGACCACCCGGCGGGGGAGCACCAGGAGGAGGTCCTCCTGGAGCACCTGCCCCCGCACCCGCACCTGCAGTGGCCGCTGCTGCAGCACCGGCACCACAAAACAATGGAAAGGGGCTGCATGGAAGCCCACCAAATATGTTCGACGGGTCGTGAAGCAAAAGCGACGTCTTTATACAGGAATTCTCCCTGTACAACATGATCAACAGAAACCACAAAGTCATGAGGGTGCCTTACAATAGGGTCCTCATGTGCCTGTCCTATATGAAAGGACCTAGGGTCAACGACTGGGTAACTGCGCACGTGCAGGAGCTCCATGACCAGATAACTGCTGGTGCTGATCCGGACAATGAAGACATCTGGGAGAACTTCAAGAGGATGTTCCTCAGTGCCTATACTGACACGACAAAAAGAGAAGACGTGGTATCACAGCTACTCAACCTGAAGATGGTTGGGGATGACCTCGACAGCTACATCGCTGGATTTGAACACCTTATACTCTCTGCTGGCTGGGAACGCGACTCCCAGGGCACCATCTACATATTCAAGAAAGGCCTGAGACCAGGCCTTGGGCGCGCCATCATAGAACGAACATTCCCCCATCCAGTAACTTTCGACGACTGGATTCGCGCAGCGCATAGGCAGCATGCCACGTTTGTGGAAACACGTGCAACCTATGGCGCCAACTATGGTGCACCCTACAATAACCCCATCAGGGACTTCAAACAGTGATTCAGACAGGCGCTAGGAGGTCAAAACCGAAACCAGCAACACCACCGCGATCCAAATGCAATGGATGTGGACGTGGTACAGATGACATCACTGAATGATGAAGAGCGCAAGAAACTGCGCGCCGAAGGGTGATGCTTCTTCTGCAAAGCCCAAGGCCACACGGCCAACGCCTGTCCTAAGAAGAGGAACAGGCCACGAACTAACAACCCAGGACTGAGTGTCCAACGCAGCCAGACGATGGCACGCGTAACCGAAGTGGACAAGGAAGAAGACGGTGCTATCGAGACCGTTTTCCAGACCCTCACCAACATGTCAAAAGAAGACAAATCTCAGCTCTTGGACCACATGATCGTTGACGACCAGGATTTTTAAAAGGCTCGAATCACACAGCCATGATTAGAGCCTTAGTGATACGAGTGGACTCCGTGTACATCAGTACGAAGAACGCCTTGAATATACCAATTACGTTTCAAAGCACTCCACTCCGAATGGCTGAAGCGCGCGCACTGATCGACAGTGGCGCAACTGAAAACTTTATTGACTATCGAACCGCGGTCCGATGGCGGCTTCCCACAAAGAAGCTAAAAGTCCCACAACAGGTCATCAATGTTGATGGCACAGACAACAAAAGAGGAATGATCGATGAAGCCTGTATTCTGAGGATCAGGCAGAACAAGAAACAGAAGCTGCAAAAGTTCTATGTGACGAACTTAGGCAATGACAGGATCCTTCTTGGCTACCCCTGGCTTCACGCATTTAACCCAGACATCAACTGGGAAGCAGGAACAGTAGAAGGACAAGTCAAATTCGAAACAGTGCCATTCGCGTGGAAACTCTGGCACGACCGAGAGAGAGGCATGGAAGCTGCAACAATAGTGCGCACGAACTTTGCACAGGAATGGGCCATACAAGCTCAGAAACACAAGAAGAAGGAAGACGCCCTGGTACTTCCAGCAGAGTACCAACGACACAAGATTGTGTTCTCGGAAGAGGCAGCAAAACGCTTCCCACCATCACGGCCTGAGGACCACGAGATCAAACTGAAGCCAGATGCACCAGCTACTATCAATTGCAAAATCTATCCCCTGTCAAGGATAGAAAAGGAGGCAACGCGAGAGTTCCTGACGTAAACAAAGGACAGGAGGCAACAGCGAGGTTCCTGGACTTACGCACAACAAAG